>CM042247.1:22040342-22640342 GCA_023566225.1 Romanogobio albipinnatus
TCTTTTTAATGATCTATAATTTGTCAAGGTAATTACTTACATCTGACAGTAATTTTGAGCTAATTTAAACAAAGAAGCTTCAGTGCATCCTCACGCAGGTTTTTTCGTTTAATATTCACAGATGCTAACAGAATAAACTTAGCCTACCTTACACTCAGTGGCGGAATCCGTTGCACTCAGAAATGAACAGCTTTTCATGAGGTTAATTATTCCAGGATTATTCAACGTGTCTCAAAGTGATGTAGCTGAAGTAGGTTATAGCAGTACTTGATGTGTTTATTTGAGTTGATGTGGGCGTTGACGCATGGACAGAACGCGCGCTCTGTGGGTGTGGTCGCATTAGCGGATAATGAAGAGGCTCGCGAACGACTGACATCTCTCTGTTTTCAAACAGATTACATAAACACAGAATATTTGTTCTCGATTTGGGTTACATTATTTAAAACCTGACATTTCAATGTTTCTTTAGACATATGTCTCATGTTTGTGTGATAAGTTTTCACTAAGCTACAGGTAGGGGTGCACCGATCCGATTTTTTCAGTCTCGATACCGATACCGATGCCTGGGCTTTGTGTATCTGTCGATACCCGATACCGATCCGATACTATTGTTGAATTAATAATAAACTGTATATGTTCCAACTTATACCTTCCTTGAAGAGACTAAAGGCACCAGACTTTACTAACTAAACATAGATGTATGTAAAGTGTTGAATTCTTATTTATTTAAAATACAATTGTGCATGCAAATCTAAAATAGAATGTAATCAAACTTTTTTAAATAAATAAAATGTAGCAGTGGAAACAAAAAACAGTGTATTGGTCAAACATACAATAGTAATCTGACAGTTACCAAACATTTTTTACACTACAGATAATTGTTTTGGTATATAGTCATATCAATATTAAAAAGTAGCATTAACAAATAGTCAAATTTTCTGCCATATGCAATTTAATAAAAATTATCAGCTAGCTAATAACTTTGTTCTGGTTTCACCTCACTCCTGTCTAAATGATTGTAGGCTAGGCCTATTTATTTTACTACACATTGTCAACAGAAATAAGCTGAAATACTGTTGATAATTAAAAATAATTCTTACTACCCACTCTTGCTAAATTGGGTAAGCACACTTGTGTTCTCATTTCAGATGCGTTCTGAGTAAATTAATAAACTGATTCATGAGTTCAGTGTTGGACAGATCAGTTGTTCTAACCAGTCGTTAAAATGATTCGGTTCAAAGGAGTCATTAGGTCACGAATCGGACATTAGTCGACGAGTTGTGTGCGAATCCCGTTTGTTAGAACATCGCGAAAGATGTCAACACACAGAAAACACTTCATAACTGGATATAATTTGTCTCCCGTTTATTGAAAGTATGCTTTATGTCAGCTGGTCAGAGAAGAGTCAACATTTTTTGAGCGCAATTCACAACCAGCGATAATGTGTTACGTGCAACATGGTTTCGGTCTTCCGACCTTTTGATTTGGATTAATATGTGAAATATGAGAGAGCTAACAGCTAACACTGATTATTTTGAAGACCCAGAGAGTGTGCGCGGGGGAGGAGCTCTCTGATCGGTCTCTCTGTCACTCAGTCACAAGCGCAGCATCTGTTCTACATCACTCGTAAATCACAATAACTCATCAAATTAGGCTTTGGCGGCCGTCAAAAAAGGTTCAATGCAGGAAAAACCCTGACGTTGCAGTAATACCACCTCCCCTCAAAACATTTAAGTTACTTTGCAGACATTGCAAACAGCCAACGAACTAGTTGGTGTGGCAAGCGTGAAATATCTCCTCCACACAGCCGACTCTCTGGCTCGCTCCATGTTGCTTCTAGCATGCGACACCAGAGGCGCTGGAAGTCAGTCACAGCTGGGGGTGCTGAGAGAAAGTCAGTCTATATAGTGACGTCACACTAAAAGCTCTATTCTAAGCGATATTCATTTTTTTAGAATTAATTTGAATGGTCCATATAATTTAGATTTAAGTTATTGACAATATTTTATACTCAATTTTGAACGTTGTAAACTACAACAGGCGGCAAACTTGAATACTAACACACTTTGTGTCGAAGCAGCCACAGCAGCAAACAACACTGATCTAATGCATAAAAACGGCAAATGCATGGATGCGGGTGAGAGATGTGACTCACGTCCAGGTTATTATAGTTTATACGAATGACAGTTCTGATACAAGCACTTCACTTCACTTAACGTTGACGGAGTCGCCAGCGGTTGAGTTGGACACGGAGTTGGTGGCAGTTGAATCATCCACGCTCGTCCTTGAAACTTTTATTTTTTTAGGGTTTTTAAAAAACTCAGAAATTCTCTTTTGCGACATGCTTAAATTCACACAGCGCTCCGTGTGTCTAACTGAAATTACGTCCCTCATTCACGTTGCACGGCAACGATAGTCTACATTTGATTGGTTAATACACATCTTGATTTTATTTGAATAAATTCAACTCAACTCAACTCAAACATATATCTGCACAGTCTCTTTTCATAGAAAAATCTCATATATTCCAGTATAAATATACAGTATATAATAATAATATATATATTTTTTTTTTCCAGCAGTTAAACAGTAGCCCACAGACAGGGGGTGCTGCAGCACCCTCAGCACCCCCACTTCCCGCGCCACTGTGCGACACACGTGAAGCTGACGAATGACGTAGGTTCTGCTGCGCCGAAAAAAAAACACACCTGGATCGGCTTGTGGATCTGTTAATTTTTCCGATCCCCGATCCAGCTATTTTGTCAGTATCACGGCCGATATCCGATCCTAATATCGGATCGGTGCACCCCTAGCTACAGGTCATTTTCTGAAGACTACCTGAATGAACGTCTTTGACAGAGATGCTGCAGATCGCGCATCATGTTTGTTTTCTTTATTTAGCAAAAAGCACAACATTTCGTTTTTATTGTGACTGTACACAAAACTTAACAGATTATAATGATGTATCACATTTGCCTGAATGATAAAAAATTACTTATTTGAGAGTTATTTGAGTCTCTTTGGCAAGAAAAAAAATCGATCACGCCGGCGCGACCGCCGACTCGAGGGGGTTAACTAGCAAAAGTGTATTCGGACACGCCCTAAGTGCACCTGCACCATGCGATTCAGACCATGCGCTCAGACCGTAAAAATAGGGCATTTCTTTTCGCATATCTCCTTTCCTAATACTATGAAATGACATCAAAACATTTTTTGCAATAGTGCATGATTTTGATATTTTCAGTACATATCCAGCTTCATATACATGGCTTTTCGGATGTAGTAAACTTGGTACAGCATTGCACTTGGGATACAGAGCAGCGCTCAGGTGCGAGTTCCATGAAACACAAATGAAAATAAAAGAGCTCAAAGACTTGTTGAAGCATGCTGAAATGGCATAACTGCATCAGAAAAAAAGCTTTTTAAATTTTATGTTTGCTTTAGTTAACCAAAATGAGACATTTTTTCGAATGCGATTAACCTTTTTGTGCCACTCACCAGACATTTCATTCTGAACGTCATAAAATGTTACCAGATTCCTGATAATCTGTTTCAGATATAGCTAAATGTGCTTTTAGCATCATTCAATGGACATTTCACTCTGAAAGTGTTGTGAAATGTGTAGGAATCAACCTAAAATTAGTTTGCAGAAATGTCCCCACAGGCACGTATTCCCAATGAGCCTAGGTTGGATTTTCAAAAGCTACGGCCAGTTACACAGTCCTTAGACCTTGACCATCACTCTATCAACAGTTACGAAGGATTTTGTATAAGGCTTGCTTTTATTTCCTGTCTGATAGGTTGCAGCACAGCTTCATATCTGTTTAAAAAGAGTGTCTTCTAACCTGTTTCCCTCTGAGCATAGTTATTTATGAGTTAAGAGCATGTTTGTGTGTGAGTGAATACATGTTTGTACCTCTTCTCTTGACTTCCACCTCCTCAGGCTCTCCTTTCCCTCCACTCGATATTCATCCTTTGTTTCTCTCTCTTCAGAACATTTCAGGTGCACCTGACCCCCCTCTCCTGCTCAGGATCGTTATTTCTCTCCTCCTGCTCATCTAACTAGCTTCCCCATCTATTTCCTCTCTCTCATCCCTTCTGCCTTCCCTCTCTTTCTCTTTATGCCCCTGCTGAAGTGTCAGGCAGTATGCATTTCTGTTGCTCTCTGCCCAGTTAAAGTCCGACAGATTTTGTCCAGTACCCACGCTTTGCACTACCTTGGGCTTGTAATGCTTTTTTCTCCCTTTCCCTTTGTCATTTAAAATTTTGTGAAGACATTGTTGGATAACATACCTTGACTGTATATTGAATCTCGACAGATAACTTTTACTGAGTTGTTTAAGAGTCTTTTAAGAGTTTTTGCTTTTCGTTTTAGTTGTTTTGCTCTCATACTGTGGTGTGTACCTCAGGGTTCGATCTTTGGCCCTATCTATTTCTCTTCCTCTTGTGCTCTAAAAGACATTGGTCATGATCTTTTTTTCTTCTTGAAAGATTCATATTTTCCAGATTTTCAATATGAGAAAATATTTTATGTCAACATATAACAATAACCTATTGACACAGTCTTAACACAAGGGTTTTCAAACTGTGGGTCACAGAACTGGAAAAGGTGGGTCGCGCTGCTAAATTGTTTGTTTTTGTGAATTACACACACACACACAAATCAAAATCATGATATTGCTTAGTACGAATTTCTAATTGCAAAGGCTGCGATTTAATTATATAAATATATGCACTGTGTGTTTCAAATGAAAGCGTGCACGACACGTGCAACTTGTAACAATTGCTTTTATGGTCTAAAGCCTTGTGTACACTTGGACGATTATGACGCACACTTATCGCCAACATTTAACGCCTCATGACTAAACAAAGGGCACCAATGTGACTGTGCACACCGATGCACAAAATGTCGGGCGTAAAAGCATAATTTAAAAAAAAATCCCTGGGGGTAAATTTTTTTGGTTTGACGTGCCGCATTTTTGTTCATGTATCTTGAGCTGCTTTAAGTTACAGTAAAACAAGAAGAAGAAGATGCAATGAGGCAAGATTGATGTAGAGCTGCTGGTTTCTTTGGTGTCTGAACACAAAGAACTTTATGAGAAACGCCACAGCGACTACAAAAATCTCAATAAGAGGGTGTTGTTATGGAGAGGATCCATGTTCTGTTTGCCAGTTAGCAAAAAGTGTATGAATAGTTTTGGCAAGCACGTAAATCCGATACTGGCTCTCTCTTCTTCTGTGTGACAACCGAGTGTCAGAAGCATAAAGTTGCGCAGTGCCACCTTGTGTATCGGGGTATTTCTGTTTTTCAATAAGCGATAATCGTCCCGGTGTGGATGGGGCTTAGTTTAGAGTGTCTCGGTTCATTATTAAGTTGCTCGGTGTGCATTATTAATGACAAGAAACTCATTCACTCCAATCACTGTGCTGTATTCTGCCTGAGATCTCATTACACCGGATAATTCAAATGTCACGAAAGGCTGTTTCAGGTCTGTTCCTTCATTTCTATCATCTGTTCAACTCAGCGATGTTGTCTTTCAGAGACATGGTCGTAAGAGTGCGTTGTTTGCATTCCCTTGCATGCATTTGGCTACCTACCAACACATAAAGAAAAAATGTCTCAGTCTCAGTCATGTACATTACACACACGCAACAAGCATGAGAGCATTTTCTGCGCTGAACACAGCAATGAGTTTAATAACATTCGCAGCATGGATTACAGTTCATATCCGGACCGAAGCGATGTAAGTTTTTATGGACATATTTCATATACTCTTTAATATCTGTAAATGAAGAAATTAAAATGTAAATATTAGCATTGAAATTTTATAGTTGTACTTTAAAATAAAATTATAAACCTATTTATATTAGTGCTGTCAAAATTAGCATTAATGCAATTTTTGTTTTGTTTAACGCGTTAAAAACATTTAACGCAATTAACGCAACATGTTTTTCTATCACTCTTTGGCTAGCGTTACATTATATTATCACACTCTTATTCATGTAAATGCTTTTAAACCATTCAAGCATGACAAGAAAAATGAGAACGTCCTGACACACACAACGCACAGAAAGATACAACAGAGAATTATGTCCATTTTGTCGAGTATTCTCATAAGAGCAGTCTTAAATGAGTTAAATAATGCCTTACATGAACTTGAAGAGTTGTGAGAAAATGAGATGCGCGTGACAGCGCGTCAGATCCGCGTCATGTTAAATCTTAATCAGATCTTAGAAGTGACAGCAGCCTAATAAACCAGTTGCTGGGATGTCTGCCATTAATGTTAATCAGAGAAAAGGTAACAAAGAAAACTGTAGGGTTAATAAGGATTAATCTATATTAAATGTATAATTTATAAGAAAGGTGTTTGAGAACTTTATTCAATTTCTGAAATCCACAGGTACATATGATTTATTATAACGTGTTTATGTGAAGATTGTTTTAAGTTCACTTAAATTAATAAATGTTTAATTATACTGAAATGTTGAATGTCTATTAATGTTTAAAAAAATTGTTATAGAGTCATCAGTAGCAGTATTAGTATCAGTGATACTTGCCTTAATTCATAAAAAGATGCCATTACAACAAATATTAAAAATAAAAATGCTGTCTTTAAGTTGTTTTTAAATTAATTTGGAGAGTAACTGTGAAATTATTACAATATAAAATATTAAAAACTTCAGTGTTTTTAATCGTGATTAATTCCAGAAAAATGTGCGATTTAGTTTGTTTTTTAATCAGTTGACAGCACAAATGTATATGTAATATTGTTTTTGTTAAATACTCAATTTCTGTCATATCAAACTTTTGATTAGGATTAAGTTTACAATACTTCTGGACCCACCTCCCATCTCAAATATTTTTGTAGGTCTTGAGATTATACCTGTCTAGGTGGGTCCTGGAATGGAACCTCTGTCACATTCATGTTACTCCAAAGAAATAACATTATTCCAAAGAAGTTTGCTAATAATGTTTTTTTTTTCTTGAATATAGGCCTTCTGTTTCATTAATTTCTCTTTTCTGCAGAACACTGCTAACTTTTGGCTGAGCACAGAATGCTCAAACGGAAGCATCGTAAAATGCTTCTAGGTCATCTGGAGGTCATTGAGCTGTCCAAAGTATTCCAAAAAGTTCACCAGAGTAGCCTTTAACACACCTGTTTAACTGTACGTGTCTTAGTCCACTCACAACAGTACAATGTTGCAGTGTTTTGAAACATGTCAACAGTGTTTAGCTGTCTTTTTGTTGGCTGTCTCCTTGGCTAGAGAAGTTATAAGGCAAAACAGAGAAGGGAGGGAATGTTTCTGAGCCTGAAGCTGACTAAGAATCCCAGAAGACAGAGATGAAGAGAAGGAAAGAGAGAGTGGAGGGAGGAATGGTGGAGAAAAGAGAAGAGCAGGCATGTAATTTGAATCTCATATACATTTCAGTTGAAAACCAGCCTAGCCTTGATACAAACCCTCTAGAGACCACCACAAACCCCCTCCACCTCCTCAAACACATACACGCACACACAAACACATCTCTTCTGCAGTCACCATACCTTTAATACAAGGCCTAGGGCATCAGAGCATGACCGCTTGCCATGCACAACAAACACACACGCATACACACGCTGACTGGTACACAGTTAGTCTTTCTGCGTGCATTGGAACAGATTGTTCTTGATGAATTTGCTGAACAGCTGAATGCTCACAGTCTTGCTAGCGTAAAGCAAGAGTCGGATGCTGAAACATGCAAGATGCATGAGTATGTTTACACATATGTGCATGCACATGCGCTATTGTTCACTTTTCGGTTGACACACAGTTATTTATCAGTCCGCCAAAAGGTTGTGTTTACAAGGTACAAGCTGCATTTAGGACCCTATTTTTTTCCCAAATTCCGTTTTTTTTTTTCCCGTTTAAATGTTTTTGCACTCCATTTTAATGATTAAATTAAATTCTAGTCATCAAAAAGCATGTCTTATTAATTTAAATCATGAAACTTGTACAATTTAACAACAATTTATTAAAAGTTTCACAAAAATTACATGCTTAGGGCCCTATGAAATACGTTTTATTTTTAGTTTTCTGTTTTAAGTTGTTTGAATTTGTTTAACTAAATTATTCATCAAAAAGCATGTCTAATTAATTGAATTAAAAGCAACTATGAAGTTCTTTTTTTCCAGAAATTCTTTATTGTGTATTTTAATTTTTCTAGCAATCAAATGAAGACATAAAACATTATTTAATTTATCTTTTAATCATATAACATTAAACAAAAACTTTTTTTGTCAAACAAAGTGCTGCACAACAGAGCTTTAAATTTAAAACATGGAATAGAAATTGTGACTATAAAAAAAAAAAAAAAAGTTTTTAATAACATTTAAAATAAAAATAAATTATTACATTGAGACATAGCTAAATCAGTCATATGTTCTTCAGGTTAAACGGAATTTTGATGGGTTGCCATGAAGACCTTTGAGTATATGATATGATGATAGTTTTCTCAAATGAAATGGTAAAATGCTGATGAAGTGACTCTCACACAAGTGTGTGTGTTAAATGTGTGGTGCATCTTCACACAGAGATGCAAAACATGCGTGATTTAAATAGTCTTTTTGCGGCTTAATACAAACAGATCTGTATTGTGATTGGTTATATCCGCATTATACGGTGAATTCTGTTTTTATGACTGGATTCTGCAATTCCATCTACGTTTTCAACATCACGGAAATCATAGGGCCCTACGCAATGACCAATTTTAAGGACAAATAAAAAATGTTAAGCTAATATTTTCTTAAGTTAACTAGTTATTTGCAACAGATCTGCATATTCCACTTCCAAACAGAAATTCTGATCAGGATTTCTTTTGTAATGCTATTAATAATTTTCATACATGACTTTTATTTTAAATATGCCCCTAAAAAGCAAATAAAAACAAAATAACTGTGATTGCTTTATAAATGAATCAGATGACTTTTGTCTTTCAGTCAAAGCTTGTGCTGCGTGACACTACCACCTTTCATTCATTTTTTGGTTACATTTTTATAAAGCTGCCTTTCTGAGTACATCTGAGTACTGAATAATATTACGTTACATGTACTTACTATAAAGTTAGAGTTAGAATATTGGTTTGGTTAAGGGTTACTTGAATATAATTATCCATAATTGTACAGTTATTACTATAGTAACTACATGTAACACTAAAATAAAGTGTTACCATCTATTCTTATGCTCATCCTGTATGTGCACACTCATCAGTTGTTTGTGTTTGTCTCATTCTCTCGCTCTTCCTGCAGAGCACTGTCCTCCTCTCCTCCTTTCACCTAATGACCTTCTCTGTCTTTCTCTCCATTTCTCTCTTTATTCAGCTGCACCCACCTCAGTGTTTTGTATTTTTTCCATCTCTACACACTGTGCGCTTTCTATCTCCCTATCTCTGTCTCATTCTCTGATAGACAAGAGCTCGCCTTGTTTATTTGAGAGGAAAACAGACTCACATTCATCTGCTCCTTGTATCTTTCCCTCTTCCCTTCACTCATGTCTGTCTTTTTGAGACCCTCACTTGCTGAGGTTATGTTTGTGATGTTCCTGTCCCTTCCTGTCTTTATGAGCGTATGGTACATAGTACACTCCTGATTATGAGGGTTTAGCTTGAAAGGTTAAATTGGTGGGCATTTGTATGTGATTGATTTCAAATACTACAGTAGATCTCTTTAATAACTCGGTTGTTTTTTTTTCTAGGCAAGAATGAGATTAAATGGAGAAACTCCTGAGGTGGTAAGCAAATACCTCCTGTGGTAGTAATTATACACATAGAGTTGCAGAAGAATTCTACTTAATGTCTCAGACTGTGCTCAGAGTTTCCAATCAAACATCAGATATTTCAATATGCACTCTAAAATTATTTTATGATCATAGTATAATTATGCTGTTAATTATAATATAATTATTTCCTCTTCATTGGATATTTCACTAGAAACATTGGACACAAAATGCAAGAAGTCTTCTTAGCTATGGAAGAGAGATCTCTGAACACTACATTTTTCATCTTTGTTACCGGTATAGGAAAGAAAAATATAATAATAAGATCTCAGTTGTTTTTTTCTAGACATCATTGAGATACAGTTGAGAAGAAATGTAGGGCCATATTTACTAAATATGACAGGTTGAGCATGAGAGCGCAATTCCATTAGCCTGACAAGCCAGACCCACATCAAGATGTTGGATCTAGGAACACACCATTGGCAGGGCTCAATCCGAGGGGCGGGATAAACGGTTGTCTTTCAAATTCCCTCTGCACGCAACAGGATAGCCCTACAACCAACCAGAGCGCTATCAGTGGTGAGACAACAATCACAAGTGGGTTGTGGCTGAGTCCCATGCGTTTTCCCACCAGCGGAGCTAGTTGATAGATTAAACTTTTGCCGTATCCGGTCGGCAAAACTCTGAACACATCTTCCTTTTTTAAGAATTACTTCAGTGCCATTCTTTGTTAGCAGGGAATTCACGCGGAACTGTCGCAACTCTACCGTCATTATGTTGAGCCCGCCCACCGACTCTATTCACGTTGTTATTGGCCTGACTAGAGTTTGGTTTTTCAAGCTCGCAAGCCAACGGAGAGTCGCAAATTACATTTGCTGCCGCTAGGGTGCGTCTATATTTCTAGACTACAATTCCATAAACGCGCCAATGGAAGTAATCTATTGACGACGTGCAAATTAAATAACACAGACACAGCCGGATCATTTCCATAATGACCAACGCAATCTACCAAGAGCAGGGCAAATTAGCGTCTGGTTGCTTTTTTTGGTGGTAAATAATGGCGCAAACACCAGTAAATTGATTAGCGCAAACCTTAGTAAATCACCTTGTGTGATTCATTTAAATACTCTCCTCCCATAAATGTTGCGCCTGAAAGGAAAATTCCTACAAATGCATATGCAATAAGGTCAGCCGCAAAAATAACCCCCATTCATAATTGTGCGTGTCCATTGGCACAGAACAGAGCAAGCATTTTTGAACTTTCAAAATAATTAATTGAAAACACTCGCACTGCTCTGCACCATTATGAATGCCCTGTGAATTAACAATTTAAAAGCGAGGTGGAAAAGAGGGAAAACTCCAACGTCACCCCTCTCCCGGTGATACCGGTATTACCGGTGTTGGCACACGTCGATTAACCAGTGGGGAAATCAAATCCCTAGTCCACGCCTTTTCAGCATTAATTTTTCACTGCATGTCTTCAGTAAATCCTGACAGTAGTTTTTTTAACGCCAAAGAGGGTTTGCACTGACTCGAGCTGTTAGTAAATCTGGCCCTTAGAATTTAGAGTTCTCTCAACTCTCCAACTTCTAAGATTTTTCCCCTGAGAAAAAAATTCTAGTGTACTCTCCTCTAGAACTTACCAGCAGTGTTTTTACTGTGCTCCAATTTGTCAAAAGTCAGATATCTCATTATGAATAAAACAGGAAATAAATGGGGAAGGAAACTAACGAATGGAAACTCTAACTCATACTAGACATCAGTGACTGGCGAGAGCAAAGGGAGACTCCTACTTCTCTGATTTCTTTTCTCAGGAAATCTCAAATTTGTCTCTTCTGCAGTTTCGGAAGTGATCTAAAAATGTCTCTACGGTGTATGATCAATAGTCAGAGGTCGCATTATGACCTCAAAGATTTCTCATCAAACTTTCCAAGACAAATTAAACTACCCTAATAGTTTTTTTTGAAAGCTGATACTTAAATGAAACATGACTGAAATCTCCATTCATGTGCTATAAAAGTACAGCCTCTTGGTTCGACTTAGATTGTGGTGTGAATGGGTGTGTTTGTGTGTGTGAGTGGGGACGTGCAGAGGTGTAAGTGTATATTTATCTAGTAAAGTGCATGTTCTGTTCTCACAGCGTCTTGCTGTTTCATTTCCTGACCTGACCCATCTCAGCTCACTCATGTGAATCACTGCCTCTCTTTCGCTTTGCTGTATCTTTCCATTGATCCCTCTGTTTCTCTTCGTTTCAGCTTGGGAAAGAGTTTTATTGATGTGACAAGAATTTGGTGACACCCTTGGAGCTCCTTCAGTTTTACCTCCCACTGATTACCCCCTCTCTGTCCATCCATCCATCCATCCATCCATCCATCTTCCTCTTTCCACCCCTCTGGTCTGTTCCAGTGTTCCATGTGAAGGCGGGTGTGTGTGGTCTACGTCAACCATGGGTTCAATTACAATTCATCTCCATTAAACTAATTTGGGTCTTTGTGGGAGCGTGTTGATGTTGTGTGTGAGTCTAGTCTCTGCATCTATAGTCTTTCTGGATGCTTTGTAGCCTATTTGTATTTACATTAGTGTCTCTAAGCGAAGGGAAATAAGGTGAAAGGAGAGAGAATAAAAGAGAAATGTGGGCAATGGGGTAAAAAACGCCCTAGGTTCTGCCAGATGGTGGAATAACTGCCCCCTCATCACCACCACATGCACTTTTTTGTTCTCTCCATCATGATGGGCGGAGGGAGACAGGATGTATATTACACACACAGGTAAGGACACAGATTTTAGATTGCTGAGTCAGTGTGTTCTTACATAAATGGATGGCACATTTAAAGGATATTTCACCCAAAACTCCCCCTCATGTCATTTTAAACATGTATAACTTTCTTTATTCTGTGGAACACAAATGGAGATGTTTTGAAGAATGTCCAAGCTGCTCTTTTCCATATATGAAAGCATATTGAAATTGCAGCCATCAAAAATCATGAAATATTAGTGTTGATTCTTGCTTTTTTAATGTGGGTGGAAGAAAGCAAGCCTGGGCTAAGTGAAAACTTACAACTTAGAAATTGTATAAAGCCTTTATCAAACAGATATTTTTAATGACATAACTTTTTTATTATTACATTATAACAAATAAATAAAAATGGTCTTCTGAAAAAGAAATATACTTTACCATACTTAACATGCTTATAATATTACATTTAGTTCACACTTGAGTATATTCTTTTAAAGTATATTTCCATAATGTTTTCAGATACTTGACTGCAACTCAATTAAAATGTATTAGAGTTTGAATTTATATTAAATGCAATTAGCTTTATATATATACATTTCTTATATTGTCTTTAAAATATGGTCAAAATATACTTATATATAGTATTATATATGTATGGTATCTAACTGTAAATACAATATGCTTTAATAACATTTCTATTGAAACGTGTCATGTATTTACATATATTTGTAATTACACAGTTGTAATGAAGTTGCAATTTAGTACATGTATTATATTATAATATAATATATATATATATATATATATATATATATATATATATATATATATATATATATATATATATATATATATATATATATATATATATATATATAATATTTAAAATTATAATCAAGGACATGTGCTTGAGTATGTTAGTATGATTAGTATGTCAACACATCAAAATAAGTGTACATCTATAAAGCATGGCAAACGATTATTGAAACTATGCTTTAAAATGTACTTAATAGTACAACTTTTTTTGACTTTTTAAGAGTGTACTTAAGTGATTTAGTAAGCAGTCATGAATGAATGTTAAATAATCTGCAGCTATTCTTTTTTTTAAACGCATACTTTTAAAATTCGATGTACACTGCACATTCAATACAACTGAGAAGACTTCTTTTTCACATTGGTTATTGCTCCAAAGTCTGCTACCCATAGCCATATCTGACACAGAGGAAAACATAAGTGTTTGGTGTCGTTGGTGTCAGATCTGGTGCAACACATCTTGATACAACAAGTTTTATTATGCGTATGCACAAATGAGATGTGAGAGCAATGATTTTCAGTCAATGCTCATGTAAATTCCAGTCTGTTCCTAACACAAAACAATCAAATGGCTTCACAAGAAGAGAGATTATTGATGATGATTGATATCAAATAATTTTTAATATACATATCTAAAGTTTTCAATGAAATCCTTTCGCTTTTGTGCAAGCAGTTTTTCTCCCTAAATGTGTTTCAGTAGCAAGGCATTATTTCAGAAACAGCTGAGATCATTAAAACCTGCAGTAGTGTGGGTATTAATGCAAAGCTTAGCACTGCAAACAGTCAGATCTGAATAACCCAGTTTTATTTTAAGACTAACAGCAGCCACATCACACATATGGTCCGGGTGCCATAGCAACTCTGACAGTATGTTGGGATGTCTGTGCTGTGTGTATTTGTGCAATGGAGGTGTGTTTGTTTTGTGGTGGTTGATTTGGTTAGTTGTGTGTGTACGCGGATCAGTTTGTGTACTTTTGATATTGATTTGTGGGTTTGTTTTTGGGGTGGGTGGCAGGGTTGTGTCATGTCTCATATCGCGCACAGATTACTAATCTGAGCATGACATCTTTCTGATAGCAGCATATCAATAATCCTCTCATGGGGCCGACCCTGCGGCCAGTACGCTAATGCACCGAGCTACATACACACACATGTCTGATTCGTTATTCGGGACTCTCCATAGATGTAATGGTTTTTATACTTTACAAACTGTATATTCTATCTCCTTACACTAACCCTTCCCCTAAACATACCCATCACACAAAACTTTTAGCATTTTTACATTTTCCAAAAAAACTCATTCTGTATGATTTATAAGCTTGTTTCCTCAATTTAGGTCCCCACTGTGACATGAGTCCCCTTGAGTCAGTGTGCATTCAGGTTGAAGTCCCCACCGGGATAGAAAAACATGAACACACACACACACACACACACACACACTAAAAAACATATATTTACATAATCTTGCATTTATATTTTTATATGGACAAACACTGTGCTTGTTCATATAAAAAAGCTTTGTGTCAGAGGCACATTAGCATCTATCTCTCTTCAGAGGTGTTTAGTAAGGATCTGTGTTTTAAACCGTTCTCTTGTCCTCTTTTTTTCATGTTGCATAAAGGTTAAACCTGATGTGACCCATAACCCAGACAGCCAGAACGCTGCTTTTGTCTGTCTAAATGAGTGTGTGTGTGTGTGTGTGTGTGTGTGTGTGTGCCTGGCTCTCCATCTCAACCCTGCCATCCCAATCATTCAAATGAACACCTAGGAAATTGGAATTGATTCAGCCCCTTTGTGTGTGCGTATGTGTGTTCAGGGCCCTTAAATAGGATAGATTGTCACCCTTATGCAGGTAAACGCACATTCACACACATTTTTTTTTTTTTTTCTATCATAGTGTGGACTTTTGATTTAAACTACCCCTTACACCATTTGCTGGTTGGTCAATTTCAGATTTTACTGTCCTTCTGGGGACATTTGGTCTCCTCAACGTAAGAAAAACCTGACACACATACAGTTTGAAGGCTAGGCATTGAGCTTGTAACTGGAGCATCAACATGTAATGCCAGGGAGATTAAATGTATGTTTTTTTTTTTTTTGCTCTTGATAAGTCAACAGCACGTAGCGCTCAGCTAATAGGAAGACTGCTTGTACACACACGCACCGTGTTGCCAAGCAGACGCTGCCGGCTCTAATGCTGGCATGCACGTTTGTGTACGTGCATAAATTCGAGGGCTGCTAACGATTCCACATATCCCGTGCCGTAATGCCAGATGTACCCTCGCCACGTACACATCTGGGGCCTGTGTAATCTATAGAAAAACGTAATTTAGATGCAGGAGGGATTTTAAAAAATATAAAGAAGTGACTGGTGGGATCAAGAATAGATAAAGGGAAGCAGATATAGCGAAAAGAGGGGTTAAATGGAAGCAGAGGAAGTATGGGCCACCAAATGCATGTTTAAATTTTGAGCAGGCACTTAAGGGGACAGCACAGAAATGCATATTTCTGGAAAGACATGGAAAAACAGCCTTAAGTGTGCACGTCCTGCCAGGGCAGCAGTTTTTAATGGGAGCATGTGAGGTGTGCAGAGGAGAGGAGTAAGAGGGGAAGAGGAAGAGAGGAGAGAACAGGAAGCCTTAATGGATTCATTTTTGCTTCACTAATTTTAGGGCCTTTTAACAGCATGTGCCTTCTCCCCTTTCTCTGCCTCCCTCTCTCCCCTTTTCTCTGCATCTCCAGTTAATTTAATGAAGAGTCGCCCGATTGCTTTTAGCATTAATATTCCAATATGGAGTGGTGTAAATAATAAATGCTTCTCTCTCTCTCTCTCTCTCTCTCTCTCTCTCTCTCTCTCTCTCTCTCTCTCTCTCTCTCTCTCTCTCTCTCATCTCTCTCTCTCTCTCTCTCTCTCTCTCTCTCTCTCTCTCTCTCTCTCTCTCTCTCTCTCTCTCTCTCACTTATGGATGATGTTGAGTCCCATCTGTTGTGTCTTTGGTGCTACTGACTGACTGAGCACTCCCTCTGGATAGAGAAAAAGAGAGAGAGATAAAAAAGTAGACACACAGCAACAGTATTGGTGAAATGGAAAGGTGTGTCTGTTGGAGTTTTGGTTTTGTGGTGTTTGTTGTCAGGGCCAACGAATGTATTATGGAATAATACAAAGACTGTCAGGGTTAAAAAAACAACAACATGTAAAGCAACTTTTGGTTTTTACCTCACAAATCTATCATATGGAAACAGAATACATGTCTTATGTACTACTGGTGTGTTCTACTGCAGAGCTTGACAGCATGAACATCCTGTCTAAAGGGCCGTTCACACCAAGGACAATAACTAATGATAACTAGCCTATAACTATAAAGTTTTTTGTGTGTAATATTTCTAATTCTATAAGAACAGTGAAGTCGTCGTCTGCACTATGTCTATACAGAGAAAACATAGTGATTCTTTTTTCCAGCTGATGAGCGATAAAAACATTAACAGCCGATCAGACTCCAAGTGACTTTAAAGAACTTGAGCATTTTAAAAGGCTTGATGATTGAGAGAAGCAAAGAGGGAGATCTCTGCTTGTGTCCACAGACTGTTTCATTAAAGCTAGAGGCCCCTTGCAAAATTGTAATGAGTTCAGCTAATTAATTTAGACCATGTCAACAGATGGCTAAAGCCACATGGCTACCGCAATGAAAGGTTCTCTTTCCCTCTGCCCATCTTCACTGTACGCACAAACACACCCTTACACATACCTAGCAAACACGATCGTCCTCCATTTTGTCACTGACAGAGATCTTTAAGTATAGTCACTATTTAGTATAGCTCTGTTCACTTTTTTTTTTTGTGCTGGGCGGTAAACCGGTTTCAATTTTGCAACCGATATGTATTTTTAAAATACCGCCATACCGGTGTGTTCAGTGGCATTGAAGAATGCTATGTAGAGTGTAGAGAGTAGTCCTCTTAACTGCATACCCGTCTTACACTAATGGTAATAACTTTATAACACAACAATAAATAACTCACAAAACTAACTCTCTTTAATACTCCTAATACCATATAGAATCATGTGATGTCCACGATGCAGAAAACATAGATGGAATCACGGAATCCAGTCACAAATGGAACTTACTGTATAAAGCGAAACATATATATATAAACTGTCACTTCATGAACATGTCACTTCATGAACATTTCACCGTTTAATTTGTCGTATCATATACACAGGAATCAAAGGTTTTTACGACAACCTGTCAAAATAAAAGTTTGGTATTACTTGAAATAACAAATATATATACTACTATTGTGCAGTAGAGTGCACTTTGATTAATAGTAGTAGTCATTATTATAATATTATTCGTATTATTAATTTAATTAAATGATACAATTTTCATTTGATTACATTTTAAACTAGTTAGCTTTATGAACTGATTTGATTTTTTTTTGTTTTTAAATAAATTTTTATTGTCCTTACAATGTTTACTCCTGACAGTAAAAAAGAGTGACTCCAGTGAAAAAAAGAGAAACCGTCAGAATCTGAAAAAATAAAATAAAATAAATGCAGATTTTTGGTCAAACCACCCAGCACTACTTTTGTTTTACTCTTAATTTAATTGGATGTTGTTCATTGCTTTATTTGCAAGGCAGGATTAGGGTGGGACAATGCACACAGCTGACAATTAGTCCTTGTATCTGTGACTGGACGAGGGGCATGTTCTTTTTAATGCAATTCATATTCGTTATATCATTAGATTTCTAAAACAACAATAGAACAAATATATGTGTGTGTGTGCGCGTGTGTGTGCGTGTGTGTGTGTGTGTGTGTGTGTGTGTGTGTGTGTGTGTGTGTGTGTAATAAAGAGTGTCAGTTTCAGGCAGAAAGGCTAATCAATCTCCTTTCCTTTGCTTTTCTCCTCTGGAATCAAAATGGGCCCAGAGCAGACCCCTGGGGTATGCCTGTGTGTTCTCATGGGGCACTCACCTCTATCCTGACACACAGTTACACACTAACACTCATTTCCCCTCCATTAACTCCTCAGTACTAAAAACCAAAGTATACTTCAGTTTTGATGTATACTCTTTTTGATAGAGCACGAACACAGGCACTTGACACATGGACATGAGAAAGATTTCATCTTTATTCAATGCCTGTGCTATTTCGTTTCAGAAGTTATGAATGATGAAATGGTCTTTGTATTGTCTTTGTACTCATCAAAAGTAGAGTTGCAGGTGTCTCTTACCCTCTCATCAGCTTTATATTGTTCTTGTTGTCTTGAGTAGTTTGTTGTCATTCTGTTCCTTTTGGTTCTTTTTTACTTTAAAACATCAGGCCAGTTCAGTGTTTCCTGGACGACACAACCAGTCAAAAGGCTCAAAGCTGAACATATAAGATTTCCATTGATGTATGGTTTGTTAGGATAGGAAAATATTTGGCCGAGATACAACTATTTGAAAATCTGGAATCTGGGGGTGCAAAAAAGTAGAAATATTGAGAAAATTGCCTTTAAAGTTGTCCAAATGAAGTCATTAGCAATGCATATTACTACTAATAATACTTTTGTATATATTTACAGTAGGAAGTTTACAAAATATCTTCATGGAACATGATGATTGATTTTTGGCATTAAAGTAAAATCGATAATTTTGACCCATACAATGCACCACAATGTGCCACAAATATATCCGTGCGCCTTATGACTGGTTTTGTGGTCCAGGATCACATATGAACATCGAGTTTGTCCCTGACATTTAAAGTCAGGGTACAGGAGAAACAAGAGGATGATAAAAAAAGGAAATAATAAGTGAAAGGAAGTACCAGAGTGGTTTCAGCAGGTGTGTGTTTTGGGGGCATCTCTGAGAGTGTGTGGAGTGTGGTGAGCATAGACAATCTGTCAAGGACAGGTTGGGCGGAGAGGGTGGGTGTAGTTTTTAAAAAAAACGACAGAAACAGCAACAGAGAGAGAGAGACCACATTAATGACTACATTTGTCTGCACACACGTGCAGTCATGTAAACACAACCACGAAAGAGAATTGTTCCATTCTTCCACTTAACCTTCCTTCTCCCTCCCACCCAACCCCTCTTTTTCTCTGTCTCTCCTCGTATGGCCTCTCCACTAGTGCCGCCACAGCCATTTCACAGCTAGTTTTGAGTCTGAGTATCTGAACAGAAGCCGCCCATTAAAGATTAACTGTTAAGGGGACAGTACATTCAGTGCTGCCCCCTCCCCCTGATGTCTGAAAGAGGTCACAGTACTCTAAAAAGGGGTGTGCTAGTTTTAAGCGGCATTTGTCATTCTGCAAAGATCTGACGAATCAGCATTTACAATGACCCCACCCAGGTCAGGTCAAAAATTGCTTTGAGATGTGACCATGATACACTTTTAGCTGCCGGACTTAAATTAAGTACACTTGGCGACACTAGGGCTATGGCTTTCTCATGCACTCAGCTCACTCAAGAGAGGGTACACTTTGTTTTAGTGTTTTTTATTACTAAACTCTAAAGTACTGAAGCTTTGTTAGAGAAAACTATGAACAGAATCTGTATTTGTGCATGCATCCATATTTTGGAGGTCATGCCGCCTCTTACGTGTCTTTGTCAAAGCCCCAAGTGGTATGTGTATGCGTGTGAGCATCTCAGGGCGCGTGCGTCTTTGTGTGCCTGTCAGTTTGTGTGTGTCTGGTGCACAATAGTGGTAATTATGTTGGCTGTGGGGGCTCAAGGGGAGTTTGTGAGGCTGTGTGTGTGAGCAAGAGCGAGGGGCAGCAGTCAAACAATAATATAATCTGGGGCTTTTGTGTGCGTAGGGCAGAGGGCAAGACGGTGTCAGCTGTTATTGAGTACTTATCCCTGTAACGGACCATTCATCACACATGCACACTTACAGCCGCACACGTCTCACAAACACAATAGCACCCTCACACATATCTCAAAAGCCACAATTTACAACAAAATATATATATATATACTTAGCAAATATACAAAGAAACAAAACATGCACACTCTCAGTTGGCACACAATGGCTCAATGACAAAGAATGGAGCTTGTTAAAGTTTGAAAGACTTTTATTGTATTGAACTGCTCTTGAAGCCAAACAGCAAATCGTCACAGAAACAGCTTGTGGTGCAGCGTTTGTCTCTGAGGTGACCGGAGTTAATCTCTAACTGTTTACTGTTCAATCTCACACATGCTAAAGGAAGCTCTGGTGGAGCGTTTGATGGATTGGGATAAGATCTGTTTTGAGGGTGTGGAAAGAGTATAGCGCCGTCCCTAATGCCACGCTAAAGGTGCGCTCGCATTTGTTCATCAATTTTTTTGCGAGCAAAATCCAGCCTTTTTAATAGGAATCCAATTTCGAGTGAAGGCAAAAGATTTCGCCATGCTGTTTGCAAACTGCTTGGATGAAAGTGATTTCTGTGTGAGCTGTGCTTCATTCACACATCACTGCACTATTGACAATTGACAATAGAACTTTTTTGTCAGTGAAATGTTGCCGAAATTTCGCTAATGTGACCACATGCTGTGTAGATGAGGTAGTAGTCCACTGTGGAGTCTGTGTCAGTGTAGGCGTTTGCAAACTTAGCAGTACTTTTCTTGAGCCTAATTCACAAATAGGACACCCTATGGTTTTGTGATCTTTCCAGACATGCGATGAGCACAAGAGCGCAAGTAAACGTGGATTTACAGGCCGCATTTGGCCTGTAAATCCAAGCATCTTAAATTGTCTGTGGTGAACAGACGTCAAAAGTTAAGTGCAGTTGATGTAGTGTCTCTTTTACAAACATGTTTTTGTGCATTTGTTTTTGTGACGCACATGCCGAATTGTGAATATGGAATACAGAATTTGTTTTTGGAAACGTATCAGAACACAATTATGCAAGAAACTACATGGGACACTATAGCGAATATTAGCATTAAAGCTACACTGTGTGATATTTTCCCCCATCTAGCAGTGAAAAGGTATATGACCATCTAGTAAATATTAGTTTCTGTTCCTCCCAATTCCGATTTCGTTTTAACTCCTACGGTGGCCGATTTAGTCCAAGATTAACATGGCTTCCAGTTCAATCCAGCAATCCCCCTCTTCACATTCGACACGGTGCCATTGAGTGTTAAAACGCGAAAGGCGAAGCTTGAATTTACGGGTATGTCCCTCTTTGGCTAATGTACTTTCAAGATGGAGGGGCAACATGACGACCCCCATTCGAACCCCTTACCGGCATGTATTTTCAATGGCATAATATAAACTTACGAGAATACTATATTACTTGAAAGAAGTAAATATACATTAATGAGGACATATATTTTTGAAAGAACTAAGTGTTTTTAGATAAGAATAAACTAAAAAAGTTACACAGTGTAGCTTTAAAGGGAGGGTTCACCCAAAAAAATACAATTCTGTAATGATTTTCTCATCCTCATAGTTTAAAATTCTTTCTATATTTTGTAAGTCATTGGGGTTCAAACAACATTGGACCCTATTGACTTTCATTTTATGGACTAAAATCCTTATTTTGTGTTCGGCTGAAGAAAGATAAACAGGATGTTTGGGACGACATGAGGTGAACTATCCCTTTAACTGAACTGTCGTTTTAAAAGACAGTTCACTTCAAAATGAAAATTTCCTGATAATTTACTCACCCCATCTTCTTTCTTCAGTCGAAAAGAAATTAAGTTTTTTGAGGAAAACATTCCAGGATTTTTCTCCATAAAATGGACTTCTATGGCAACCAACAGTTTGAAGGTCCAAATCAATGTATTTTCAAAGGGGTTTGAAGGGCTTCAGAGGGCTCTGCATGATCCCAGCCGAGGAATAGGGTCTTATCTAGTGAAACCATCGTCTAATTTCAAAAAAGTAAACATTTATACTTTTTAACCTCAAATGCGTGACTTTGGTGTTGTGTTTCTTCACGATGTATGACGTCATCCTGTTGGAAAGGTCACGTGACATACGTGGAAGTACCGACCCAGTGCCAAAAAAACACTTTTTCTTTTTTTTTGGAAAAGGACCAATGGTTTCAGCTGTTTCCTCAGCTGGGATCGTGCAGAGCCCTTCGAATCCCTTTGAAACTGTATTGATTTGGACCTTCAACCCATTGGTTGCAATTGAAGTACATTGTGTGGAGAAAAATCCTGGAATGTTTTCCTCAAAAAACGTAATTTCTTTCCGACTGAAGGAAGAAAAACATGAACATCTTGGATGAGATGGGGGTGAGTAAATTATCTGGAAATTTTCATTTTGAAGTCAACTAATCCTTTAATGGTATGTTGTCTACTGTCATGGTGGCACTAGTTTGCATAGAATCTTCATGAGCAAGTTAAATTTAGTTAAGACGTTATAACTACCTGAATAGTAACGCATCGGGTTATGCTGAGGTTTGTTACTGCAAAAGTAACGCAAAAACTTAAATCTGTACAAAGGAACTGCGCTTTTGTAGTGGGTTGTCCTGCTATGACATTACATGTGTAGAGTACATGTATGTTTCAGGTATACAACTGTGGGGCATTCACAAAACTTGTAATAACAGCTAACATGGCATGGGGGGAGCAGGGGGTTATGGGATTGCAGTAAGTGCTCTCTATATGGTCTCTCTGGGCTTATCCATGACCTTCTCTTTACCACAGATCTGCTCCGAGCCTGGCAGGGGGTTGAACTTGATTTTGAACTATATGACTCTCGGCTCTTTGATTCCCCCCTCTCTCTCTCTCTCTGTCTCTCTCTCTCTGTCTCTCTCTCTCTCTCTCTCTCTCTCTCTCTCTCTCTCTCTCTCTCTCTCTCTCTCTCTCAGGACTGTGTCCGGGATGATAAATAAATGTTTCGCTTTGTCTTGTCATCAATAATGCATTCTTCCTTTAAGTGCTGATGTGAGCTTTTCCATTCTTTCTCTCCCTCTCTTATTCATTCAATTTATTCTATCCTTCAACTAAAGGTAGACGAGTGAACTAAGAGATTGAAACAGAGAAAATCACTTAAAGGGTATTGTTGTGGATCGGCGTTCGGGGACGCGTGTGTTTATGTGTGTTGTACAGCTCAGAGAGAGAGGGAGAGTTCAACAGGATTCTCTGGTATCTTCATATCAACTGTTGCTGCAGGGGTTTTGCTTGCTATTTGCTTGAAATGTACTTTAACCTTTTATCACCTTAACACAGATCCCAACCACAATCCCCCCTCATTATATTTGTATGTCGTTTTAGTTTTTAAATACAGTTTTTCTTTTGGATATAACAGGGAAAGAATCTGTAGTCCATACTAATTTTAGACTATTATTGAGCATTTCTTTCAATCAAAATTCACAAATGCTACCATGTATGAAAGGAAAATAAATAAAGAAAGAGAAAAAATCCTCTTTAGCAGATAGATCTCAACACTAGTGTTAAAATAGTGTTGTCAAGTAACCTAAGAATGTGCTTTATGTGGTAAATGTTAATCTAAATTAATAGGTTTCATTCAAATACTAATAATAAATATTTCAAGAAAGGTGCCAGGTACATTTAAATCAGGCAAGGCATTCCAAAAGGGTTTAAAAGCTGAATATTCAACTCATATTTGCCAAGGCACTTATAATAATTCTTCTGTACAAACATTTTGATATTTCAGCAGTAAAGTTGTCTAAATCATACTAGTTTTGTGATGGGAGGTAGTTATGATGATGTTTTAGTAACAAACTTCGGGAGGAACACGTACAGATTGCCTATCCAATCAGTAAGAGAGGAGGCCTATATATACAGTATATATATATACATTCACCTATGTTTCTCGACAGTTTTCTGCATCCACACTTTAAGGCTTAATACAATTTAAATGGATGAGTTTTTCAAAATTTCACCCCCTTCACAGTTGTCATGAAGTCTATATAGACCAAAACCACTTTTTATACCAGACTGTAATCTTTTTTTTCTGCTGTAAAGTTGGGCATTTTAGCATGGGGGGATACAGATTTGACTCCCTTTTGGAGCCTGTCTCTAGCGGCCAGTTGACGAATTGCAGTTTAGGTCACTTCCGTGTTGGATTCAAGAGAGACCGCGGGAGGTTGCCACTTGATCCTATCCAGAGATACGGGGGGCAGTGTTGCCAAGTCCGCGGTTTTCCCGCGGAATTGGGCTACTTCAACACAGTTGCCGCGGGCTGTTTTTCATGTCCGCGGGTTGAAGCGACCCCAATTATATGATATTTAGCCCCGGGAATGCGAATTTTACTAGGTAACCATGCCAAAAAAACACATATTTAACCCACAAATGCGATTTTTACTGGAGATTCCCCCCTTAAACGAGATTGGGCTTGTTTTGGGCTAGTTTTGAGTAGCAATTGGGCGGGTTTTGTTGTGAAAACCTGGCAACCCTGACGGGGGGAGTATTCTGGGTTTGGAGCCCTCTCCTTAGACATCTCGCCAAATACACATACTTTCTACACATACTTTCTATTCTGTTTATTTGTAAATGTGAACTCGTGAATGTTTATATTTTGGTATCATTGCAGGCACAAAGTTTTCTGCCTTTACATACTTATTATGATAGGACCAGTAAGTGACCCCCCATTCTCCAAGACAATATTCAACGGCGCCCCAAGATATTACTTATACTCCTGCTGCTTTTTTTCCCCAGCTTATTTTAAATAATTTTAAGTTTTCTTGCGGCCTCCTTGGAAATGTGCTAAGGCTCTATAGTGGGTTCAAGTCCACATTTAGCCTGGTACAACACCTTGCCTAATAGACTTCCATTGTGTGTGTTTCTGTCAATTTAGATTTTTTTTTATTGTTTTTACTGTATTTATCGACATGTTTGAGCTAGTCAAATCAAGTAGATTACGGCAACTATTGAATATTTTCAACGTTCATACAAAATTCTGATTTGGGATCTTTATGTTCGAGAAACGGGAGAGGAGAAAACAGATGGAAGTAGTGCTGGAGTTAAGGAGAGATGGGTGGAGCAAAGAGAGGGGCCCAGAAAGATGGACAGAACAGGGGAAATATGGAATATGAAGGGGGGCGGGGGTGACCTAATTGTGGAAGGGCAAGACAGGGTGACCGCCAGTAATCAGCTTACTGTAGCACTCCACTCCTCAATCTGGGACACTACCTCCCTCTGTATGCATGTGTGTGTTTTCAGCCATCTCTAAGCGTGGGTTGATCATGTGCTTGATGCATTCAGGGCTCGACAATAAGGATTGCTCGATGGCCCGGGGCCAGCGTGAAAGACACTCGGGCCAGTTAACGGAACTGTCACTTGCCTGATTGGGCCAGTGCTGCATCGCCACGGAAGTTGATAATTTGCGAGTGTTTTTAAGCCTTGTCAACTTAAATAAGCCCAAATAGCGTAAGCATCTCTCAGTTTGCTACTCGCCCAGAACGTCGCATCTAACAGCGTATTGATACTTTTTCTCGTTTTCCAGAGTTTGAAGAATATAACTAGGCTTATTTTATTTTATTTATTTATTACTTTTTGTTGTGGAGCCAGTGAAAATTGAAATGTTATAACTGTCATTTTCTGGTTAAACGATTTCTTTCTTGCCCTCAAGCTTACATTTTTGCTACTACTTCCGATTCTTTGTGTCTTCGAATTCACAGTGAAAATAAATAATCCGTTCACAATCGAGTTGTACTTTCTGCATATCATGTCTTATATGTCTCATATGTCTTGTGGAACCCAAAATAAGTTATCAAAATATCAAAGTTACTTGTTTCCAAATAACGGAAATGCACTGTAAATGCACCCCCCTGTGTTTTGCTGTGTGTGATAAACATATGCTCCGTGACAGTATGAAGTACAGTATGAGTGGACGGCTGTAGGCAGCATGAGACAGACTCCACTGGATCACTGTCACTCAGAAACAAACACACAGACGCTGATGGCACATCACAATGACACAGATCTGGACCTCTGTCTATTTCTCTTACCCCTGCCCTGTGTGTGTGTGTGTGTGTGTGTGTGTGTGTGTGTGTGTGTGTGTGTGTGTGTGTGTGTGTGTGTGTGTGTGTGTGTGTGTGTGTGTGTGTGTGTGTGTGTGTGTGTGTGTGTGTGTGTGCGCGTGTGCTCTCTCACATCAAATCAAAGGATGGCACATAAACTTTAGCCACCAGCCTCACACCTCCCTTCCCCCCACCACGGTCTCTCTCTCTCTGTCTGTGTTGATATGTGCCTGGTAGTGGCTGCTGCCACACTGCCTAATTGGGGCTGTCATAGGCTGTTACGTCCAGGGCAGAGAGAGAGAGAGAGGGATGAGGCATGGTATGTCTCCCCTCTGTCGCCTCTCTCTTGGTAGCATGCTACAATTTGGCCGGGTTAGAGGGTCAAACAGGACACGAAATGTCAACGAGGACCGTGACCTTTGGGTAAATACACTGTCACTAGCCATCGTGAAGTGTACAGGGTTGCCAGTGACACAGAGAAACAGACAAAACTAAATTCCTATATTCTATATTCCTATAAAGAATAGGCTATATTACACCTGCTGAAAATATTGTTTATTGTGGTATCTATGTTGTTTTATCACCCAAATCGCAAAATAAATTATGGTAAAACTTATTTGATTCTTAATTTAATTTGATTCTAATTTTTTATTTGATTCGTTCTGATTTTGGATTTTGATTCAATTCAGTCTGATTGCTAGGTTGTAGAAGATGCAGCGATGCCAGTGAACTTCCATTATCTAAGAAATGTGCAAAAACGACACTTAAATAGGGCTGGGTATCAATGCAGATTTGCTGATTTAATTTAATTTCAATTCATAAGTCATTGATTTGATTAGATCCTATTTGATTCACTTGTGATGGATTTTGATTCAATTCAATGCCCCATCTTGCGTTCTGGTTCTGGTTGTAGAGGATGCAGCAGACTTCCATGATCTACAAAATGTACTAATATGTCAATTTTAAATAAGGATGGGTATTGATACAGATTTTCTGATTCACAAGCTTATAATTTGATATGATTCAATTTGAGTTGATTCAGATTCAATTTATTTCAGATTTTGATTGTGTTCAATTTGATTAAAGTTAGTTTGATTCATTTCATTTCATTTCTTTTTACTTATAATGTTGCTTAAATATGAAACAAATTATTTCTGCGAACACTTTAAATTATACAGGACATTTGTTTCTAGAATCAGGCTACACTATATGTTTGTTTTATTCATGCAGCCCACAAGGACGGCTCAATAGAAAGATGTATCTTATCATTCTTTAAAACACATTATTTACCATCGGAATTCCCATTCATCCACCATTGAGTTAAAGGTAAACACTTTCCCCAAGTGTTAAATTCATACCTTAGAAGAATCCTTGCAAAATCAGTGCATAAAATGTGAAAACAGGCTGTGTTTCCATCTAGGCCTGTAGATCTCCCACACACTTCATCTCTGTCAATCAAAAACACACACTCAGAAGCATCTGTATGTAACATTTGAACAACAACAACATGAACTAGCATGCTAGCACAAATGGTACCACACATGCAGAGGGCCTGCCAGCTCTTCTTGTAATCCCTCAGACAAATGACAAGATCTTCTTATCCTCCTTTACTCTTTCTCCTTCTTCCAGCAGCAATTGGATTTGGATAAAGATGGCTTTTCCTTTTCTCCTCTGTTTTTGCTTCGTTTGGCTAAAGACGGATTTGCCCAGGGAGATTACAGTCAGCGGAGGAGAGAAATCGCATTTGAGGGAAAACGTCTTTACTAACCCCAAACAACAATCCCTCCAGTCCATCCATCCATCCCTCCCTCCCTCCCTCCCTCCCTCCCTCCCTCCTTCCCTCCCTCCCTCCCTCTCTCCCTCTCTCTCTCCCTCCCTCTCTCCCTCTCTCTCTCCCTCTCTCTCTCCCTCTCTCTCTCTCTCTCTCTCTCTCTCTCTCTCTCTCTCTCTCTCTCTCTCCCTTCCTTTCTTTTTCTTTCTCTATGTGCAGCTTATAGCTTGGAGCAGAATGAGAGAAAAGCGAGATTGAGACCGTAATCCTCCTCGTGATGTTAGGACAGATAGACAGGGAAAGACACAAAAGGTCAGCAGCCGCTCTCTATCTCTGTCTGTATGTTTCTGAATAACCACTGGTATGGCCGGCGTAGTTAGTGGCATTAGCACCGAGGCTAACATTAGTGCTAAGTGCTGAATGGACTGGGAGTGTCAGAAGGCCAGGCTAAATGAGAGCTTAGCTGCTGCTCTTTGGCAGCTTAGCGTGTTAAGAAACTAGCCTGAATGTTGTCACCAGATAAGGCTTAAGCAGAGAAATGAAGTGGCCAGCAGCAATTTAGACAGTCTTACAGTCTAGAAGTGCTGCTGTGGCACTACCATGGTACAGGTATTGAATTATTATATTGTCATGGTAATAGCATGGTACATATCCAAAAGAAACGTGGTATTGCCAAAAATGAATGGTTTGTATATTCATATGCTTTGGTATTACCGTGGTACATGTCCAAAAACCTTCATATTACCATAGTACCTGTCCAAAAATGTGGTATTACCATAGTGCATGTCCACAAATATCCATAATACCATGGTACAGTTTTTGAGAGGTCAAAAAAACTTGCTGCATTTCCATACGTCCAGTATTTTTTGGTATAAAAATGTAAAAAACAAAGTTTTACTTTGATATGTACCATGGTACTGAATGATTGTATTAGTGCTGTCAAATCGATTAATTGCATCCAAAATAAATGTTTGTGTTTACATAATAAATGTGTGTGTACTGTGTATAATTATTATGTATAAATACACACACTTACATGTAAGATAAATTGGACATTTATATATAAAATATGTATATTTCTATGTAATATATACATGAATGAGTGTGTATTTATATATACATAATAATTATAAACAATACGCTATATTATGTAAACACCAACTTCTATTTTGTATGCGAAAAAATCGGAAAAAGTGTGTGTGAATTACGGCATCTCTGTGGCGTCTCTCAGTACAAACAATGAAGCTGTCAGTTTAATTCCTTCAAAAACAGCAATGTTACCCCTTTTTTGCTGCCTTGGAACTACCTGTGTATTAAACGGTTTTATATGCTGTGAAATCACCTTATTATATATCTAAAAATCATCATATTATGTCAAAAACCCATAGTGCCTGTCCAAAAAAACGTCTCGTTACGTAACGTTAGTGACTAACGAATGGGGGTTTCGCTTAGAAGCCAATTACCTTCGAGGAATTTAACAGCGCCCAATGGCAGTGCCAATGCCATGGGCATGCAGAATTTTCATGCGTAACTCTGCCCCACATCGTGGGTATATAAGGAAGTACGCTGGCAACATCGCATTAAGTTACTGCTGCGGAGCCAAGACTGAACTCCATGTTCCAGCAGCACAGCGGAAGTGGCAAAGGGACATTACGTCTCCGTTCCCTCCTCAGGGAACGAGGATTACATACGTAACCAAGACTTTCCCTTTCGTTTAGTCACTACAACGTAACGTTAGTGACTAACGAATGGGGGTCCCAATACAGTGACACCACTCGGCTGTCTTCCAGTGCCCTGCGTAAGTGTGAGTACCCTGTCGTAAGACTAGTACGGACGAAGGACTCCCACTTATCACAGGATTACCAAGGTACACTGGGAAGCATATTCCAGTGGAGATATGCCAAAATGCCTACCCGTAGGGAGGACGTAGAGAGTACACATATGACCCGCTGAGGGCTGCATATGGAGAACTCTGGGGTACCAGCCGAAGGTGGATTTTTAACCCCAGAGGTGGCAGGGACTTGCCAAGGGAAAGACACCTGCTCACTGAGGAGGCTTACGGTGGAAATACACGTGTGGGGGTCGCCGGAGGGGAACCATGCACATGGGGCACCTGACCGTACATGAGGGTCTGGGCTCAAAAGGGCAGACTTACTGATGTCGGCGTCGACAGTGCTGGAGGAACTCAGGGCTTCCGGGAAGCTCACCTGAGGAGAATATCGCACTTATCCAGTCCGTGGAGTGGAATGGCGAGCAAGCGAAGACACCTGAGCCTGGTCCATTACCGGCCACTAGTAAAGGCGAGTACATAGTCAGACACTGGCTCCACTCGGAGATTGTAGAATCTGGCGAATGTGTTCGGTGTCGCCCAGCCTGCAGCTCTGCAGATGTCTGTTAGCGAGGCGCCATGCGCTAGAGCCCAAGAGGAGGTCACACTCCGGGTAGAGTGGGCCCTAACCCAAAGAGGACATGGTCGACCTTGCTGCTGGTAAGCCAAAACAATGGTGTCCACTATCCAGTGAGACAACCTCTGCTTTGAGAGAGCTCTTCACTTCCGCTCTCCACCATAACAGACAAAGAGCTGGTCTGAGGTACTGAAACACTGCATCCTGTCTACGTAAGCGCAGAGCGCGTACTGGACAGAGCAGTGCCAAGGCTGGGTCTGCCCCCTCCACGGGCAGCGATTGCAGGTTCACCACCTGGTATCTGAACAGAGTGGTGGGAACCTTGGGCACATATCCGTGCCAGGGTCTCAGGATCATGTGAGAGTTGGCCGGCCCGAACTCCAGGCACGCTTCGTCAACCGAAAATGCCTGCAGGTCCCCTACCAATGCGGTCAGGAGAGCTGTCTTCATAGACAAGAACTTAAGATCTACTGACCGCAAAGACTCAAAGGGGGACCTCTGCAAAGCATCTAAGACTACTGAGAGGTCCCAAGAGGGTACGAGGGGAGAGCGAGGAGGATGTAGTCTCCTGGCTCCCCTCCTGATCAGGAACCTTATGACCAGTTCGTGCTGACTTACCTTTTTGTCCCACAAGAGATTGTGGTGGGCAGATATTGCGGCCACATAAACTTTAAGGGTGGAGGGAGACAGCCTTCGCTCCAACCCCTCTTGGAGGAACGAGAGCACGGACCCGATTGGGCATTTCCAGGGGTCTTCTTGGTGGGAAGAACACCAGGTGATGAAGAGGTTCCACTTCAACGCATCGGCATGCCGAGTGTACTCTGCCCTAGCGGAAGTGATGGTAGCCACCACCGGAGGTGATGGTTCCAGAGTTCGGGACACGGGTGCCAGAGGGTGCCCCGTCTCTGAGTGAGGAGGTCCTTCCTCAGAGGGATAGGCCAGGGAGGGGCTGTCGCAAGGAGTAGCAGTTCTGAGAACCAGTTCTGGCCGTGCCAATACGGGGCGGCCAACATGACCTGCTCCTTGTCCACCCTGATCTTGCACAGGACTCGTGCGAGAAGGCTCACTGGGGGGGATGCATATTTGCGTAGGCCCCGCGACCAGCTGTGCAGCAGTGTATCCGTGCCGAGCGTGCCCTCGGTCAGGGAATAGAACAGGCTGCAATGGGAAGAGTTGTGGGAGGCCAACAGATCTACCTGTGCGTCGCCGAACTGTTCCCAAATCAGCTGGACCCTCTGGGGATGGAGTCTCCATTCTCCAGGAAGTGGCTGAGACCATGAGAGCTCGTCAGCTGCACAGTTCAGTTCTCCCAGGATATGGACAGCACAAAGGGACCTCAGGTGCTTCTGACTCCATAGAACGAGATGGCGGGCGAGTTGAGACATACGGCGGGAGCGTAGACCGCCCTGGTGGTTTATGTACGCTACAGTGGCCGTGTTGTCTGACCGGACTAGTACGTGTTGACCCTTCAGCAACGCTTGGAAGCGGTGCAAGGCGAACCGTACTGCCAGCAACTCGAGGCAATTGACATGCAGGAGGCGCTGGGATCCTGTCCAGGAGCCCGCGGCAGCATGTCCATTGCACATGGCACCCCAACCCGTGGCGGAGGCATCCGTTGACACAATAATATGCCTGGAAACTCATTCTAAGGGCACACCAGCCAGTAGAAAACTGAGGTTCGACCACGGGGTGAGCGTCTGAAGGCAGGCCCGAGTTACTAGGACCCGGAGCGTGCCAGACCGCCATGCCCATCTCTGGACTCGATCTTGATCGCCAGTGCTGAAGCAGTCTCATATGTAGCAATATGAGCGGCGTCACCGCGGCTGCAGATGCCATATGCCCCAGGAGCCTCTGAAATAGTTTCAGTGGAACCGCACTCTTGCACTCGATTTGACGGAGGCAAGTCGCTAGTAAGCTGCGCACACATGGCGACCGAGTCGATATCCATACCGAGAAAAGAGATCCTCTGCACAGGGCAAAGTTTGCTCTTCTCCCAGTTGACCCGAAGGCCCAGACGGGCTAAGTGTTGGAGCACTAGGTCTCTGTGTTCGCAAACCTGCGCTCAAGAGTGACGTTATGACTCAAGAGTGTCATTATGAGACAGTCGTCAAGATAGTTAAGGATGCGAACCCCGTGCTGCCGGAGAGGCGCAAGGGCTGCCTCGACAATCTTCGCAAAGACTCGAGGGGACAGAGCTAGCCCGAATGGGAGGGCCGCGTACTGATTTGCCCGCCCCTCAAAAGCAAACCGTAGGAACGGTCTGTGTCGAGGTAGGATGGAGACATGGAAGTAGGCGTCCTTCAGGTCGATCGCTGCAAACCAATCGTCCGGACGAACTCATTCGAAAAGGTGTTTCGCTGTCAACATCTTGAACGGAAGCCTGTGAAGATATCGGTTCAAGATGCGCAGATCCAGGATTGGTCGTAACCCACCGGTTTTCTTGGGTACAATGAAGTAGGGGCTGTAGAACCCGGACTTCATCTCGGCTGGAGGGACAGGCTCGATCGCACCCTTCGCCAGTAGGGTGGCAATCTCCACACTGCCGTCACCAGTCTCTGGGGGCTCAGGGATGGGAATGTCAATTATTTCTTTAACCACATTAGGGTGCTGCTGACCCGGGGGCCAGCAGCTGAACAAAAGATTCTCCCCTGGCCCTCCACCGGGGGAAGGAGTGGCCCTGCTGCCATCTCCTGGAAAAAATGTCCCATCCCTGAGACGTCCATCTCCGCTTGGCCTGGCGTTTAGCGGGGCAGGCTGAGCGGACAGGGGTACCTTCCTACGGCGTCCTCCACGACCCAGCCCGGGTGAAGGCTGCTGCTGGGGCCGGGTGGGAGGGGCGGGAGCCTTAGGAGGGCACCCTCGGTGACGAGCAGGCTGAGGTGACTGTGCCGGCGGCTGGGTGGAGGCAGCAGCTGGCCGCCGGGGCAGTATATGTTTGATGGCCTCAGTCTGCTTCTGGGCGGTTAAAAACTGTTGGGCGAAGCTTTCAACCGTGCCGCCGAAGAGGCCAGTCTGGGATATGGGGGCATCGAGGAAGTGTGTTCGCTTGCTGTCCACCCTCGTGCATGTCCCTGAGCAACCTGCCTGGCAGACCTGAAGGATTGCCATGGCATGCAAAGAGGCGGCAGCCTGCCCCACAGCTCTGTACAATTTCGACACCAGGGTTGATGTGAATCGACAGGCTTTGGAGGTGTGCTTAAGATCACCACGCCAGGTCGAAGCGCTCTGAGGACACAGTTGCATCGCAAGAGAACATTTGACTGGGGAGACCCCAGTGTACCCGTTGGCCACGGCCCTATCGAGAGTAGAGAAGGCAGAGGATGCCGCCGAACTACTCATGCAGCTTGGGAAAGAAAGGTATTGGGGGCGGGGACTGACGGGTGTCACCGCACAACGCCCCCAAAAACCAATCATCGAGCCGCGAGCGCTCGGGACAGGGCGGAGGGTTCAACTCTATCCCAAGACTCGCAGCTGCCCGAGACAGCATGGCTGTCAGCTCCGGGTCCGACTCGGGCAATGCTGGCGCTCCCGTCAGCTGGCGCTGACCGACATCGCATCATCCTCCGGAGCGCCAAACAAGATGCTCAGGGTGGCCGGAGCCGGCCCTGCGATCTCCGCTTCGCAGAGACGCCGAAGCGCCCAGGGAACACACACCAGCTGTCTAGCAGACCACTGCGCAGATCAGCAGGCAGGAAGTATGCGATCGCTGGAACGCGACATTGACACCAACGCCTCTGGAAAACTGCTCGTCTCGAAGGCTGACAAAGACTCAGTTAGCAGGCTTGAAGGAGTGAAGAGATACTCTTGGCTACAAAGCAGAAACATAATGCGATGTTGCCAGCGTACTTCCTTATATACCCACGATGTGGGGCGGAGTTACGCATGCAAATTCCACATGCCCATGGCATTGGCACTGCCATTGGGCGCTGTTAAATTCCTCGAAGGTAATTGGCTTCTAAGCGAAACCCCCATTCGTTAGTCACTAACGTGATGTCGTAGTGACTGAACGAAAGGGAACTGATATTACAATCATGTTCAAAATACATGGCATTACCATTGTACATGAAGTAGTGCGGTAAGATTGCTATTATTTGAATGAATAATTTATAACATTTATTTGAATTATCGAAAGAGAAATATGAATAGTGGTGTGAATTACCGTATCTGTGTGGCGTCTCTCAGTACAAACAATGAAGCTGTCAGTTTAATTCCTTCAAAAACAGCGGTTACCCCTTTTTTGCTGACTTGGAACAACCTGTGTATTAAACGGTTTTATTGCACACCTTTCAGCCAATCAGAATCGAGTAGACAGACCGTGGTATAATATTGTTTAACCATAGAACTTAATACCTAGTATGGTATGTGTTTCCATGTGTTTTGGTCCATTACATTGATTTCTATATTTCACTATGACATAATCACTGTTTAATACCTCCAGTTAAGATTTGTGTGTGCATTGCTTTGAGCTTTGGGATATCTAATGTCTGCTGTGTTTGTGTGGGTTGGACAGTGTGGACAGACGTCGGGGAGGGTGAATAATTGAACAATGCGGGCGGCAGAAGGTCTTTAACCCTGAACCTCAAGACAACACAACCAATCAATAATGCAGCTAGAAGACATGATACAGACATACCCAATACCACATTGGCACTCAACTTGTATTTCTGCATACTGTGCACTATTCTTTTTTTAGCTCAGCTGGTACAACATTAAGGTTACAGTCTTGAAAAACATAAAGCTTGAATTTACCGCAAGTTTCTTCTACCAAATGAATATCAATGTTCTTTTTCAGTGCTTTTGACTAGAGTGTAATGCATATGCATGCATTATAATTAAGACTGGTTTTCATGAGGGAAAATTCTCTGCAGAGGATCTTATTCTACGGAGAAAAAGAAAGTATATGTTTGGTGTGTGAGCGCGTCCCACGTGGTGAGGTTGTCAAGCTGAGACAGGCCGCCGTGTGCTGGGCGGCTGCATGTGTCTGTGTGTGTGTGTGTGTAGTTGTCAGGCCGCTGTGTGCAGTGTGTGCCACCAGCGCGGGTAATGGGGATGGACCTGTCAGCTCACTTAATGCAGCTAATGTGTGCTAGAGCCGGGGGATATGAATCCACACACACACACACACACACACACACACTCAGTGCTCCCCTCTCCTCGCCTCGTCACTGCTCTGTCAAATTCTTTTGCTTCCTCTTGCCTATGCCTATTCATTTCCCTCTCATACCTTCTTTCTTTCTCTCTAGACTTCTCACTGTAAAGAAATGAGGTATACGTAGAACTAAAAAAAAGGAAGACAACAGTTTGCAAGAGTTCATTTATGGATAAACGTCTCATAATCTTCAAAACTTGAGCTTTTCACACTTGTTAATTGACATTTTTAAAGGCACCATGAACTCAAAATTGACAGTTGACGTGTTTACTGGCTTGAGGGCGGGACTCGCATCACATAAGATCGACTAATAGCAAGTCGCAATCATCCAATCAATGCTCCATGGACAAAATCAAGTTCCGCCCTACTTTTTTTTTTGCTTGTTCAAGAAGCCATTTCATTAGGATATACGTCACAATAGGGAAGAATCTGTTTCATGCCGACTGTAAATTGTGAATAAGACTGTGGAAAGAGAGATGGCTGAGAGACAGTGTTTCTGCACATAAATCCACTCTGACTGTTTTAAGTCTCTTAAAACGGTGTCAGTTAACACGTTTGGTGTCCCTGTTTGCCGTTTTTAATCGTTTCCCTCAGATGCTCTAACTAAACAGCGTTTCTGTACAAGCAACTTTACAAAGCACATGAATATTTAATGAGATAAGCACTGAGGCAGTTTATGATTGGCTGTCTTTTGCTAAACATCTCACTGTAATGTTTTAGCGCTGCAAGCATCATTTTACATTGTAGTGTAGCCTATAGCTTTGACACTGCGATTCACCCGCAGAGTTTCTCAAGGTTAAAACAAAGCAAGCAAAATGACTCGTGTAAAACATATCATACTCCAGAGTAGGAATTGACAAATTTTGACATCACAAGGCAACGTTATTAAAATGAAAAAAATGTTTTAACAGTAACTGTATTAATTATTCATGCCCCAGTGCATGCTGGGAGGGCAAATGAATCACAAAACCTTTTTTTCTTGTATCGGCTAGTGTTATTTTTTTATAATTTATGTGCTATTATAGTTTTAATTAATAGTTTTAATTACCTTTTATTTTCATATTTTAAAAAAATGTGCAAGTTTGTCATTTGTATGATGATGAGTTCTGTTTTATTTATTTATTTATTCCAGTCAGTCATTTTAGTCCTTAAACTTACTTATTAAAATTTCGTTTAAGTCACGTTTTACATCTAAAATCTATGTGGTATAGGCCTATTATTTCAGCTTTATTTCAATTAACAAATAGTTTTTAATACATTTAGTTTTACTTACTTAACTATATATTAACCCTGGCGTCAGCCTGAAAAAAAGACATTCGTTCTGCTTACCTGGTATGCTCAGTGGTTTGACTTAAAATGTCAGAGTCATAATAGAAAAGCTGCATTGAGATACATAATTTGTGTTCCTGTTAGAATGTTGAAGTGCATGTTCCTTTCAGCATTATCGTTTAAAGTGTAGCTTCTTCTCCCTGTCATCACTTCTCTGTTTTTATGCTATTTTTATGTTGGCACACTAAACTCTTGGGTCCTCACTCCTCAATATGCTAGACTGTGGATAGGTCAGAAATCTTGCCCTTCAGTAGAGGTCCCGGTGCTCTGCTAATGATTATCTGTTGACAAATGTGATGAATGCTGGAAGTGCCTGAACCCAAACAACCGTGAGGATGAACGCGAGAGAAAAATCCAATATGTCCAAGGAGAGAAACCTCATAAAGAAGGAGTGGCATATGGAGATGGAGAAATTCCTTCTGCCTCCCCTCCCTCCATCTCTCCCACCTTTTTTTCCACGCCTGTCGCTCTGATGAATATCATCCATGTTCAGATCCACTGCAATCTTTCTTTCCTTCATCCCCTGCTGCATCACCTGCCCTCAACTCCGATTGTTCATTGTCCATCCATTCGCCATTGTTAGAATTCGAAACTCAATCAATGACCATGATTTTGCCAATTAGGACATGTTCCTGAATCAACAATCCTGTAAATAAAAAATCAGTCTAGTCAGTCCAGACAATTAACAACCAAATCAGAGAAAAATGAGGCAGCTCATGAAATTACTGTATGTGTCAGTGTTGATGTAATATTGACTAAAATACTAACCTTTAGGCCGTGTGTCCACCAAAACGTTTTTTTTTATGCGGCTGGCTCGCATATTCAATTGTTTTCGCCATGTTTTTAGAACGCCATGAGCGTAACGAGGTGCTGAGCGTCTATTTTACGCTTAAGTGCTGGGCGCCTAAGGCCCCGATCAGACAGAACGCGTTTTTCAGGTTTGAAAACGCCAGGTGCACCGCACTGCCTTTTTTTGGTTGACTTTTTTCATTTAGAAAAGAGCAGTGCGCTGCGTTTTTTCATGTTGCTAGGCAACCCCCGAATTAGCTGTGCTGTGCAGTCTAATCAAGGTAACCGTCACCACAATGGAAGGCCCGCTTCTCCATTCATTCGATTGGACAGTGGGGGAAAAAAATGTGAATGACGTCGGGCGCTTTTCTGCTCAGAGTTTTTTTTTTTTTCAACTTCAGGCACTCAGAGCGCTCTTACAAACACGCGAGGTGCAAGACCAAGTCAAAACGGCAGGCGGCTGGACGCGCAAAGTGTTCACTGCCAATAGAAAACTATTTAAAAAAGCTACCTCTCATTGCAAAAAAACGCGTTCTGTCTGATCGCCCAAAAGCTAGGAACACACCAAACCGACGCCAACCAACTAGTGGCAATGAAACCAGACTGCTGAGTTAGCTCACGTTGGCTCACGTCGGCAACGCTTGGGACCTGACACACCAAGCAGACACTTGACACCCGATGGCCAAGTAGCATGTCCGTTCTGCGTACCAGCTGGTGGCAGTAGGACCGACAAGCGCTGACGCCGATTAAACATGTCGAATCGGCTGAAAAATAGCCGACGAGGACCAACGTCAGCCGACGTTGCCTTAAGCCTGGTGTGTTCCAGGCTTAAGGCGTTTTTACTGGTCGCCGAGAGTTGAAGAATGTTCAACTTTGAAGAAAACACAGTGTTCATCACTGTTTAATTTTTTTACCCAGCCGTCCAATCACAGTGGAGGAGGGGCGGAACAAATACAGCACCCGCCAACCGCCACATTCTGCTTGTACAACATCAACAGAGCAAAAAACGATTTAAAACAAGAGCCAGAGCAAATATTTTTCATTGTACCTGCGTTGTTATATAGAAACTATCTGTGAAATGAGAAACTAGTAACACTTCCGCGGATATTCGTATCATAACAAGCAAAGTGTTTAAAATGAAAAAAAAAAAAAAACACTCCGCTACCAAAACGCTCTCAAGCGCTCACAGCAAGGTGTTTTCAGCTGGCTAAAAACGCTTTGGTGGACACGCGTCCTTAGTCGTGTTTTAACCATAGACTGTAAAAAAAATATGGACGTAGTGTCCATGGCGTCACCCATAGGATTCTGAAGAGCAGTTCAGTTAAGGTCTATATGTGTAGTATAGCAGTTCTACATAAGGTCTATATGTGATGTTGCGTTACAGCAGCAGACAAGTGTAAAATCTGCTCAAGAATGGAAACGCTTGTGCTAGAGGACTAACATTTATAGGAAAAATGTAAATGAATAAATTATGAAGAATTTTTATTATGCCACTTCTAGTGCATGCCTGTAAGCAGTAGCGACTCCTGGTCGTACATTTAGGTAGGGCAGATTCTGGGTCTTAGCTCTACTTTATGATAAACATTTTGTAAGCTTTTTATCCTAATCGCTGAACACAGTACACACTTTTGGTAGAATTCTAATGACCCAGTGTTATTCAGCCTGAGGGTGGCGCTCTAATGACGATTGACACTGGTACACATGACAAACGCATAGAATGCCATTTTAGAATTGGCTTAATGTAGTATTCATTGCCTCCAAATGTTCTTTTAGAATATGGCAAGTTGTGTAGGAATTTCAGTGAGGAAAACAAAGTCATGTCTATTCTCTGAACAAACATAAAACAAACACAACAGAACTACTGTAGCTATAAAGGCTACTCACATGGGCACGTTTAAACTAAAGGATTTATACTTTCATTAATTTGATAGACTACTCCACATTGGAAGAACAGACATAGTAGACCTGCAGACTAATATACACATAGCTGAAGAGGACTGATATCATTTTAATATATCCTGCTCACTTTACTACGTTTTATGTGAAAAATATTTGTTGCAGAATGCTGAATTTTTTTTATTAATTATTAATTTATTATTAATTCAGGTCTATGTTTGGATGAATATTGTATTATTATCTGCCCTTACAGATGAGCTATTACATAGGCATCCCGATCATATGTTATCAGATTTTGTTATCAGTTAATATTTCCGGATTTCAATAAATGGAAAGGTATTTCATGGCATTTTCAGCTAGGTGCCTGAAATGTTGGTGTACATATTGTTGATTAAAATGTTGTTCATGCACCAACCCAATCCCAAAGGCTATCCATATCCCTCAACAAAACACTCATATCTGATTGGTTGATGTTAATCCAAAAACGCATCCTACTTGGCCAAATCACAGTCTTTTAGTTCAAGCATATGCTGTATTACGGATGCCATTTTAGCTTGTCTCACACCAGCATCTCACAACAGACCTCATAGTAAACCATCCCAGTTCTGTCTTCAATCTGGCTCTGAAATAACAACATGATGCTTTAAGAAAAAGCTCAAAAAGCTGATAGTATGGCTTTACTTATGTTCTGACAGTACAGTGATCAAGGGAGATGTGTTACACTACACTCGTTGTTGTTATAGTTAGGTTTCCTCTAATTTATGCCTATTCACAGCTCTCACCTGCTAAGGCAGAAATGTTGTAATCAGTGCATAAAAAGGAGATTGGCCTCCAGTTCTGAAAGGATTTTTGATTAGGGCTGTTATGCGACGTGGTGTTGCCAGAGAAACGCATCATCAGACAGGCCGTGAACGCTTGAAAGGGGCTCACATGCAAACCATCAACACTCAGCTGCTTAACAGACACAACTATCACTATCAATTTATATAACTTCTAAATTGTGGATTTAGTTGAGCGTTTTTTCTGCAATCTCAGCAGAAATTTTGACGGTTGGTTTTTAGGGTGGAAATTAACATCAAAGTCCCCCTTCAGTCACTTTTATCCCTTAAAACTCATCTTTGATAATCATATTAATATATGTGTTTTTCCCTTGTGAAACTAATTTCATGGGGCCAGATTTACTTACAGTTTGCACCTGCGCAAACCCTCTTTTGGCGTTAAAAAACTGTCAGGAATTACTTAAGAAGCGCAGTGATAAATTAGTGCTGACCTTATTGCATATGTATTCGTAGGAGTTTCCCTTTCAGGTGCAAAATTTATGGGAGGAGAGTATTCAAATTACTCACACTAGGTAATTTACAAAGGTTTGCGCTCCTTTGAATGTAACTTGCACCCTTGCTTCATTTAGTATACGTGGAAAACCATATGAATATGCAAATTAGTCCCCGCCTCCACTCACTCACACCAGCTTAGACTGCCTGATCCACTCGGTCAACTAAACGCCACACAATGGCAAATGGAAAAATTGGTTTAATTCAGCCACATATGTATGTTTGAACCATAGCCTGTAAAATATATGAATGTAGTGTTCGTGACGTCACCCGTAGGTTTATGAAAAGCATTTTTGAAGCCTAAAGTGGGCAGAGCCGGCCGTCATCATCTTTGCAGCGCGTCACTCCCGGATAACTGAAAATTGGCAAAGAGGCGGGATGTGGGTGGAGCTGAGGTACCTGGTTGCTGAAACCACGCCCGCCTAGCTCAACTATATTGGAAATCCACCTGTCACTCAAGTGGCCACGCCCTTAATTATGCAGAACTTTAAGGCATAATATTATTTAAACGGATGAGTTCTAAAAAAAAATTCACCCCCCTCACAGTTGTCATGAAGGGCAAAATTAGCTATATAGACCAAAACCACTTTTTGTACCAGACTGTAAACATGTTTTTGTTTTGTTTTTCTGCTGTAAAGTTGGGCATTTTAAAATGGAGGAGATACAGATTTGACTCCCTTTTGGAGCCTGTCTGTAGTGGCCAGTTGATGAATTGCAGTTTATGTCACTTCCGTGTTGGATTCAAGAGAGTCCGCAGGAGGTTGCCACTTGGTTTGAACCAGAAACTGATTCAGAAGAAGAAGACGAGGAAGAGCGAATTATTATTCAGGGTTGTCTATACGTTTACAATAATAATAATAATTTAATATTTTTTTACATTTATATAGCGCTTTTCTAGGCACTCAAAGCGCTTTACATAGAAGGGGGGAATCTCCTCAACCACCACCAAGGTGCAGCATCCACCTGGATGATGCGACGGCAGCCATATTGCGCCAGAACGCCCACCACGCACCAGCTGATTTGTAGAGAGAAGACAGAGTGATGAAGCCAATCATATTTATGCATCAGAATTATGTATCGCTCTCTACAACGTTGGACACATAACAGTAATTGATATGGTTAGGTAAACTAGGTCCAATTTAAGGAGAAAATACTCAACAATGGTGTAGTAGACTGATGCATTTTCACATAGTTTGTTTTAAAGCATTTTAAAAACACCACATAGAGATATAAACAACATTACAAATGTAAAACTTTAACTAAGATTACTCATTGTTAGTTTATGTTAACTAATGGAGCCTTATTGTAAAGTGTTAACCATTTAATAGTCTTTCAGTTAATGATAATTGGCATATAGAGATGGTTGGACCTTGAATTTGTTTTTGGATCTTTCTCTCAAGGATTCAGGTCTTATTTTGGAATCCCAAAGCACGAATATGCACCACTGGAAACAATCCAGCTGCATTTTTTCCAATGGCATTGTTCTACTCAAGTGAATACACTTAGCTGTTCTTGGACAGTGATGTGTTTTCTTTGGTGCACATGAACTGATGTTTAAATGGCTAGTCTATGCATTTTGAATGCTTCGCATTTTGCTTCTTGTAGAGCAAGTGATTTCGTATTTTTAGCGTATGTAAAAGTGTGTGTGAGTATGTTTGCATCCCAGTAAAGAGGGGATGGAGTACACACATTAGCTGTGCCATAGCAGATGTCACCAGGCACATGGTGCATGGCTCATAAATTATAAAGTCACCCCTTTCTCCTTCCCCCATTACATTTTCCTCATCTCATCTCTTTCCCCTTTTTTCACTCCTCCATCTCCCCTCCTCAAATCTCTTCTTCTCTCTGTTTCTTGCCACCAGGGTCATGTTAATTTTTATGTTGACTGCTAATTTGCACACTCCCTGTCCTTAATAATAATGTTTAATTATTTATTTTTATTATACAGACATTAAGTGTTCAAATATTTTAATGGCTGATGAACTATATATGTCAGTTTTCCATGGAAACAAAACATGGATTTTTGTATACTACCTTTTAAAAGTTTGGGGTTGGTAATATTGTTCAAATTTTTAAAAGTCTTGCATGCTCACCAAGGGTGCATTTATGTAATCAAAAATTCAGTAAAACTGTATAAAGTGAAATATTATTACAATTTAAAATACGTTTTCTAAGTAAGTATTTTAAATATATTTTAAAATGTATTTTATGATGGCAAAACTGAATTTTCAGCATCTTTACTCAAGTCTTCAGTGATACATGATTTCTTAGAAATCATGATGATTTGCTGCTCAATAAACATTTATTTTTATTGGTGAAAAAATTGTGGAAAACAATGCATTTTTTAAGAATTCTTTGATGAATAAAAAAAGCTCACAAGAATGAATCAAGAAACTTTCAGTTTTACAAAATGTAATAAATGACAGTGAAAATAAAAAAATCCTTAAACGAAAGAAAGCTCTGAAAAACACACACACTTGTTTACTTTGCATAGCTGTAGCGAGACATTTACCTGAATGTCAGTGCTTTTATTTTTTTATTTTCCACATGACTTAATTCTCCATCTTTTTCTACTTCATGTTCTGTTCTCCATCTCTAACTATATGACTTTATTTTCTACCTGGATAACTAAAGGAGAAATATTTGGATGATGGTTACAAAAGATCAAACTCATACCACGAATCAACTATCACTGTTATTAAGACAATATTAGATTTGTCCCTGTGATTTACTACCTATACTGCATATCGTTGCCCTGGGGGGGGTTGATTTTTAATTTTAATTAATATGTTAATCTGTTATCTTACATTTTCCAGAAAATAAGATTACTTTTTTTTAAAGTGCAAAAACATAATTCATGCAGTAGAGGGTTAATGTATACAACAGAGTGTTTGGGTATGAGGCTTGAAGTGTGTATCAGTCTTCTCCAGTAAGTAATTCTCACAGATTTTCTTCAACATCTTTTTTAAAGAGAATTCCTCATGGAATCACTGTCAAGAGCAACTCTTCTGCACATTAAAGTAGTTATGAAGAATATGTAAACTTATGCTTTATAGCTCCCCTTTCTTTCCTCCTTTAATTCTTTCAATCTTTCTTTATCTTTCTTGTATTCTCTCTATCCCCTCCCCCTGCGTTGTATGCTGTTTACTGATTATAGTGGCATTGGTTAAATTGGGGCAGAGCATGATGCACCGATGCAGAAGAGACAGTGATGCAGACAGGATTCTGCCACACTGACTCTCTCTCTCTCTCTCTCTCTCTCTCTCTCTCTCTCTCTCTCTCTCTCTCTCTCTCTCTCTCTCTCTCTCTCTCTCTCTCTCTCTCTCTCTCTCTCTCTCTCTCTCTCTCTCTCTCTCTCTCACACACACACACACACACACACACACACACACACACACACACACACACACACACACACACACACACACACACACACACACACACACACACACACACACACACACACACACACACACACACACACACTGTTCTGCTCTTTCTGTCTCTCTGTCATGTGCAATCTTCTCTTGGCCCCTGGGCCTTAGCTGAGGGGACACCAAGTGCCACACTACAACATCTGTCGCCACAGTGCCTCACACATTCCCTGCCCTTCTCTTTTTTATTTGTTTCTGTTTTTCCTTTTCTATCTTTTGATACAGTGGTCCCAAGAAGTTGTAGCCAGGGTTCTCAGAGTCATGAAAAACCGGGAAGTCATGGTAGTTAAGAAATTCTGAAAAGCCATGGAATTTTCTGTAGTGAATAATATACATTTTAGTTGTTTTATTTTATTTCTAGTGTAGCCCCTTCGGTTCAAACCATTCGTTCTAAGCGGGATTCGAACCTGGGTCCATCTGCATGGGAGGCGGACGCTCTAACAAGGAGGCTAAAGGTCTCTAGCACGCCTCTTGAGAACATGAGAGTGAGGTTTACATGCACAGCTCTTACTGGCCTATGTCTGTTACACTCACCCCCCTAAACCTCACTCCCATCCCCGTACGGGCCACCAATGTAGCCCTTCCGGTTTGAACCACTAGTTCCAAACGGGATTCGAACCTTGGCCCGTCTGCATGGGAGGCGCACACTCTAACAAGGAGACCTAAAGACCGCAGTATCTAGCGTCAGTCGCTAGAGCGCCTCTTGAGATCAGAGGAGTGAGGTTTACACGCACAGCTCTTAATGGCCTACGTCTGTTACACTAGTATGCCCAAAGTCCCTTTAAGACAAGTAATATCACCCGACGGCAATCTTTAAAACGCCACTCGGGCATGCAAGTGCATCTGAATGGGGAAACATCAAATTCTCAAAAACTGTTCGCCAAGCTTACGATTAAATCACATATTTGAAATGACCAATGAAATCTGACCCGTCTTATAAATGTTGTTTTTAAATGCTCTACTCATGACAACAAAAAAAAAGTATTTTTCAGCCCGGACAAAGCTAATGCACATGCACAGGCCTAAGCGTGTGTCTCAGAATACTGCCTGTTCCTATAGTAACTGGAGCTTATAATAGCAGCTGCAGTGATGCGATGACTTTACTAATCAACGATTGGCTCTTTCATTTAGAAGGCGGGGCTTATTCGCCATATTTGGCGTTGCACTTTCTCCCATTCATTAGTAATTGGAGTGCACTGTCTTTCTATATATAAAATCGTTGACATGCCTTCATCAAAAAGTTTAGGAAACATAAACATGTACAAATGTCGTTACTTTAGGTAACAAAATAGCAAGGGTAGTGGCATTTATTTTAATATAAAATCAACCAAATTTTAAGCAAAATAATAATAATAACTGTAACTGTAGTAGTAGCAGTAGTGCAATAGGTTCTGGTTGAAAGTCTCCTCATATCCTGATAACAATCACTATGTTAAGCGGTCTAAATAAAATTTTTATAAATATATATTGTCTGTTTAAGGCGTAGGACCATAAAATTCGGTCCGAATGAAATGATAAAATGTGTTCCCTTTAAGTCAACGTGTGTTTGCATACCACTGCGCAGCCTGTTCACGCAGACATCATACGTCATCAGCCCGTTCATGTACGCTGTGCAGACAGATCGAGAATGGCAGGCAAACAGCAGCAACCTAACTTTCCATCTGATCCGACAACAAGTTGCAAGTATCTGCATTTCAGGTCTTGCATACAGTTCTATGTACCGCTGACTTTACCCTATGCTGATAATTCAGTGAGATTGAACTGTGTTGCCACTATGACCTGAAATCACATATGAATAAAGCTGAAATAGAGTGCATTCTTTCCTTTATGTCAACAGGTCAACTTCTGAACTGTCATTTCACAATCACATACTTATGTATGCAAGCAAGCGCTGTTGTTTCTCCCCTCACTATCATATAGAGTTTTCTCACAGGTGAATGACACATGATTTAATCCAATAACGTTGTCTCCGGTAGTCTCGCTCCTGGTCTGTATGTGTTCATGTGTTTTGGAGGAGGCGCAGCTTTGGAATAGCGATTTTCAGGGAGGGTAGGATCGTATGCTTTTAATGCTAGCAGGCTAAAGTTCGCATTTCCCAGATCACCTATTGCACCTTTAAGGTCACAAAATATAAACTGTAAAACTGAACTACACTAAAAAAAAGTTACTGTAAAAATGCTACAGTAAAAACATGGATAACATTGTGCTACACATTTGTTTCTTATTAGTTTTGTTATCAGTAATGCACATTAGGTTTTCTGTTATATTTTCTGTCATTTAGTTAATGTTTAATGCATTATTTTAGTGTTGTGTGTGTTACCCTGCTGGGTTTTTTTTCTTTGTGTGTATGACCCTGTGCAATATCTTTGACCAAGTCTTATGAACAGGCCGCTTACGATGAACTATTCTAGTGTGCCACATTTATTATTGTGGTTTTTATTCAGTTAAAAAGGCAGGTTTTGATAGTTAAAGTAGGTATTTTAACATTATATCACTTACATATATAAAATATATGGTTTTAAGTTATAAAATATGCAGGAAAACAATAAACATTGTCAGTATTTTTTCCGATGAATTTAAATTGCGCCCTACAAGATATACGGTAATATAAATTGTGCCCTACAAAATATAAAACAGCAACTACTACTATTATAATTAATTATATTATTATGTTACCCTTTAAAATGTAAATTGTTAATATCATGAACTACACCTGTGGTTGCTCTGCTAGGACATCTGTGAACTTGATGTGAGCTGACTTCATACATCCACAAAAAATGACCTTGAGACCATAAAATCTGTAGTGTTATTTGTTTGCAGATGTCATTCGATTTTTTTTATTGTGTTGTGTTTTTATAGTGTGATTTAAGTGTCTGAATGCTTTTTAGGCCATTTTTTTGTGGAAAAATGCACCTTAAGAAAATGTGAAAAAGCAGTCATAAGCCTGTTGAGATGTTAAACTCAATTTAAAACAGCTTGTAAATCTTAAATGAAAAGGGGGGAAAAAATCAGCACACTTAATCATAAACCTAAGGAAGAAGCAGTGCAGTTCTCTGTGAGTGATGTTTTGGCGCTCTTGCCTCAGTGTAGGAGTCAGCCAGGCCAAACTTTCCTTGGCGAGACTCTGTATTGATTTGTGTGGGAATGGCCAGTGTGTAATGTGTGTATGTGCGTGCGTGTGTGTTTACGCCTTGTGTTCTGCACATTCAGCCCACAGATAAAAGTCAACCTCACCGACAATTCCTACATCAATCATCGTCTGTTACACACATGCACCTTACTGCTTCATCTCGTCTTTAGTGCAACAGGCCTGGTTAGGTTATTAATAATTGATTTTCTGGCAAGATTTTTAGCAGCAAACACCGATTCGTTTTTGCTTTTGCCTGGTTTGCTCTTTTTTATTTCCTCCAGACTGCAGATAATCTGCTCATGTTTGGTAATGTTAGTTCTCTTTGGTGATGTGCATTAGATATGGATTCCTCATTTCTGCTTCTCAAGGCCCGTGTCTGTATCAATTATCAATGAGCCTTAATTATTAAACGAGGAGACTCACAGAAGGACTGCAAATGTGTTTGGATGTTGTCAACTGCTTTTACGCGTGTGTTTGAAGACATGTCAGCTTGGAAGTAGAATAACACAAGCTCTTTTTTTATATCTCAATGGTTTCTCTAAGACAGCAATGATATTAAATTGAGAGAAAAAGGAGAAGTCTGTAGGGGGGTTTGGAGGAACCTTACATGTCTCCTCTACACAAAAAAAATAAATAAAGGTACTTTATTGGCAACATTAAAGAACATTTAACATCCATGGAAACTTTCCATTGTACAAAAGGTTGCTGGAAAAGTTTCTTGAGATGTTTTTTAAAGGTAAAAGGTTCTTTGGGGAACCCAAAAATGGTTCTTCTATGGCATCGCTGTCACTCTTTCAGAAAAGATCGCAAATTGTGTTTAAAATATTGGGAGACCTCTATAAAAGAGCAACCTACAGGGATGGACAATAAAATTTAGCACATTAAAAAAAAAAATCCCACTTTCTCCTCTCATTTTCATTCTCTCCGTCTTTTTTCCTAGTGTTTTGGCATCTACTTCCTCCAGTGGTGGTGTTCCTGTTAAGGCCTCTCTTGTTCTCCTTCCCCTTCCTTTCTTGCTCCCTTCTTTCACATTGCGCCCCTTGAATATTTATTCTAATTAGGCTACTGAGTATGCGAGAGAGACCAGCAGAGGCAGGGGGTTAGAAAGAAATATATATGTATAATGTATAACTATATATGTATAATGTATAACTATATATATATATAGTATACATTACACACACACACACACACACACACACACACACACACGTGTATTGTTTTCATATATAAGCGATGGTTGAGGTTTAACATGGGTTTCACAATTTCCCACTGTTGGAAACTAAGAGAGAGAGGGATAGAGTGAGGAGGGAAAAGAGCGGCAGCTGGCATTTGACGGTGAAGCATGCCTTTTTAATGAGCATATTAGTCCTCCACAAACCCACTCTCCTCCAACCATTGCATAGAGAGAGAGAGAGAGAGAGAGAGAGAGAGAGAGAGAGAGAGAGAGAGAGAGAGAGAGAGAGAGAGAGAGAGAGAGAGAGAGAGAGAGAGAGGGGAGGGAATGTAAGAAGGGTGTGGTGGAAAATAAAAGGGTCAAGAGGTGGAAGATTGTTGGAAATGAGGAGGGTTTGGAAAAAGGAGAAAATAAGAGAAGACCCAAATTCACCTGTAGAAAAGAAGTATCACTAATGAGATCACTTTAATAATATTGTGTAAGGTACATGGAAACTTTTGCTTCAGTTGAATCTTAAAGGGATAGTTCACCCCCGGAATGAAAATTATCCCATGATTTACTCACCCTCAAGCCCTCCTAAACTCTGATTGTGTTCGTAGTATACATAGTATATACACCAAGGATGACTTAAGGGTGAGTAAATCATGGGAGAATTTTCTTTTTTCCATTTAAAGGGAAAACATTTAATTATGTCTTTCCTTAATATGTTTAAAAACTTTCATGTTACACAGAAAGAAAGAAAATAATACAGATTTTGAATGACATTATGGTGAGTAAATGATGACAGAATTGTATTTTTTGGGTGCACTTTCCCTTTAAGAATCTGAAATCTCTTACACGTCTCTTGAACAGTAAGATGTTCCTCTTGGAACGCAGTTGGGACCACCTCATAGAGAGGTGGAGACCGGTAATAACTTCATGAGCCGGCCTTTAGATATGACAAACGCCCTCACAACCTTGCATCAGCATCCTAGACACAACATTTGCATTGTCATTGAGAGCCTGCGAGGTGTCAGGCGTCTTTCATCAAACTATACTTCTATTATTACAAGACACTTCAGGCTGCTTGTTCTCTCTGCTTTGAATGTGAATAGAGCTGAAATGAAGGAGAGATATCATTCATAAGTGTAGATAGTGAAAGGGGGGCCAATGAAGGAATGAGTGGCTATTGTCGCAGGGTGTAGATGTACTATTGTCAGCCGCTGAGTAATTCTTTTGTGGCCAAGAGAAAGGGGAAGAAAAAAAATGATGGTGGCGGAGAGAGGTGGAGCAGAAGAGAGTGAGGGTTGAGGAAGAGAGGGGGTATTGATTCTGCCGGAGCTCTGTTCATTCCCATTCATGCCCCAGTCAGATAGTTCAGTTAATACAGCATTCAGTGAGGCCTTAAGATTTAGCAGGATGGGTTGTTTATTACAGTTCAATCTTAATTACTTCCTCCAACCACACACACGCCACACTCTGGGCAAATGTTCATTAATTGTGTGTTGTGGCTACACTGCAGTGTGTGGTAATTGTGTGTGTTTGCAGATGGGTTCCATTCTCAGGGGATACACAAACTGATAAAGTGTACACCTTAAATGCAATGTAAGTCGCTTTATGTAAAAGCATTTGCTAAATGCATGAAAGATATATCTCTCCCCTCTAAAACGACAGACAGATATAGTATCAGAAAACCCATCTTCCCTCCTTCCTCTTCCTGTATGGCTTAGCAGGTAGCCGTTTTTGTCCTCTGCAGTTAGTGAATTTTTCTGTCACTGTTGCTGGGCTGGGTTTTGCGGCCATGTACCATATGTCACATTACTATTTAATTTGCTCTGTGCGTATCCACGGCGACACTTTGGGCAGCTCCACAGCCTGGTGTAACATGATGTGGCATTGTGAGGTTAGGATTTGTGCAGTGTTGTATTTTGTTGGCGGTGTACCTCCGTTTCGTTGTTCCAATTAAAAGGGATTGTGTTGTGAACAGCCACACGTCCTGGAGCTGTCCAAGGTGCTGAACCGGAGCGGCCCTGTGTAGATTCACTACTAGCAGTTCTGGAGTTGTGATTGTGTGTCTGCGCTGTCCATGGTGCTGAAAATTGTTGGCGCTATATAAAGACGCATTTCCACCGCAGGAACTTTCCCCAGGAACTTTGGGGTGGTACTCTGTGTTTTTTGACCGTAGGATCCGGGGTCTAAATTTAAGTTCAGGGTAAAAATGTACCCCTCAAAACGGCCATGCTTGCGAGGTAGTGCTTTTTCAAAGTTCAGGAATTTTCGGGGGTGGGACGCTGAACATGCTGATTGGTTGCGTTCATTCAGCATTTTATTTCTACCTAAAAGTCACCTGCGTGCAGTAAGATTTGTTTGCTATTCGAATCAACAATGGAGTTTAAAAATACGACAGATGGACCGATGACGAGGTTCAGGCTTTATTACCTTTATTTGTGGAGAACGAAATCCAGTTGGCTCTGGAAAGTCGTGCACAGTCCTATGTCATTGAACCAATTTTCATAGTACTTTAGACCGCGATGGAAAAGCAGACAGCAGCAGGTCTGGGGGGTGGGGGGGTGGGGGGGGTGGGGGGGGGGGGGAGAGTTCCTGGGACAAATTGTTCATGGTAATTTCAGTGGAAACAAGGCTTTATACTCTCTACTCACACGGCTCATCTCTGTGAAGTTAACCTGATCATATCAAAGTGGCTTTATGGTTCATGAATCAGGCTGAAGACAGATTTGAAGGTTAAATCACAGTTTGTAAGTCACCAAAATGCAAATAGACAGAGTAACCCCAGTCATACACAATTATTATTAAGTTATACAACTTTTGGTGGTGTATTTGTGTATGCATGTATAATTATGCATGTGTGAACAGCATTTATATTAAAAGCAAATTAACTTTATCGGGTGACTCCACTCTGACCTTGGCGATGCAATGATGGTGGAATTTTGATCGTGCACACACACACACACACACACACTCACACACACACTCACACACTCACATGTTGTGGCCAGAAGAACACATGTTTATAGTTGAACTCTCCACACTCAGCAATGTTTTATGCCTGCCCCCCGTGTCCTGTCATTAGGATGAACCAGGACGGAGTAGGCACTCGGATGAATACTAACATGCATGTGTGGATTACATGGGGGACATCTGGCTCTTTATTTGACATTTTGACCTTACTGATTCTTAGAAAGTGAATTCAGTCTTAGTATTGTATGTAATCTCTAGTAAGGCTTTGTTGTGTTTCACATTAAAACAATCAGGTCATTTTTTTATGTTGTGCAGTAAAATAGGAATAGTAAAAGGAATTTAGAGCTGACTTTTCTGAGATGGACATATTCCACTATATAGGTCTTCAGCAGCCCTAAACTTACCATAAACACATATAATACCCTTGTGAAACATTTTGTGGTCTTTCATGTCTGTTTTCAAATAATGAATTTTGAGTTGCCCCTTCCACAGACTTGCATGAACACATACTGTCAGGACAGGGAATGTGAGACAACTTATATCCGATAGCTAGAGTGTTAGATAGAAGAAACTAATTTTTAAACGAGAGGCTATGTTCAATCTGTCAGTGTTTGCGATTGACAACTGCATTTACTTGCAGATGTGAGTCTGAAAATATCCTGTTATCACAAAAGCTCACAATGTCTCAAACTATGGAAGCTTGTTTCCGCCACAGAATAAAACACTTAAAAAAATAAAAAATGCTTTTTATCTTACAATTGTGAGTTTACATCTTGCAATTCTGACTTTTCTCAGAATTGTGAGATATAAACGCGCAATTGTGAGGTTATAAAGTCAGAATTGTGAGATATAAAGTCAGAATTGTGAGATATAGTCAGAATTGCCAGATATAAAGTCAGAATTGCCAGATATAAAGTGAGAATTGTGAGTTATAAAGTCAGAATTGTGAGATATAGTCAGAATTGTGAGATATAAAGGCAGAATTGCCAGATATAAAGTGAGAATTGTGAGTTATAAAGTCAGAATTGTGAGATATAGTCAGAATTGCCAGATATAAAGTCAGAATTGCCAGATATAAAGTGAGAATTGTGAGTTATAAAGTCAGAATTGTGAGATAAAGTCAGAATTGTGAGATATAAAGGCAGAATTGCCAGATATAAAGTGAGAATTGTGAGTTATAAAGTCAGAATTGTGAGTTATAAAGTCATAATTGTGAGTTATAAAGTCAGAATTGTGAGTTATAAAGTCAGAATTGTGAGTTATAAAGTCAGAATTGTGAATTATAAAGTCATAATTGTGAGATATAATCAGAATTGTGAGATATAAAGGCAGAATTGCAAGTTATAAAGTCAGAATGGTGAGATATAGTCATAATTGTGAGTTATAGTCATAATTGTGAGATATAGTCAGAATTGTGAGTTATAGTCATAATTGTGAGATATAGTCAGAATGATGAGATATAGTCAGAATTGTGAGATATAAAGGCAGAATTGCCAGATATAAAGTCATAATTGTGAGATATAGTCAGAATTGTGAGATATAAAGTCATAATTGTGAGTTATAAAGTCATAATTGTGAGATATAATGTCCTAATTGTGAGATATAAAGTCATAATTGTGAGATGTAGTCAGAATTGTGAGATATAAAGGCAGAATTGCGATTTTATGAAGTCAGAATTGTGAGTTATAAAGTCAGAATTGTGAGATGTAGTCAGAATTGTGAGATATAAAGTCATAATTGTGAATTATAAAGTCAGAATTGTGAGATCTAAAGTCAGAATTGCGAGTTATAAAGTCAGAATTGCGAGTTATAAAGTCAGAATTGTGAGTTATAAAGTCAGAATTGTGAGATCTAAAGTCAGAATTGCGAGTTATAAAGTCAGAATTGTGAATTATAAAGTCAGAATTGTGAGATCTAAAGTCAGAATTGTGAGTTATAAAGTCAGAATTGTGAGATCTAAAGTCAGAATTGCGAGTTATAAAGTCAGAATTGCGAGTTATAAAGTCAGAATTGCGAGTTATAAAGTCAGAATTGTGAGATCTAAAGTCAGAATTGCCAGATATAAAGTCAGAATTGCGAGTTATAAAGTCAGAATTGTGAGATCTAAAGTCAGAATTGCGAGTTATAAAGTCAGAATTGTGAGATCTAAAGTCAGAATTGCCAGATATAAAGTCAGAATTGCATGTTATAAAGTCAGAATTGTGAGATCTAAAGTCAGAATTGTGAGATCTAAAGTCAGAATTGTGAGATCTAAAGTCAGAATTGCGAGTTATAAAGTCAGAATTGTGAGATCTAAAGTCAGAATTGCCAGATATAAAGTCAGAATTGCATGTTATAAAGTCAGAATTGTGAGATCTAAAGTCAGAATTGTGAGATCTAAAGTCAGAATTGTGAGATCTAAAGTCAGAATTGCGAGTTATAAAGTCAGAATTGTGAGATCTAAAGTCAGAATTGCCAGATATAAAGTCAGAATTGCATGTTATAAAGTCAGAATTGTGAGATCTAAAGTCAGAATTGTGAGATATAAAGTCAGAATTGCGAGTTATAAAGTCAGAATTGTGAGATCTAAAGTCAGAATTGCCAGATATAAAGTCAGAATTGCATGTTATAAAGTCAGAATTGCGAGTTATAAAGTCAGAATTGTGAGAAATAGTCAGAATCGCGAGATAAACTCAATTGTGAGAAAAAAAAGTCAGATTTACGAGATATAAACTCGCAATTGGGAGAAAAAAAGTCAGAATTGGGTGATTAAAAAGTTGCAATTACCTTTTTATGTTTTTATTCTGTGGCTGAAACAAGCTTCCATAGCGAACACTATCTGTAAAAGTGGAAGACAAGCTTGCGTTCTATTTGTGGCGACGTCCATAAAATTGCAACGTTTAACACAGGTGACATGTCTAGAGTCCAATCAAATCTTTATGAACCAACTGCAGCTTTTATACCTAATCAGAAAGCAGAGCATTTGAATCAGGTGCAGACCTCAAAACTGATGGGAATAGCTCTGTTGGAAGGCAGTGATTGGATGTAAAACCTTCAAATGACACACAGCTCGATGATGTAACAAAACTAGTTGTTCACTCCAGGTCCATCCACATAGCAGGGGTCCCCCAGAAAAACAGTTGTCCTGTAAATTTACGGGTGTACATTTTGTTATAGAATGCAGTTTTCACTCCCGTAAATACCTGAACTGTGTGTGAACGCAACTGTATTAGGGGCTCAAATACAGGACTGACAACCATATCCTGCTGCTGTGTGAACATGGCCACAGAGATCACCCACACAGATGTAATTGAGGTTCTCAAGAAAGAGAGGAGAACAGCGGGAGCCAGTGCAACTACAGAACACAGGCTGAAGTTGGACAAGAGTGGGTGGGAAGGAAAGAGTGACAGCAGAGAAGAGGAGAGAAGAAGTAGATGCAGGGAAAGGCACAATAAATGTGTGGGGCATTGGTGGAAGAAATCAGCTTCCTTTATCTAAAGGAGCTATCTTTATCAGTAAAGTACAACTACATTGTGAAAATAACCAGAGCACATTAGGCATGACATGCAGTGGAGCATCTGCAACCCCTTCATCCAGACTATTCACAATGTAGCACACCTCCAGTGCCTAGAACACCTCTAGAGCTAAAATGGTCCCCTGTACAATAATTCCTGACATGTAAACTAAAGTTAATAGTTGGCTTCTAACTCTGTGTCTACACCGGGCGCAACTGTTGTTACAACACCTCGAAGCTGTCTACACTCAAAAGTTCCAAATCCATTTGTACTGTTGTCAGAAGTAGCGCAAAAGCATGGACTATGTCTGAAATAGACGGTGAAGGCATAGTGTTTGACCAATCAACATCGAGGTTCAGAACGGTCTATTGTTTTATAAATGAGCTTAACAAGAACCACATTACATACATCCAACATAATGGTCCACCAGATGTATACAAGATGCTTTGTTGTAAGACAAGGCCAAGCGAGCAGGAACTGGTCGTTTTTAGATACGCCATATTGTGTCAAGGAAGATTTGGCTGAGGCTTTCTTACAAATCCAGCAGTGCAGCGTGTTTGAGCGTGACAACAACAGAGTCGACAGTAGATTTTTTTTCCCGCTTCATCTCTCCTTCTCCGTCCCATCACCAACTGTCTTCCTTCACTTGGTGACATTTGTTTTTATCTCTGATTCCCTCTAGCTTTCTTGATTTTTGTCAGCTCTCCTTCGTTAACCATATTCTGCATCGAAATGACGTTGAGTCCCGCCCGCGGCCAATCAGAGCCCTGGCTGGCCTTTCTCTCCGTGTGCCAGGCTCTCCATGTGTGCCCTGGTAGCCCGTTTGTCTTAACGAACAAACGAGCGTTAGCATCCCCTCCGTTTACACCCCACCTCGCCAGCCTTCCCATCATCCCTCCCTCCTTCTCTCGCTCACATCCCGTGAGCGCAGGGGCCCTAGCAACAGCGAGCGAGAGAGAGAGAGAGAGAGAGAGGGAAAAGTGGAGTGAGAGAGGGAAAGAGGGAGGGGGAAGAGACGCAGAGCATTAATAAGTAATGGGCCGAACAGTTTGAAACCCGGTCCTCGTTAGCATTGCAGCGGCGCCATCATTTGCATGGGAGCTCCTGGAGCAAATTCAACAACAGCTTCAGCCTACACCCCCTTTTTTTCTCCCTCCATCTTCATGTGTCTATCGTACTGTCATCATGCATTCTCCTTCTCTCACTCTCTCTTTTATTTTGTGATATTTCGGTATTCCTTTCCTCTCATCTCGTGCGCGTCTTCTTCCTCTTTTCCCTTCTGTTGTCGTTCGGTTGTTCTCCGCCCCTACCTCAGAGTCCCCTGGCATTCGTGCGTTGCAATTTTCTTTTTGTTGTTGTTCTATTTTCAACACTATTGTGTATTTCACATTACTATTCATATCCTCTCTTACTCTGTTTCTTTTTACCTTGAAAATGATGACAGGAAAATGGCGGCTTTACTTCCGGTAGGATTATATTTTTAGACCGGATCTTTCTCAGCTGCACTGTGCTGAGAGAGCGAGAGAGTTTTCCTGCCCTCCTGACATCCTGTAACAAAAAACACACATTCTCCAACATGTATACAAACCTCTTTTCGCTCTCTGTGTGTGTGAGTGTGTTTCTCTGGCCTTTGGGAGTCTGTGTAGAGTGAGATGTAACTGGAAAGTTGCCATGCTCCACACATAAATCCAATTCCACATTTTTTTTTTCTTCTCTCGGTCTGACATGATGCCCCAGGCTGCCCATGCTACACACTCCAGTACTACCACATGACCGTGTATGTGTGTGGTACACTCAAGCCCTTGTTTTAGACAGACCTTACATGCCCCCCTCTAATCTATGCACTCACACACACATACACACACCTCAAGGCGAAGGAAGACTAGACAAGAATTGATCTGCACTCCCAAACAGAGCTGATCGCAAGGAGACGTGGGACTAATATGTGCATAGCTCTGGCTGTCTCTCTTTTAATCCATCAATCTCCATTGTTTAATCTGTACGCCCAACGGGTCACTTCTTGTGTGTAGACAAATGTCTTATGAACAGTCACACACACAGGTACATGGATTTTCTTTAAAGCATAACTCAATGCTCAAATAAAGGACTCCACTGCTTTTAGGTAGCAAAGGTTGAAACCATGGCTTGTCCTTTAGTACAACTGTGGTGCTCATATGGGCAATATGGGTTTGAATATGGCTTGCAACATTTCCCTATCCCGTTCCTCCCGTTCCTCCCGTTCAATATATATATATATATATTAGTGGTGGGCCGTTATCGGCGTTAACGTGCTGCGAGACTCTTATCGGGCGATAAAAAAATATCGCCGTTAATCTATTCTCAAAGTTGGGTTGGGAGCTGGGTCTATACTACGCAAGCTATGATGACTTTCACCTTGATATTTTAGCGCGGATGTACACCTAGCCGAATTGCACTGTAGGGGGCGAGAGAACGAGTCTTCGAACCTGTGTGTATGCCTACTAGTGTTGTCAAAAATATTGATATTTCGCTATGTATCAATACTGAAATTTCTGAAACGATACAATACTCATTTTCTACAGTATCAATATCAGCTGCGCTCTCCTCTCCGACCGACAGCGAGTGACACGCACCCGCCTCCTCTCATTCAGTCCGTTTAATCCTCTGAACATTGCGAACGCGTGTTCTGCTGGACTTTTGTTAGTATTGGTGTGAACGGTCTGAATTTCGCGCAGGGTTGCACATAACGTTAATTCTACTAATTCCCGCAGATTTCGCGCTCGCATCTAAAGCGCACACACACATACCGTAATAAAGCCGCCTCTGACATACAAGTGCAAAAATTAGCTCCTTTTTCCAGCTTATTAATGGTCAAATACACTCAAAAATGTCTCAATGCCCATCTTGGTCAGTTTTAACGTAAACAGTCGTAAACAGCTCACAGGAAAGCCCAATTTATACTTCTGCGTCGGACCTACGCCGCATCCTCTACGTTGTTAGTTACGCGTTGGTTTTGATTTATACTTCTGCGTTTTTGTCCGCATCAATGTGCAATTACACATGCAGACCGCTTGGAGGCAGTGTCCACGGGCATGTTGATGGTAATCCACGGTATCAATGCAAAAGCAGAAGAAGAAGCGGCTTGTTTACATTGTCATTGCATGCGTCTCAATCAGCTCCTAGTTCAGTAGTCAGGCACTGATCAGGACATAAGTCAATGGGCTGACTCCCTGATCAGTGCCCTGACTACTGAACTAGGGAGCTGATTGAGACGCACCCGAAGTATCAGCAGCTGTGATGGCGGCAGAAAGCGACTTTTCTTGCATCTTGAGTTGTTGTATGTAATACAAATTAAGCATCTCTAACGTTAGTTTATTAGTATAGTTACATAAGAGGCGATCTGGCACTGGAGTGCGTTTGTGAAATCATGCCGAGTGCTTGTGGCGCTGTTTTCAGTATCGGTAGCTCGTGCAAACGAACCTTTCAATCGATTGCTGTTGTGGAGGCTTTATTCATTCCGTTGAAATCACAAAACGAAATGCAACCATTGTGATGTGTCCCTGTTCTTGATATACAATCACTGATTAACATCTTTGGTTTTAATGAGAAAATAAATCAACTATACACAGTGGATCTAAGTTTTTATTCACTAACATAAAGAATCTCTGCACTACAAAATATTGTGTTATATAGCAGATGTAAGGATTAAACTATCATCCCATTTCTGGACACACATTCCTATTGCAGATTTTTTTATTTTTTTATTGACCTGAGGGAGGGGTTCTGGCAGACCAATCACAGCGCTTGCGGGCGCGTAGAATTGACGCGTTGTTACATTTTTGGAGAGGTGCGCGTCAGGGTACGTCGTAGGGTACACGCTCATCACACAGCCTACGGCGTAGCTACGGCGTACACTCGACGCAGAAGTATAAAGTCCTACCACGAAGTGGTAGGCCGCGTAAAATCACAGAGCGGGGCCAGCGCATGAACATAGCTCAAGAACAGTGTGTAGAGAGGTTCATGGAATTAGTTCCCATGGCCGAGCAGCTGCAGCCAAGCCTTACATCACCAAGTGCAAAGCAAAGCGTCAGATGCAGTGGTGTAAAGCACGCCGCTACTGGACTCTAGAGCTGTGGAGACATGTTCTCTGGCCTTCTTGTCCAACATCAGTGCCTGACCTCACAAATGTGCTTCTAGAAGAAGGGTCAGAAATTTCCATAAACACACTCCTAAACCTTGTGAAAAGTCTTCCCAGAAGAGTTGAAGCTGAGTTGAAGCTGTCTAAACTCCATATTAAACGCTATGGATTAAGAATGGGATGTCATTAAAGTTCATGTGCATGTAAAGGCAGGCGTCCCAAAACTTTTGGCAATATAGTGTGTATATATATATATATATGGAGAACATTAGTGAAATAAAATATGGAGGGATTTAATCTTCATGTTTTTTAAAACCTTTATGACACAAAACCAAAATTCAAGTTGCTGTTTAATGAAAATATTTGCTGTATGTTGATCTGAGTTTTCAGCAAATATCGACTGTTCGTACCCGACCTCATGAGAAAACGTAATTATTTTACAAGGTGACAATTTCTGATGATGAAATTTGTATAAAAACACACATGGAGCATGAAGTTTCACCCTTAAACCTAACAATAAGCAGGTCATAAAAATACATACTATAGAGATTTTACAAATTCATCTGAATTTGCTACCGGCAGAGTGAATAAGAAAATGTGCAAGAAAGAGAGACCTTGTATCCCTGGTTGCTGATGTTTAATTTACCAGTCTTCACAATGAAAATGATCCAAGTGACTTAAACCAAAATTACTCACTGACTACCTCTCTTGCTCTTGCTCTTGCTCTCCCTCCCTCCCTGGTCTCTCGCTCTGGGTGAAATGTTGTGACAGCGTTGTGCTGATGTTGTAGAGGGTTAAAATCACCAAGTGCATATTATCCTGTAAGGCTTAATATGCAGGTTGGAGCGCGAGGGCCGACTCTTAAATTACAGTTTGCTGGGTCTAGCACTCAGCGTGACAACAATACCTACACAGACACTGTGTTGCGTCTATACACACACTTATACACACGTATGCCCGTGCTTAGCTGTCACACGAATATTCATTCAGCAATACATTTGTGTGATACAAATAATCACTCATCCTTCCACACACACACACACACACACACACACACACACACACACACACACACACACACATATGTGCACACATACTTCATTTCATTATCTTATCATATGGCCATGACATTCACACAGACACACGCTGAATTTATCTTTGTTTCCAGCCATTGTCTTTGTTTGTCTGAAGCTACTATCTGTGTGTGTGTGTGTGTGTGTGTGTGTGTGTGTGTGTGTGTGTGTGTGTGTGTGTGTGTGTGTGTGTGTGTGTGAGTGAGCTGCTTGTTATAGTGATGGAGTGTGTGTGTGGGCTGCCGAGTCAAGCCTGTCCTCTCCGCTTTCATAAATCTGCGTTGGATGAAGCTCTCGAGCCATAAAACGCATCGATCGCCATCCTTCACACACACACATGCTCTTCCCACTGGGTAATCCTGCTTTCTGTAGGAACGTTGTGTCTTGTTGAGTGACTTTTGAATGCACAAGTTTGTCCTAATATAAATGGATGAACAAGACACATGGCAAATAGTCAACTATATATAGTGTAAACACATCTCCGTGTTTTTAATGAGTCATAGTGTGGATACGACTCCAGATGTTGACCTATAGCTAAAGGTTTGATCTTAAAGTGTTTATATCTATGTTTGTGTCAGACTTGTGTTTTGTGAGTTTTTACATTTCCAGTCCAGTTAGTTCTTCTCATAACGGAGCGGTTGGCCCAATCCGCATGCCGTGCCTGCTTGGAGAAACTAGGACACACATAGTGACTGACTGTTCTCACACACTGACATACTTTGCTGTTGTTGTTGTGACCAGTGATGTGCAGTTTAGCAGAACACAGACAAACTCTTTTTTTTATACTCTACACACTCCTTTTTTTTTGCTCGGTGGTTGCTCTTTCATAGCCCACGAGACTTCTCAGTTATGTTTCAATTAAGTTTAAACTGTGTTTCGGATGATGTTTCCCCCTGTGAGAAACAATGTAGATACGGATCTTCAAATAGTGTGTATAAAGTCTGCCTTGCTATGAAATGACCACGATAAACGCATACATCAAACATCTTGTTTGTATGCTCTCAATACTTTCGTGTCAGAAACATTCACGGCTAAAATGTACTGAATTGAATAAGAAAGACTGAAAAGGAAGGAGAAACATTTATCATCCACTTCTGGCTTCTGGGCGAGTGCTGCAATGTAAAATACGGCCTTCATGGATGCATAGATAAATCAGAGTGGAGTCAGGCCTCACTGATGTGAAATGAACGTGACAGTAATATACTGTTACAATAACATGCACATCAAATATTAAAACACTCTCTCTTTCTTAGTCTGTAATGGATTACTTCTTGTATCCTTCAAAAATTCCTTCATATCTGTACGTGTGTTTTTGTATGTGGTAACTGGAGACATATTTCTGGATAATTTGCATCTCAGTGAGCACGTTTTTCCTACCAATTAAAGCGTTTGGATTTTTGTAAAAGTCTAAAGATTGTTATTCTATCTGTGAAGGTTTGCATATAGATGAAGTTGGCCCTGAATGGACTTTATTCTAAGTGTTTTTTATTCTTTTGTGGGTCAATGAAATTCATGTGCACATGTTTATATCACCTCTTCTCTGTCTTCAGGTAACAGGTTTTTCCTGACATCATATGGGGCCCTCTACATATCTGACGTTCAGAAAGAGGACGCCCTCTCTACATACCGCTGCATCACCAAGCACAAATACAGCGGAGAAACCAGGCAGAGCAACGGGGCTCGTCTCTCTGTGCTGGGTGAGTATGAGCATGTGTGCAGTGTGGATTTGTTTGTTGTTTGACATCTTTGACATTCTTGTCAATCATAAGGGCTTTTCACACTGTGCTTAACCCCGGGTTATCGTCGTTCTAAACACTGATTTTTAACCCTGGGTAAAGGAGCATTTCACACTTGTAATTTAGATGCGGGGTTAGCACCGCTTTTTACCCGGGGTTATCACTGCTTTTGTACAGTGTTTTGTACAACCAGGGGCTTATAGGAGTGTAACGATATTCAAACCGAACCGAAAATACACGATTGAACGACGGTTCAAACCGTGATACTCTCATGTCGAACCGAACGTGCCCCACCCCCTGCTGCCCCAGCCAGTGTTGCCAAGTCCGCGGTTTTCCCGCGGAATTGGGCTACTTCGACACAGTTGTTTTTCATGTCCGCGGGTTGAAGCGACCCCAATTATATGATATTTAGCCCCGGGAATGCGAATTTTAGTAGGCAACCATGCCAAAAAAACACATATTTAACCACCCAAATGCGATTTTTACTGGAGATGCCCCCCTGAAACAAGATTGGGCATGTTTTGGGCTAGTTTTGAGTAGCCATTGGGCGGGTTTTGTTGTGAAAAACCTGGCAACCCTGGCCCCAGCACAGCTCTCACTTCACTTTATGCCACAAAATATTTTTTTTCTTCCTTGACATTAGATTAAATAATAATTAGTACACTTTTAACAACTAATGAGAGCTGTATTTTTAGTAAATATTATTATAATAATATTATTTACTATGTATACACTAACTTTTGTCTTCCAAGTGCATGTCGCTTGACTTGGGCGATCGCTCAAGTTGCAGCACGGTGGAAGGACAAAGAGAGCCAGTTTCCCCATTTAGCCAGGTAGGCAAAATGCTACCTTGGAGTCCCAGCAAAATCGTCATTTTCGTAGCTCTCGCCCCTCAGAAAACCGCTTTCCTGTCCTGTAAGCTGTTATACTGTGCTCATAGCGCACACTCTTTACGAGCATGCAACGTTACGATGTCAATTCGTAAGTCATGAAATAAAAGTAAAGTACGACTAATCACGTAACTGGTTCGACGCGTGTTAGCTGGGAAGGATTTTCATGCAGTTATGATGTTCATCTGTTTATCAGGAGCAGTTTTCATCTTTCATTAACAATTCATGATGTACTGTGTATTCGCCACAGTAAATGTTGTTTCCACTTTATGCCACTTTATTTTCACTTTGTTATTTTGTTTATTTTTTAATTAGTGTGGTGGCTACTTTATAGTATTAACAAACTGCTTTTTGAATATCTAATATTTAATATATTTAACGTATAGGCCTATTTATTCATCAGTATTAGTCATATTCATACAATTTATGTGTTTGTTAAGTAGGCTACAGTGGGATATTATTTGTGTGTGTGTCATCGATTTTTATGAAATAAATGTGCTTTTTTAAAAACATTAGGTAAATAGTAGATTATTTCTGACTAGTCTACAGTGCAGACATTTATTTCATTTGAGTTTACTCAGGTATGCTAACTGCTCTAAAGAAAACGTGAAGCAATGTATAAAGTTAAATTATTGCTGTTGTTGTTATTAAGTTAAAAGTGAATCTAGTGTTGCCCGCCATGAACCATTGCTCCACAGCAAACAGAACCGAACAATGGCTCCAAAACCGTGACATGAACCGAACCGTGGCATAGGTGTATCCTTACACCCCTAGGGGCTTAGCAACTGACAACGTGCTTTGGGCAATCACGGAAACACTGCGCAGAGTATATAAACAGACTTTTCTGCGTATGATGGGAAAAATGTCAAACGGCGATGAAAAACGCGACAATTGGAGTGAAGAAGAGACCGTTTCATTCTTACCTTTTATAGTTTAAAAAGTACACTCATAAAAAAAAACCTTGATATTACAGTCAGCAATGTGTTATATGAGGACGTGCAATGCTAGAGCCTTTATGTAAACAGGTCAGTAACACTGACACCGCAAATATGCAAATAAGGACTTTAACCCGGGGTTTAGGAATGTGCAGTGTGAAACGGCACCTTACCACTGCAAATATGCGAATAAGGATTTTAACCCGCGGTTTAGGAATGTGCAGTGTGAAACGGCCTTTATGAATACCCAGGATTAATTGTTAACCCCGGATATAGTATGAGCAGTGTGAAACTTGAATAAAGATAACCCAGGATTCTGTTTGCCCGGGGTTTAGAATGACCCAGGGTTAACTGTTTTAAGTGTGAAAAGCCCTATAGTACACTAACCATATTTCAACTGGTTTAGTTTAGGGCTGCCACTAACGACTATTTTTATATTGATTAATCTATCGGCTAATTAATTGATTAATATATCGACTAATTTATCACAATAATTTTCAACAATTTTACTTAAAAACTTTTAATTTAACTTGCAACTTTGGCCTTCAGTAGTGTACTATAAAAAAAGTTTAAATGTAAACAAGCCCTTGACAAAATGTAAAACTAAAAGAGTAAAAATTTACAAAATGTGTAAACCAACATAACAAAAAAGAGAATATCAGCAAATATTTTTTTTATTTAGAATAGTGTTGTCATGATACCAAAATTATGACTTAGATACGATACCAGACTAAAGTACCTCAATACCGATACTGAATCGATTCCATGGCAAAAAACAGTAAAAGTAATTTACTAATATGACAGAACTTACTATTCATTGTTTTATCATTGTTTTAGGGTAAAAAAAACCCCTAAAAATTCACTTGGCCGGTATGTTCCTGCCCTGCCCTGCCCTGCCCTGCTTCACACAGAATATTAGGTCCGGCCCTTTAAGAGCTGCACGGACCAAATTCATCCAACACCCGATTTCTCATTCAGCTCTGTATACGTTCACTAAAGACATATCCGCAGACTGTGTTTACCCAAATACTCGCCAGGACGTGCATTTTTACAAATTGTTTACCATTCAAAGCCAATAATCTGCGAAACTGATGTCGCGACCTGTCTGTGTGAAAGGCGGCTGCACGCGCTTCAGATCAGAATCCAGCAGCACGCAAGCACATCCCGCCGTGCTTTTTCCTGAGCTGCACGTATATATTTGACTGTTCTGCTTCCATTGTTTAGTGAACGGTGGAAGCAGAGCTCACACACACGTCCTCACTCCTGCTGTCACACATCGACGCAAATTAAGAAATACTGCTCTTATTAGAGTGCTGTCATTTTTAAAGTACCGGTACTAAAACAATTTCATGGGGTCGACTAATTAACAGCGTCAACGCAATTGACCAATCGCGACAGGCCTAGTTTTGTTACTGTCTTAAATGTGATTCTTTGAGAAATAACATTACGATTCTAATTTATCTCATTGATATTTAAAGGGATTATATGATATAGGTCAGGTTCTTGCAGAAAACAATTGTTGTGTGAAAATGAATTTTGTCAAACATGATAAACATTAGCTGCGTTTCCACCGAAGGAACTTTCCCCAGGAACTAGGGACTTTGGGGTGGTACTCTGGATGGATGGATGGATGGATGGATGGATGGATGGATGGATGGATGGATGGATGGATGGATGGATGGATGAATGGGTGGGTGGGTGGATGGATGCGTGAATGGGTGGATGGATGGATGGGTGGATGGATGGCTGCGTGAATGGGTGGATGGATGGATGGATGGATGGATGGATGGATGGATGGATGGATGGATGGATGGGTGGATGGATGGGTGGATGGATGGGTGGATGGATGGGTGGTTAGATAGATGGATGGATGGGTGGATGGATCGATCAAGGGGCCCAAAATGTGTGTTTCGACCACAGGGACCAGGGTCTAAATGAAATTCTGGGTAAATGTTTCCCCCTCAAAACGTCCCTGTTCGCGAGGTAGTACTTTTTCAAAGTCAAGGAACTTTCTGTGGTGGGACTTGTCCGCTGAACATGCTGATTGATTGAGTTCACGCAGCATTTTGATTGGTTGACTCAATGCAGCATTTTATTTCTACCACTATTTTTAAAAGTATGTTGCGGTGCGTGCAGTAAGAGTTGATTGCTATTCGAATCAACAATGGAGTTTACAAAATACGACCAATGGGCCGAGGACGAGGTTCAGAGTTAAATTTATTTGCAAAGGGCAAAATCCAGTGGGGACTGGAAAGTCGACGCTCGCAGTCCTACGTCACCAGACTTATCTTCACGGTACTTTAGACCGCGGTGGAAACAGACAGTAGCAGGTCTGGGGGAAAAAAGAGTTCCTGGGAATAAAGTTCCCGGGACAAATTGTTCCGGGTAATTTCTGTGGAAACGGGGCTATTTTCTACCTTTACTCAGACTATTAGAATTAATCACGCAGTTTTGCTAATGTATGCATATACATTACCTTATTTGTTATAACTGGATATAATTGCTTGGTCTTAGAATTTTCTCTTTTTCCTTAGACCCCACTGAATCCCCGCCTTCTGTGATGGACAGTTTCCAGTCAGGAGAGGTACAAGTGGGGCGCAGCATAGAGTTACCCTGCATCGCCTCCGGTTACCCCAACCCCACCATCCGCTGGCTGAAGGATGGGAGGCCACTTCCAGCTGACTCTCGTTGGACGCGGCGACTGACCGGCCTCACAATCAGCGATCTCCGCCTGGAAGACTCCGGAAACTACATCTGTGAAGTCACCAACAGCTTCGGCTCCAAAGAGGTCACAGGACACCTTAATGTCATAGGTAAGGAGAAAAAGGAAATAAAGGGAAAGAGGGGAGTGACAAAAAGAAGGACTAATAGTAGGGCAGGAGTATGTTTTTCAAAAGTTACAAGCTATCTTCACCATTTAGTTTGTAGGATATGTTCTTGGATCAACGTCCTTCTTGATCCTGGAACCATGTTCCTGAACTTGGATTTTAGGGTTAGACATAGGCATAGGGATAGCGCTGTGGTTGAACCTTCGACACCATTCTTATGAGCCTAAGAATAGGGTTAGGGATCATGTTCGCTCGACTAGAATGTTCTTCCAGGACCAGAACAGAATATCCAGGAACATGTATACTTGGCAAATCGTGTTCTTTTCAACCTATAGTAAGAGTAGGGTTAGAACTATGTTTGTTTGACTGGAATGCTCTTCCAGAACTAACAAAAGATTTAGAATGTGCAACTTCAAAGTAATAGCCACCTACTCTATTTCCCAAAGCAGAAACCAAAACCCTGTTGCAGGTGTCCTCATACTTGTTTCTTTCTGGAGATAAATCTTCCTACAGAAGGATTAGTTCTGACCTTGCTTTCAATTAACCTACCTGTGATTTTCAGCTGAATCTGAAGAACTTGATTTGCTGGCTATGTGTGTTGGAACTGGAACTCCAGGAACAGGGATGAGGACTCTTGTCCCAGGGTTTTGGCTGCACTATAGAAGTACCCACCATTTGAAGTAGAAGGATTAACCCAATCATGAAGAAAAAACAGGACCACCTGTTCTGGGTCACCTGATGGGGATCAGTTTATGGAGTGATTTGTTTGTCCATCTCTTACAAATTCCTGGAATATCCACAACCTTTCATTCGAAGGAGAGGGTCCAGGTCAAATAGGTTCAACACCATGCCATAGGACCAATTTAATGACCAATTTCTCCTGTGCAACTGCGTCATAGGGAGATATTGAACAGAGTATACCAGAGAGTGAGTTTTTCAGCGCATTTGTGTTTAAGTGATTTTGGCACACTGATAGGCCTCTGCCACCTTCTCACTGACTTACTGAGAAAGTAATATGAGACGACAGGAAGACTGTTGTGACCTCTCCAGTCTGACCCCTGTTCTACCAGAAATGTGTGTATGTCTGTTCGAGCAGGAGGGATCTTAGACCAGTGGGATGGTATTAGCTGGAGTCTTAATGTGAAAGGAAGAGGGGAAATGAAGAATGGGAGGTGGGGTGGACATTTGGACGTTTAGCCGGTGGGCACATCACACCAGTGTGCTCACACAGATTCTGACAGGATAGGAGGGGAGGAGGACACACACTCACATACATACCCATACAAACACACACACACACACACACATGCACCATCATGCACTGAGGCCTCCAGCACATAACACCAGCTGCCATATTGCTCACTGACATTCTATCTATCTATCTATCTATCTATCTATCTATCTATCTATCTATCTATCTATCTATCTATCTATCTATCTATCTATCTATCTATCTATCTATCTATCTATCTATCTATCTATCTATCTATCTATCTATCTATCTATACATAATTTTAACTTTTACACTAAAATAATATATATTTATTCAAAACTTTACCCTCAGACTCAAACACCTCTCTCTCTCTCTCTCTCTCTCTCTCTCTCTCTCTCTCTCTCTCTCTCTCTCTCTCTCTCTCTGTCTCTCTCTTTCTCCACAGAGCCTCTGAGAGTCACATTATCCCCCAAGAACCTGAAAACAGGCATCAGCAGCACAGTGATTCTGTCTTGTGCTGTTCAGGGCTCGCCCCATTTTACCGTCTCCTGGTTCCGCAACACAGAACCCATCGTGCCTGACCAGCACTTCTCCATCCAGGGAGTCCACAACGAGACACTCTTCATCACGGCAGCCCAGAAAAGACACTCAGGGGCATATCAGTGCTTTGCCACCCGCAAGGGTCAGACCGCACAGGACTTCTCCATCATACTGCTTGAGGGTGAGTGGATAATGGGATAGCGCTGAAGGTTGTGGTTTGGATTCTAACTCTGCAGTGGTTAGATTTATTTTTTGGCATCAAAGTTCCAAAATTAGATTTCTATTATTTGTCCTAATCAGGCACGATAAGACAAGTTTCCAGTAACATGTACTTTTGCTGTCCATGATGAACATGAAATACTGCACAAAGCAACACCATAACAGTCAATCAAAATATATTTTGTTTTTAATTGACGGAAACAGAAAGGAACCAAGCAACTGAAAAAAATGATTGTAATTTGCAGCAAAAAAGACTGAGGGCTAATAGAATAAAATAACGATGCTCAATCCAAGGATTTTGTAACGGCTTTAGAAAGCAGACTGAAATAGTAGTAATATAAAATTTGATGATAACATTTGATTTTTTAAATTGATATCTTATGTTAAACTTTGAAAGCCCTAAAAATGCATTTTGTTAAATATTTTTTGCTTAAATTATCTACAGCCCCCAACTCTGGATTAAGTAAACTTGCATTTTACAATTTAAATTGATTGAATACAATGAAATTTAGTTCAGACAAAATATAAAAAAAAATAATCTTTTACAAATTTACTTTTTTCAGTGTCATATCTAGTTAGGACACAGTTTCATAGTGCTATTCAGCATTAGTGACATAAAATTTAACATTTTTGAATCACTCTTGAAAAATTGAGCTGTTTGTATGAAATAAAAATGTCAGCAGTGTGCCTTTCAAAGATTATAAAGTGTTCTATCTGTATTCCCTCTCTCTTTTTCCTGTCAGACGGCACTCCACGGATCGTCTCGTCTTTCAGTGAGCGCGTGGTAGCCCCTGGCGAGCCCTTCTCTCTCATGTGTGCGGCCAAAGGCGCCCCTCCTCCCACCATCACCTGGACGCTGGACGACGAGCCGGTAGCGCGGGACTCGGCGCACCGGGCCAGCCAGTACACGCTCTCCGACGGCTCCACTGTCTCGCACGTCAATGTCACCAACCCCCAGATCCGCGATGGGGGCGTGTACCGCTGCGCCGCACGCAACTCGGCCGGTAGCGCCGAGTACCAAGCGCGCATAAACGTAAGAGGTGCCTGTCTACTTTTCAATCTCAGACGTTTAGGGTTATAACCCGCCACCTCCCCGACCCCTGAACTCCTCCACCTCATCTCAAGTCCAGATGTCATCGCTTCTGATCAACTCAAATGTCATTGTGTGTGTGCGTGGGTGGGGTGGGTGGGTGTATGTGTGTGGGTGGAGCGTCTTATGTTGTTTGTTCATCGCAGCACTGTCACCTGTGCGTCTTCTCATCTTGAACAGCATTCTTTCTACTGTCAGATCATCCGTTTGTGTTCTCGGTATCTTTCCACTTCTCTTGTTTGTCTCTCCATCTGCTGAGTCTTTGTTCCTCTCTTTCACACATACACGGTGTCTCTGTCTCAATGTCGCCGGCTGGCTGGCACACGTGTGGTGTCCTGGCTGTTCTGGGACAGAGTGGAGAGCTGGCAGCAGGGAGACGCCATCACGCCAAAGAGAAAAGAGACACGTCAGCTAAGAAACCAGACTGAGAGGAGAAGAGATGAGATGAGTTGAAATGGTAAAGAAGGGTAGAAACTAGGGGGAATGCAAGATGAGAGAATGCAAGTGGAAAAGGAGAAGCAGAGTGCAGAGAAGTGAGCGGAGAAAAGTAGAGATATTTTTTTATTAGATGACCAGTGTGGGAAAAAGTAGCTAAAAAACGAAAGTAGTGACAGATCTTTTTTTGTTCATATCATGACGTATTGGGATTTCAGTACACCTTAGTCAGCGTAACGCCATTCTAATTTTTGACAGAGATCAAAACGAGGCCGTGAGGTATAGAATAAAGTGTGTTCAATGGATTGTGCTGTTGTTTAACAACAACGTGATCAGCTGGAAACTTCCAGTAGACAAATGTGACCCCAAGTCACACGGGTGTATTTGTGGCAATAGCCAACAATACATTGTATGGGTCAAAAGTTTCGAGAAAAAAAGAACGTTTCCTGGGGAAATTTTCTTTTATGCCTAAAATCATTAGGATATTAAGTAAAGATCATGTTCCATGAAGATATTTTGTATTTCCAACCATAAATATATCAAAAATGTATTGTTAGTTGTAATATGCGTTGGTAAGGACAACTTTAAAGGCGATTTTCTAGCCCCCTTAGATTCCAGATTTTCAAATAGTTGTATCTCGGCCAAATATCGTCCTATCCTAACAAACCATACATCAATGGTAAGCTTATTTTGTTCAGCTGATGCAAAAAAAAAATCCCTTATGACTGGTCACAAATCTCCATAAAACAATTTTAAAAGTTGTGAAAATCACGTTATCTGGCACTCTTATACAGAGCTTGCCATTGTAAAGACTATACATCTATCCCTCACAGCCTCATTTTCATCTGTGTTAAATTCAATATGGCATCTAACCTACCTAAGTTATATAAGTAATGAGTACTGCTCAAGGTTACCTTGTTAACTTGAAACTAAGTGTCTTAAAAACTCATTTTAATATATTTTTGGTAAAAGAAAAACAAGAGGCCTCCGCTCTAAAATGAATATCTTTTTAAAGATCTGCTGCCACTTACCTGAAAATTCCAGTAATTCCATCCTCAGTAGAGCTTGTTTTATCAACCCAGTACCTTGTAAACAAAGACTTTGTTTCCAGTTGGACAGATACAACCCAGTGTGTCATACTCTCAGAAGTTGCGTTAAGCCAGCCAATCAGATTAGGTTTGCCAGATCGAGACAGTTTTGTGCATAATTTGTATCAGACGGTTGGTGAACGGTCGGTGGGCGTGCCGTCTGAGTGAGATTGAGTCGTGTTGACAGGCCTGTTGAATTCACCCTCTCTTCCTCTCTCTCTCGCTCTCTGAAATGTTCAGTTATGACATATCTGTCTGCTTTAAGGAGACATGCCAGAACAATCATCGCAGTGAGAATGAGACCCCTTGCCAGGGAGCCACAGTTAGTGCGCACACACACACACACACACACACACACAAACTGAATGATCCCAATGCTCATGGACACACTCATATAGTCTTAAAACACTACTGCCTGACTAATACACTCTGACCGCAGTGCGTTCATGAAAACTGACAGCATTGACTTTATCACATACTCTTATCCATCTCACGCGCACACATCTATTTTTGAGATGATAGTTTCGGAACACAATATTTAACAAACACAGACACCCGTGAGCAATCAGGCCCATTCTTCCTGTGAACAGTACAATAGAGTTGCTCAGTTACTGTCTGGATCCTTATCTAAGTTCATACATTCATATATTATGTTTGAGAACAAAAGAAAAATAGAGAAATAGAAAGACAGCCAGAGAATAACTGTGAAGAAGAGAGAAGAGGGATACTGTGCGACAGTCTTCTTGAATAATACATCAGGGTTGACTTGTCAGAGCGGTGACTTCAAAGCACAACGCACGCTGAGCTGAGAGAAAGGGAGAGAGAGCAACAGAAGAAGAGAGAGATACGAGGATGAGGAGTGGGCTGTTAGAGAGGATGAGAATATTTGTGTGCATAAAATCTCCATATGCCCCATCGACGATTTATAAGCCGGTCCGCCCTCCATTTTGAGGGAAACAAAATGTCCTTCTACGTCTTCTCGTGCTATTGGTTCCTCTTTTTTTACACCTTAGCCACCTTGTCTCCTTTTTTCTTTCTGCATCTTCAGGCATTGGCCATTCAAATCTTCACAGTGCTTTACCATCCATTTGTTCGTATACCCCTCCATCCTCGTGTGTGATCTGAGAGCAGAGTCCTGAAGAAAGCCAGCCCAAAAACAAAGAAAACAAAACAAACACGAATCGGTCATTATTAACCTTTTCAAATTCGGCAATGACTGGTCTTGCTAGCAAGAATCAGAAGCTGTTAGCATATGCTAATCACTTGAAAGGGCATTCGCACAGACGGTGTTTTGCAGCGACAGAGCAAGTTTCAACAATAGATGGGCATTTGAGATGACTAGAGACAAAAATCCACAGTGACTACCAGATAGTGAAGAACTGAACTAAATTTCGAGCAGGACTCGTACTAGCAATCAACAGCCTGCATCGAAGGTGTTTTTTAGCCGATTGAAACTGGCCTCCTAGCCTGGCTAACCTTGTGTTTAGCTGATTTAGCTGGCCTTAAAAGCTGAAAAGAGTCTCAAAACAGACCAGCCTATCCAGCTTAGGCTCATTTAAGCTGGGGTTTTTTTCATTAGGACAATACAGCGACTTCGCAAACTCCAACGATCAAATCAACGTCAGTGTGAATGCCACCTCAGACTTCAGACTTAGACTTCATTACTTTTCAAATGCCATTCATTAGCTATTTAGCATTTAGCTGATCAAACTTAACTTAACATGGCCCGGTTTGACTAAAATAATTCTAAGGCCTCTGCTCTCGCAGTCCTCAATCCTTTAAATGTGTATTTTGGGACGTTGCTATGAAATGTGATGTTGTATTTTCCACTCTGCCTACACAAACACATTAGGTTAGTATTTTATTGTTAAGATTACGCCGCACATAGCATTACTATTAAATGCATTAACTTGGCATATTAATGTAACTGCAAAAACACACCTCATTCAGTTGCTGAATTTATAAAGGCATGGTTCGTCTCTACGATACCTTTGTGCCAAGCTCTGATCAAGGATACGCTACAAGACACATTGAAACTTTAGATGCACACACCTATTACACCACAATCTGTGCTGTGAAGACCAAGGGCATTCTAACCCCCTCCTCCCCCTCCACCACTCACTCTTCTGCTTTCTTCCTCCAACATTTCTCCCTACTTTACCCAAAATATCCATGCAAAACCTGGTCTTCCATCTCCCACTCTTTCTCAAATCCTTTTCTTTTACCCTTTTCTACCCGCCACATTCTCCCTCTTTTTTGTCTTCCTCTCTCTCTCTCTCTCTCTCTCTCTCTCTCTCTCTCTCTCTCTCTCTCTCTCTCTCTCTCTCTCTCTCTCTCTTCCTTGCTCTTGCTTTTCTCTCTCTTGCAGGTCCTCCCAGTATCCGGGCCATGCGGAACATCACAGCCGTGGCCGGTCGCAACACTTTCATTAACTGTCGTGTGATTGGTTACCCCTATTACTCCATCAAGTGGTATAAAGACATAGTGCCGTTGCCAGACAACCATCGTCAGGTGGTGTATGAGAACGGCACTCTGAAGTTGAGCGATGTGCAGAAGGGCATGGATGAGGGAGCGTATCAGTGCAGTGTGCTCATCCAACCCCAGCTCTCCATCAGCCAGACTGTCTACGTCACAGTCAAAGGTTAGTGCTTACTACCAATTATTTCGGGGATGTTTATGTCACACGTTTTTTAGATGAACCCAAAGAAGTCAGAAGGGCACTCACATTTGATTTAGGACCTATTTATTTACAAAATGAATGATTTTATTTTTATTTATTTCATACACAATGGCAATTCAAAGTGCTTTACAGAGAAAAGGAATTAAAATGTTCATATGAAATAAAATAATATAATGTGAATCACTAAGTTCATGGTACCCCAATCTGGAGTGGAAGAAAATGGAGAGTCAGGTTTGCGATTTTTACTCTACTTAAAAATATTTGTCAGGTAACTGTGCGTTGAAACAGTACCCTTAAGTGAAAAACTGTTGAACGAAAAGTGCAGTGTGAACGCCCCTGAAGGCGTCAGATAGCATGACATTAAAAAGTTATCATAATAAAAGTAAAAACATTAAAAAGTACCATAAAAATCTGTAATATTGAGTTAATACATATAAAAAAACACAATCCAACACATTCTCACTTGTGAAAGATTATCACATTCACTGTATGTTTCACAACCAGAAGATGTGAATGTTGTGGCATCATTGATTCTTTCTGTGAGTAATGTAAGAATGTGAGCTGACAGTTCCAATATGGCGGGTGTGCCGACGTGTGTGGAGCAATCAAATGTGGCATCTACTTATACTTACTATGGTATGCACCTTCAAGTGGGTTTACCAACTGCCATTAAAAGAAAAAGAAGCTCAAGAACCAATGAGGACTGTTCTAGAGTGTCACACAAGCGTGTCACATGTTCAAGCTTCTATGTTTAGCATATTTGATGCAAACTTTTGTAACAAATCGCTCGCAAGTCGTTTATTTTACTGTTGTTGTTTTTTTTTTATCTTCCGTCTGACTTCGTTGCTATGGGTTGCCACTTGCCACAGATTGGCATTCTGACACCGTGAGCTTCATGCTTTCAAACCTTAAATCCATATATTTTTTTTTTTGTTGTTGCAATTATTCTGTGTATTGTTCATATTACTATAGTAATTGTTATTTTGGAGATTATAGGGATAGATGCTCCTTTTTTTTACATTTGAGCCCCAAGTATCGGATCAGAACTCGGTATCGGCAGATACTCAATATTCAATGACTCTCAATTCAACTGATTTGATCAGTTGATTGGGACAGCCCTAATTTTTGGTTAAAAAAAAAAACCTGACATGCATTAATGTCAATAAGGCTGGCCACACACTTGATTTTGGGTCCTATTTGCAACCTCCACCGATCTGGGTGCCATGGCCCGATTCAAGGCTTCTCGCAAACAACTTTTGTCCAAAAAATCTTCAATTGTAACTTTTGATATTTCCGACTCTTGATCGGGCTGCCTCTGACCTGATACCCACGATAGCCAATGAAAGGAAGCAAGCGTCATCTCTATAGCTGAAACTTGCCAGCCATAAACATGCCACGAAAGTTCACGCCAGGAGAACGTGCTGACGACGTTGACCGTCCTCCATTTCTTTTTATTCTCAAGTCATGTTTGATCCCGCGAGTCTCACTGTGAAAATGTGACTACAATCGACAGGTGTGTGGTCTCGCGGTCCCGACGTGTGCATTCGGAGGATTATAATGCTAAAAATCGGTTGAAACTGCCCTTATGTCTGTGGTCTCCCATAGTTTTAAAATCTAAGATTTGATTTTTTGGTTAAGATTTGAAAATCGTCTAGTGTGTCTCAGGCCTTAGTCAGACTGGATTTATTGTAAGCTTCACGCCAAATCTGAAACATTAATTTTTTTTTTCTTTTCTTCCAGCTATCCAACATTTTTTTAAAGATCAGACTTGCATTGTTGAGACGCGTTAGATTTAGTTTGAACTAATGTGATTGAACAATGTGTTCACACAAAGTCTGAAATATTGTACAGCATTTATGCATTTTCATTCTGTTTTATTTATTTGCATTTTGTTGGTCTTTTTTAATTGTTCACATACGCTGAACGATTCATTCAGGTGTCCACAGAGAATACAAAAAATGGGCTTGGTGTAAATCGTTTTAGTGTGAAACTTTATTTTTAATGTCATTTAGTAACATTGGATTTTGTGTGAAGAGGCTGCCCTGAGAGGATTTTTGGACTTGAGCCTAGTCAGCAGGGTATCTTGATTTTTTTTGGAGGATTTCCAAAAAAACACAAAAAAACCATTTTAGGTTTAGCTTTTCTTGGTAACAGGTTTCTTCAATGAAAGGATGCCCACTGCACAGTATTACATCTTTTACATTTCTTCTGAAAGTGTAGTGGTTTATTGTGGCAGAATGAATGTGTTTTGGTAAACGGAGTGTGTTTTGCATTAGAATGAGTGTATATTTAAGCTGTAGGTGGGTGGTGAAAGTTGGGATGGTCTTTCCCATCCGCTGGCACAAAGACCCTGAGAGAAAGCACACCACTAATAGCCTCTGATTAACAGGATTACAGGCCTTCTGCAGCATTACAACCATTCATCAATTACCCAGTGTACTTAGCATGTGTATATGTGTGGGGGTGTTATTTTTAGTATGTTAAATCTAAATAAAAGGGAGGTCACTCTGATGTTGGGTTTTGAATCTTCACTTCACCATGCGTGTCCATACAAGGGGCTACAAGGGGCTCCTGGTACAAAGACAGCGAGGTCTAGTGTGTGCGTTTGCATGAGTGTGTGTGTGTGTGTGTGTGTGTGTGTACCAGCACAACCGAACACTGACTCCAGTGTGAAGTCAGTATAGTGTGCTGCTTGTCTTGTCATGTCTCTGATTTAATTAGCTGAATTTTAACGAGCCCCAGATTAAATCCCCCAGATGTCTCCGATGGAGCCCCCCACTTCTGTTTCCATGGCAATGCCATTATTCCCCATGCCAATTGGGCTCTAATTAGAGCAGCTATTATGGGCTGGAGGGGTGGGATGTGTGTGAGCGTGTATGTGCGTGTGCATTTTTGGAGTGTGATGGGGTCAGTATTAGATTGCAGACCATGAAGGGTTCGAATTTTGACACTGAAGATCTCTCACTTGCTCTCTTCCTCCATCAGTTCCACCCCTCATCCAGCCCTTTGACTTCCCTCCCACCTCCATTGGTAAGCTGATGTACATAGCGTGTGTGGTGTCCTCCGGAGACATGCCAATCCGGATCACCTGGAGAAAGGACGGACAGGAGATTGTGTCTGGAACATCAGGAGTCACCATCGAAACCAAGGAGTTCATGAGTTCCCTTCAGATCTCCAAAGTTTCGCTCGAGCACAACGGAAACTACACCTGCATTGCAAGCAACGATGCAGCAACTGTCAGTTCAGAGAGACAGCTCATTGTAACAGGTGAGCAAGAGTTATAGGGGAATGTAGTGGGATAAGATTTCACTAATTAGGACTTTTTTCAGGACCAGGATTGCTGGGTTAGGACCACGTTTGTTTGACCAAATTTTGTTCCAGGACGAACAGAACATGTCCTATTAGGCAAAACCACTCTTTTGGTTTCTCCTTTCCTGAAATATATGTTCTTCATTGTAGTTCCCCCTGGTTTTCTGGTTCAGCCCAATAACCAGGATGGGATCTACGGCAAGTCAGAGGTTCTGAACTGCTCTGTAAAAGGGTACCCTCCTCCCAAAGTTGTCTGGAAGCATGCCAAAGGTAACCTCTTTTGTCATTGCATGTCCAAAACATCAATTTCAAGTTTTCATGAGCTGATGATGAACCATAACCAAAACTGTCTTCATCTGGATTCTGAAGGTATAGGGAACCCCCAGCAGTACCACCCAGTTCCACTGACGGGTCGCATCCAGATCCTTTCCAACGGTTCTCTGCTGATCCGCCACGTTCTAGAGGAAGACCGGGGATACTACCTGTGTCAGGCCAGCAACGGAGTGGGGTCCGACATCAGCAAGAGCATGATGCTTACCGTTAAAAGTGCGTCTGACCACTCATTTACATCTTTACACATAATGACATCAGCTCTGTTCCAAAACCTACTGACCAATGTCTACAAAGGCATCTATCTTCTAAAGATGCATTTTAACCATCATGGTACCTCAAAAGTTATGGTTTTGAAACCTTATTCATTGGCAGAAACTCTTTTAATGAGTCACTTATGCAAACGTGAGGCATGCAAAATGCCTATTTTGAGTTTATTACAATAAAGCGCAACAGTGACCACCCACTTTTTCAGTAGCCTTGGTACCAGAAGTAATTTTCCCATTTATTTTCTCCATAGGAGTTCTTCAATAAAGAGTCATAAGCTGTGAACCAAAGTTAACCAACCAGTTTAGAAAATAAATCACAACATTAATACACTGATTCAATGCAAAAATGTATATGGACAAACGGACAAGTTTAAATTCGCAAAAGACAAAAGTGCAAGGATGTGTGCATAAATAACTTGAAGTAACTTTATAAACATTTTAAATGTCTAAATCAAACCAAAACAATAGAATGATTTAAAACTATAGTAAATTAGAAATAAAGTGCTAAAAACCAGTGTGTTTATGATTATGATCATTTATATATAATATGATAACAAATACCAGTTTGCAAATAACAAATAACAAATATCATCAAGCAGCATAATGGACTTTTTTGTACAGTTAAAATAACTGGAAAAGACTGAGACTGGAACCCTTGCACATTCAAGGTTCAAATGGTCCACTTTTACATTAAAAATGTAGAGTTTGATGTTGACATGTTGCTAAGCTCAAGCCTTGATTCTCTGTAAAGTTTAAAAATATATAACTAAAATATTGAAAGACATGTGTGGTGTTTAGTTGGAATAGCATTTTCCTTGATTCCATCCAATGTCTTGAATAAAAATTCTGAGATTACCTCACTTGTGAAGATACATACTGCTTTTGATTTTAGGAAAAATACGTTTTTCGTAATTTCACATAATTTTGCTGCCTAATTTTTGCCTTACGTGTAGCTCATTAGGTTTCAAGGCATAGCTGTAGAATCCTTTGCTAGAATCTTTGAATATCAGAAAATTGACTAAATCTCTTATTAAACCATGGCATAAAAATAAAGCCATATTTATTATTCCCATCACAGTAGATTTGAGGAATTTTGAATGTGATTTGACCTGCAGTCTTTGGGGTGGTTTGTCATGGTGTGTGTTTGAGGTCTTTGTTTAAGAACGGCCCTCAGATGAGCTTTCACGTCTCAGACTGATGCCTGCGGGAAGGGTTTGGGATGCTTGAGTGGACGCACTCACACACAACACACCACGTCTACACACACATATATGCACATACACCTGCATCTGTCACACTTTGTCACTCAAACAAATGACCCAGGTTATGATATATCCGTCACACTGAGGCAAGAAATACAAGAAGCCTTTGACTTTTTTATATAGTAGCTAGAATTGCTAGGAGTTAGTGTGTGTGTGTGTGTGTGTGTGTGTGTGTGTGTGTGTGTGTGTGTGTGTGTGTGTGTGTGTGTGTGTGTGTGTGTGTGTGTGTGTGTGTGTGTGTGTGTGTGTGTGTGTGTGTGTGTGTGTGTGTGTGTGTGTGTGTGTGTGTGTGTGTGTGTGTGTGTGTGTGTGTGTGTGTGTGTGTGTGTGTGTGTGTGTGTGTGTGTGTGTGTGTGTGTGTCTGTGAGCGGCTCTCAATAAGAGCAAGAGTACCAAAACAACAGTGTACCCAGCTCATTTAGATTAATAGAACATTACAATGGAATCCGTAAGGCCATCTCATGACTGATCGTTAGATCGGACACACGATCTGTTCGGTCCACATCCATATTATTGATCCCTCACATAATGTAGAGTGCAGAAAACTCCCATCCACGCAACACTGCCCTAGGCTTCAGTTACAGTCCTGACCACTTTTAAACAAACCTCATCCACTGGTGTATTCATTAACACTCCGCCAGAACATTCTACCCGGGTGGATCTTATAAGGAAATGTCAGGGTGGTATTTCACCTTATAACCAAAAGAAGAAGAAAATAAGAGCATATATTTTCCATAAAGATGATGGAGCCTATTTTTTATTTTTCTTTCACCCCAAATATTCATCATTATTGTAATGCGAAAGAATCTCATTCTAAATAATGTTCTGTGATTCTTGAAGATCTCATAATTGTATTTGGCATTATCATGTCCACAAAATATTATTTTATAAAAAATAACAAATATAACATTTTTATAATTACCTTTACTTAAAAAAAACTGTACTTTACAAATGGACTTTATAATGTACATAATGTATAATGCAATATAAGTATTCTCATTACAACAACAAAAAAAGATTTTTGACATTAGGCTGTTGACAATTTAAGCAAAAATCTATGCTACAAATGTATTTATACAAAATAGTCTTTCATTATTTATTTAATTCATATTATTTTGGGGTGAAATGTAAACTATGAAAATAGAGATTTTTTTGTTTGTTTGTTTTTTTCAAAAGAAATTCAGGCTTTCTTGACCATTAAATTATCACAGTAAAACGAATCAAAAATGTAATTAATTGGTATTATTGGAAGGATAAGTTTACTTAGTCTAACAAGAGATATAAAAAGAATGGTTTTAATTCGTTATGCTATGTGGATATGCGGCTCTGTGTTTATGGCATCCGACTTATTTAACAGTGGATTCGTCTCTCTCTTTTGCTCTCTCTTTCTCTCTCTCTCTCTCTCTCTCTCTCTCTCTCTCTCTCTCTCTCTCTCTCTCTCTCTCTCTCTCTCTCTCTCTCTCTCTGATTCAGTGTTGGTGTTATTGATTGAATCGTTCCTCTGTTCTGCCTCCCTCAATTCTATCCGTTTCACTCGTTGGAAGGGAGGGAATGAATAAGTGATGAAAACAAAACAGCGGAACCCTCCTCAGATCGATAGTGTGTGTGTGTGTGTGTGTGTGTGTGTGAGGCAGCACTAGAGAAGAGTTACTCGGGAGGATTGAGTGAGCGAGAGTGTGTGAAAAAGTGATTGAGGAGTTGGAAGAAATGCACACACTAATGATCACTGCCCCGTGTCACAAGAACACCTGGTGTCGGGTTAAAGTCACACTGACCTCTGCCTGTTTTTAAATGCACTCTTTCCTTCACATATATTTACCTCCTGTACTCCTATACCATCTTTTCAATTCAGTTCCGGCTATGATCACATCCCACCCAAACACCACCATGGCCATAAAAGGGCAGAACAAGGAGTTAAACTGCACCGCCCGGGGTGAGTACCCCATCATCATCCGCTGGGAGCGAGGCGACACCGTTATTGACCCTGACCGCAACCCTCGGTACTCCATCACCACCAGCCCCAACGAGAAAAGCGATGAAGTTATCTCCACACTGAAGGTGAGGCACTCACACATACATGTATAATGTCAGTGAAGGAGTACCATGAATGTTGAAATGCAGAGTCTTGCCTTAATGTGTCCAGACAGGTTTCCTAGTAGACCTTTTACATTCTTTTATTTTTGCTTTCGCTGTTTGGTTGTATTTGATTGTTTGTATGTTTGTAAGTATTATAGTTTTGATAAATGGTTTTATATTCTGACCTTCAAATTACTTAAATCTGCGTTTTATGTATGAAATGTTATTTTTATTATTTATTTTTAGTAGTAGTAGTAGTAGTAGTAGCATTGATATTATTACTTACAGCTAGGAAAGTATTTTAACATTGAAAACACTTTTACATTGAACATCAATTAATGAAGTAGGCCTCAAAATGAGGAAAAGATTTAAAAAGTTCATCCCTCTCAAACACTTTCTCTCATTCTGCAGCTGAAGCCAGCGGAGCGCGGGGATTCCGTCTTTTTTTCCTGCCACGCCATCAACTCATACGGCGAGGGCAGAGGGCTCATCCAGCTGACGGTGCAAGGCAAGACAATCAGCCATGAACAACATGCTCACATCTTACATGATACTCCTTATCTAGAGACACAAAATCAATAATTTACCTCCCGGCCCCAAGCCACCTCTTACTCTTCAACCTCTCTCTCTCTCTCTCTCTCTCTCTCTCTCTCTCTCTCTCTCTCACTCTCTCTGTCTCAATCTCCTCCATCTGTTTGAAGTCTATTTCCACTTGTTTGTTTCGCAGAACCCCCTGACCCCCCAGAGCTGGAAGTTCGAGAGGTAAAAGATCGGAGTATGAACCTAAGGTGGACGCAGCGGTTTGACGGCAATAGCATCATCACCAGCTACGACATTGAGTACAAGAACAAATCCGGTGCGGCATTGTTTTGTTTCCATTTCAATCTTGGATGAATTACATTGTGAACGTGCATTAAATATGTATTTGTATGTCAGAAGAATATGTAGCGAATAAGCTCAGACTGTGAGAAGATGAATGGGATGCGAATGGATTTTTGCGCTATTGCGACTCGAGTGTATTGCCTTATTTTGCTGTTTGCACATCTGCGTTCATCCTAGTTTCCCATGCATCGCTTGTTTTGGTTCATATCCATATGATTTGACCTGTAAACAGTCCTTTTTGCATGCTAACAAACATTATGTTCCAAAGCAGCCTGGATGGAGGTGTGATGTAGTAATGTATCCGTGTTATTTTGTCCTTGTCGTAGACCCGTGGGAGCTGAAACATGCCACCCGTAAGATCTCGCCCACCAACAACCAGGCCAACATAGTGGAGCTGCACCCGGCGTCAGTGTACAGCATTCGTATGTACTCCTACAACAAAATTGGACGCAGTCAAGCCAGCAAAGAGCTGACAATCAGCACAGAGGAAGCACGTACGTCTACCGCCCCTCATGTACACACAAATTCATAGAGCATAAAACAACTTTGCTTAAAACAATAGTTCACCAATACTTAAACAAATCTGGCATATTTACTCACCTTTATACATGATGTTCCAAACCTGTACTTCCTTCCTTCCGTGGAACAAAGATGCATTTTTGAAGAATTTCCTGGCCATTCTTTTCCATACTGTTCTCACTGAATCAATAGTCCAGGCACAATGGTTAAAAGCTCACTGGAGGGGAAGATCAGTGAATAACAACTTGGAATTTAGCGCCTAATTCATACGGGACAATTTTATTATACTTTATGGTGCACCATTTTTGAAGCTTAAAAGTACCAGTCCCCTGTCATTGTAGTTACATAAAAAAGCTTCCGGGGTGTTTTTCAAAATTTCTTCTATTGTGTTTCACAGAAAAAAGAAAGTCATACAGGTTTGGAATGACTTCAAGCTGGCAGAATTTTTGTATTCCTTTTAATAATCCTGTGACGTCACATGGTTCTCTTCTCACAGCTCCTGATGGGCCACCCATGGAGGTGATTTTACAGCCAATGACTTCTCAGAGTATCCGTGTCACCTGGAAGGTAAGCTTGCGACTTCTAAACTTGCCATATTTTGGACTTTAGAGTCTTAGACTTAGGTCTCTCTCCTTTTCTTTTCACTCCACTCAGGCACCTAAGAAAGAGCTTCAAAATGGAGTGATCCGTGGCTATCAGATCGGTTATAGGGAGAATGGACCGGGCAGTAATGGACAGTACAGTATAGTGGAGATGAAAGCCACAGGTGACAGTGAGGTGTACACACTGGATAACCTGAAGAAGTTTGCTCAGTACGGCGTGGTGGTCCAGGCGTTCAACCGAGCTGGAACCGGACCTTCCAGTTCTGAGATCAATGCCACAACGCTTGAAGATGGTAATGAAACTCTATCCATCTATCCATTATGCTCTAGGGATTTCTCTTTCGTGTGATTGCGCACGAGTCATGGGGCAGCCCATGACTCAGACTCTGGCCCATGGTCCTCATCCACATGTGTGTCACTGTCATTGTGGCGACAGTGATATTGATGCTGTTAAGGATAATAGTAATAACAACAAGCATAGGAAAAATAATTATAATTAGCCTGTCTGCCGAGGCCCCTCTCCCTGATCCGCTGCTTTTCCTCCCAGTCTAATTATCTGCAGCTGAGCGCATTGTCTCCCCCTCTCTCTTTTCATCTTTCCTCCAGATCCCTCTCTCCGGCTTTCAACTCCCCTCCTCTCCGCTCCCACTCCTCTCTAACTCGCTCTCTCAAAACACCTTTCATTTATCTCTCCCTCCATCTCCCAACTTCCCATTCCACCCCTACGCCCACTTCTGTCCCACTGTATTTCTTCTCCATTCTTATTTTTGGAAAGCTCTTGGGTTGTTTTTGTGCCACTGTTGAATTCTTCCATCCCCTTTTCCCTGATGATTTTGTTTTTACCTCCATCAGTTGTTTTCTTTTCAAGTTAATTTCTCTTCTAAAATTTCCAACCCGAAAATTCAAAACATTTTTCAACTCAACCAAGACGGTTCACCAGTTAAAACCAGGTCTACTTGCTGGTAGTCCAGCCAATTTACAAACTAAACCAGCTTTGACCAGCTAATGATCATAAAAACCGGACCAGCTGGAAACCATGTAAAAGCAGCTACCACTTTAGGGTGTATTCACTTGAATACTCTATAAAACAGGGGGGTGTCCAGTCCTGCTCCTGGAGGGCCACTGTCCTGCAGAGTTCAGCTCCAATCCAATTAAACACACCTGAACAAGCTAATCAAGGTCTTACTGGTATGTTGAGGCAAGTTGAAGCTAAACTCTGCAGGACAGTGGCCCTCCAGGACTGAGTTTGGACACCCCTGCTATAAAACAATCAAACTCAGACCTAGAGTAAAATTGAACCAATGGCCAATACTGAGATCTCGTTGAAAGGTTTGTCAGTCTAGTTTTGTGGTGTATTCCTCACCTTTGGCACTAGTCTGACCCCCTTTGGTGGATTTTCGACCATTTGAGCATGTTGAATCAGCGACGGAGCCTGTTTGGGAGAGAGATTACTCTGATTGGCTGAAGTAAAAGGTTTTTATAACAAAGTTATTTCCTCTCATGCAGGCGCAGAACGGTCAGGGTATAGATGGCTGTAGTCTTTGCTGTGTTTTCAAGCGCAACATTTTGTCCCAGACAGGGACAATGCATCAAAGTCACCTCGTGACAATGCATCATGAGGCGAAACCACAGTCTAAGGTCGCTAACTTTTTGATGCCGATTTGATGTGTCCAGGCATCATTGAAAAATGGTCCAAAGATGGACGGTTTGGTTCGCTTCACAGAGACCTCTTTGGAATGATTCATTGAAAATATCTGACTCAAACAAATTATTGTATTCATGAATCAGACATGACTACTTCTCTAATGAATGTGGCAAGAAGATCTAGAGTGGGTGTCAAGATTTTCAGTGCATCGTGACTTAAATTTTGTCTGTCACATACAGTAAACCAATTGTTTGACTGCAGGAAAAATATAGCGCACAAATTATATAGACTTTCCTGACACTTTTATGGCACTGAGCTCATTCACTTTCGTTATATTGACAATAGCAGCCAAAATATTCTTACAAAAAAGAAAGAAAGTTATTCTGGTTTGAAACGACATAAGTGCGAGTTAATAATTATAGCTGGGAGGAAAGAGATGCCAATATACCTGTTCAGTGCATCAGATCCAGAAAGTGAGTGAGAGACTGGGTTTTGCGGGCAGGGTTGAGGAGTTCTAGCGAGTTGTTGTGCTTGTGAGCGCTCCGTCAAGCCACTCTACTCTAAATGGCAGTTTTAGTGTGGTCCACCAGGGCCAGACAGAGTCGGACCCTAAGGCCTCTTCAAACAAATACCATCATTTCTCCTCTGCTCTCTCTCCCTCCCTCCTCTCACCGTCTCCTTTACTCGCTCCTCTTCCTGCGCCAGCTGCAGCTGCTCCCTCATAGAGCCAAGCCAGCTTTATCCCTCCTCTATCCCTCCTTTCATCCTGTCGTCCGCACATGCTTTTTCCCTCCCAGCAAGTCACACAGACAGGCTCTGTGTCCCCTCAATAGCGCCATTATTTATTCAGGGACGCAATTTGGCACATCACCACCACCACATTTGCGGTGCATCCGGAAAAAAGCAAACGCATTTAGTAGGTGAAACAGCTCAAGATCGAGATAACAGTAGCGTTTCACTTCTCTTCAGCTTCAGAACGTGATTGTTCTGTCCTTTTTGAGAGCAGTTACAAGGTTGTTGATGCACTTGGGCCTCACCAAGTGCTACAATTGCAGTATATTACTGTCATTTTACTATATCCCTGTAATTGTGCTCTTTCACTGCAATTTTTGGTTTCCACTTCACCTATTGTATCTTGTTTCCATTGGTGCCTGAATTATTTTCCTGCTGTTTCCTTTGCTTTTATGTGACCGTCTCTCATTTTCTTTTTCTCTCGCAGTTCCCAGCCAGCCACCCCAAAATGTGCGGGCCATCACGGTGACATCGGACGAGGCGGTGATCACGTGGTCGGAGCCCCCGCGGATGACCCTGAATGGGGTTCTGAAGGGCTACCGTGTGGTGTTCTGGTCCCTCTACCCCGATGGAGGTGGGTGCTGTGGGGGCCAGACACTGGGGCTCAACCAGAGTAATTATACGCTACTACTGTTACTCCCTCACTAGCCGCAATCCTCGTAGAGTGCCCCCTACTGTCCACCCGTGTATCTGTATCCCAGCCAGTCCAAACCACAGACGATGTACATTTGTGGGTGGATGGGTGTGTGTGTGTGTTGTCTTTTATATGTAACAGATTTTAAAAATCACTAAAAGTGTAAAACTAAAAGATGCTGTACTTAAAGGTGAAATTTCTGAAATGTCCACACATAAAATTTACTCCACACATAAAATTTACACTACCGTTCAAAAGTTTGGGGTTGGTAAGATTTTATGTTTTTGAAATAAATATTTTATGCTCACCAAGGCTGCATTTATTCGATCAAAAATACAGTAAAAACTGTTATTATAATATATAATTTATTCCTGTGATTTAAAGCTACTCCAGGCTTCAGTCACATGATCCTTCAGAAATCATTCTAATATGCTGCTCAAGAAACATTTCTGATCATCAATATTGAAAACTTCTGAGCCCTGCAAATGCAAACAAAACATGTATTCCCATGAATTTAATTTGTTCCCTTGTTTTAGTTAAATCATGACCACAAATTAAGAATTTGTATCCATGATTTATTCATTCATTCCCTCGTTTTAGTAAATCATGGCCACATTGTACTAAATTTGTAAAACTAGAAAATAAATGTGGCCAAAATTTGTGTACTGTAAAATATATACAGACTCCGTAGAAAACAGTTGTGCTGCTTAATATTTCTGTGAAAACAGACAAATTTTTTTAGGATTCTTTGATAAATAGAAAGTTCACAAGAGCAGCATTTATTTGAAATAGAAAACTTTTGTAAAATTATAATTTTTTGACTGTCACTTTTTATTAATTTACCGTGTCCTTACTAAACGAAAGTATCACTTTCTTTTAAAAAAAAATAGCTTACTGAGTGCAAACTTTTGATCGGTAGTATAATTTTTTACAAATTGATGGGACAGTAAAACATTTTCATAAATGGGCAGAATATTGTCTTACAAGGTAAGGGTATGTTATGTCTAACTAGCTGAAATGTAGGAACAATATGTTTTGTTGTTGTTGTTGTTGTTGTTTCGGCTATGTGTCACTTACAAAAAAGTTCTGTGGTGGTAACATGGTAGTGATGACATCAATTGGTAACATGCGCTGAATCTTATTCAGTATGAATCAAGTTTCTTCAAAGAATAGCATGGCATTGCCATGGTACAGGTCCAAAAATAAATGCTATTTTAACATCTCCAAAGAGCCATGGAAAAACCTTTTTACTGTTTTGTTTGTTTTGCACTTGGACATAAATATCATTGTCTGCTAAATATAGCTATACAGTGACGAGCAACCTTTTGTCCAGCAAAATAGACTATTTTAGTCTCCCGTTGAATAATACCATGGTACTTTTTTTGTAAGTGGAATGTGTGTAAACATGGTTCCCTTGTGTGATGTGTTCCAATTACACTGCTGTTATTAGTGAGTATGTGAACATGCAGAAGGAGAGTCATTCAGTATTTTTCACATCTCTCAGAATGGGGAGAGATGCAAAACATCACTACCACTCGTGAACAGGTGGAGCTGAAGGGTTTGGAGAAGTTCACAAACTACAGCATTCAGGTCCTGGCCTACACACAGGCAGGAGATGGTGTCCGCAGCAACGTACTCTACATACAGACCAGAGAAGACCGTAAGTTCGCACACACGTGACGTGACCATAGGTCAGTGTACTTGAATATACTATGTACACATACTGTAAAAAACAATAAACCTGTTTCAGAACCTAGTGAGCTACCTTCTAAGGCACCATCATGGAACATCATTTGAGACCCTGCACATCTCAAACAAGGCTCATAACATAAAACGCACGAGACAAACCTACTGTGAGCTATGAGGTTGTTCATTAATTGTACATGCTTTTGTTGAAGCCGTCAGCCCAAACTATTTCAACTTATCTTTTGTTTAACAGTGAAATTCCTGTTGATAAACTATGGTTTAGACCCATCAGAACCATGATTCGCCACAGGCATTGCAAATGACGTAGAGTTTCAAAATGCACGTTTTTGAAAACGATACCGTTATCGTCTCCATGTAAACAACGAAAAAGCAATGTCATGCTCATGCGTATCACGTGTTCAGTCTATAGGCTTACAGGCCTAATTCATGTAACACGAGCAGAACACATTTTTGTGTAAATCGTTCATAAATCCGTTCTGATGTAAAATTTTGGATTCACAGTTGGTACGAAAGAAATGTACACCTGCTCCCTACCATGTGTATATGGTGCGCAAAACATTTGTTAAGTTGATTTGCCCTGTCTTTTTTTTTTTCTTTCAACTGTTCAATTTTGGGTAATAGGCAGCACTCGTCGCTGTCACTTTTTACCCAACCGTCCAATCACAGTGGAGGAGGGGCGGGACAAATACTACACCGGACCAATCATCCTACTTGTACAATGACTGAACAACAATGGAGAAGTTAATATTGCTGGTTACTGCATTTTTATATTCAGTAATATTCTTCAAAATGAAATACTAGTAACACATTACTGCCATGGATATTCTTCATCATAGCAACCAAAGTATCTCAGCTGGAAAAACGCTGCGCTTGCAAAGCACTTTCAAGCGCCACCAGCTGGCCATTTTCAGAAGAGCACCTAAAAATGCTGGTGGGCACACAATAGTTGAATATTTATTGCTAGGCATAAGGTCTCTTTAGCATTTATGCAATATACTGGAGCCAAACCTGAGAAGGAAGTCCAGAAGATTCCACAGCGTTCCTGGACACGTAGTTGTAACTCATGGGCAGGGATTATTCGAATTATGAATGAGCGTGCACGCGCGCCCTATTTACGAATGTTTGGAATTCCTTAATATACACACCTTTAACTACTAAATATGTGGTATACGAAGCGTTGGTGAATCTGGAGGAGAGTTTTTATAAAGGGCCATTTTACGCGCAAATTACTCCGAACTTGCTTGTATATTTACGAAAGTTTCATGAATGAGGCCCAAAGTCTTTTTGAGATTCCTTATGGGAAAAATGAATGTGAATTTACTTCCGGATCCAAGGACGCTGAGAAAAAAAAATGGGTGGGCACTGTTACAATTCATAAAAATAAAAACACACAGCATACCAAAATATTGGGCAAAATTACACTGAACTATATTTATTGATAACTTTTAGTTTTAAGGAACTATATGCATTATGTTATTTGTAATTAAAATTTCTCTGTATCAATTTTTTTTTTTTTACTGAGCTGTAATGCATTCTGAGATTGACTTTGCAATGAACGATTCAGTCTTAGAATGTGGCCCATGAAGGAAAAGACAAATTAATGTTACTGTTTACTATTGAGCATATTTATGGTAACCTAAAATTCACCCTTATTAATATTAGGCAACTTATTATGTTTTGGACCACAAAAAAGTAAAACAATATAGAGTCTTTTATCTGTGACAGATAATTGTGACTGTCTAGTGCGCTTTCAACCCAGACAGTGAAAAAACTGTATTCAAACTCATAGCCACATTATTTGCAAGCCACTTCCCCTTTACCCCGACTCTATTCAAGCTCAAGGGTGTGTGTTTATGTGTCTGGGTGGGGGGAGGTTGTGGGGTAGAAAATGCCACAAAAACCACATTAGCTGGAGGCAAGTGCTGCATGGTCCCAGTCCAGATGATGCTGGATTGCTGGATGTGGTCGCCGTGGCGACATTTAGGCTCTGATTTAGCATTAGCACACTTAATGAGAATTAAGACGCTGAAGGAGGGGGGTCTGCAAAGCGGGTATATGTCTCAAAGCAGATCCCCCATCCAACACAAGGAGAAGGATTTATTCTTTGTGGATTAGCTGACATTAATTTTGTGCTTACACTGGTCGGGATAGGATTATCTTATATCTGTCTCTCCTCCGTTCCCTGGTGGGGTTGAGGAGGGGATTCGGGGAAATAAGGGGTGTCTGAGTGGTGGAGAATAGGAGAGATGCATTGATATTTTTCATTTAATTGAATATGATAAATATAGGAGTGCATATGAGTGTGTGGTTTCAGTTTTGACACAGAACTTCCAGTCCAAAAATGTTGGCCAACCTTTTTGGCCCCTTTTGCATCTGCTCATGGTACCTGAGACTTTATAAATAATAAAAGTTTGTGTCACCACTTTAAGACCTAAACCCCCTCAAGGATTAACCCCTGTTTGGCTAAACCCTAGTATTGATGATGATGAATTTTTCACCAAATCCTTCTTGAATCTCTATGTCTTGCTGATCATTGTAGACACACTAAATTGTGACGGTTAATTGTAAAATGACAGAAGTGTGACGGTGGTTTAATGTTATTTTGGGCCAATCCTTAACAAAGCCCTGGACCCCCATATAGATTTATGTAACACCAAAAGCATGAGTCGTATTAGTTTAGTCACCTATGAGTCAATATTCAGTCGCATTGATGGCATGCAAAAGTTCATGTTGGTCCGATCAGACGCATTAACAGCTGTTCATTGAAATGAAAACGTTTAATGCATTACATTACACTGTATGAAGATTAATCTTATGGTAAGAAATTCTGTAGACTCAAGTTGAAACATGGTTTTCTTAGTTTCTCTCTTTTTAGCTCTATTCCAAAAGCTAGTTTTCGGTCTATATAGGAAACATTTTGAGGCAAAGGCAGTTTCCAAAAGTAGGCTGCAACATTATAAGATCTTCTGGCCAAATTTTGGCCAAATTTGAGTGAGCATTGCATGTATCCTTCATAAGGAAATCCCAGAATGTATTGCAATGAGGAAATTAAGCCAAGATGGCTGACCGAATTGAAGGAAATTATATTTCATTCAGAACAGAAAATATATTAATACAAATATTAATTAATTAATATATGAATTAATAAAGTATTTTTGTTCTTTTTTCGGCAGAGCATTAGCTTAGCCACATGCTAATGTCAAACTCTATAGTAGCCTAATCGATTTGTAAGCCAAGACTCAATTGTGAGAGAGCTAATATGTAGAGAGCTTTGGTCCAGTCAAGATGCTACTAAAGTTTCAGTTTTTACACCGTTTAGACGTTTTGTGTACAGCCCAACATGTAGCCTTTCAAAGGATAATACATTTACTGTATACATAGCGTGCGCGAACACAGGCTCTCGACACATGCACACTGGAAAGTTTTATCATTGTCCAGTGTCTGCGCTATTTCTCTCGATTATGGCGGATAAAAACACTGCTGAACTAATTTAAATGTATATCTTACTAGTATCTTTTAATTCCTTTCACACAAGCACTTATAGTTAATGTTGTTCCTTCTCATCCGTTTATTTTTCGCCTGTGAAACAACGGTCAGGGACAATGTTGCCACCTTGTTCAAAAAAACTTCAAAACACGTGTGAGCCGAGTGTAAAGAGTATGTGCAAATCTGGCTATGCATGTACAGTACATATTTATACATAATAATTCACACGCATTATACGAAAAACCCCAATGTAAAATAAATTGGAAGTATTCTTATTCAGCTGACTAAGTAGGCAGAAAGACAGCTCGCCTGTTTAGCAACACGGCTCCTCTTTTTCTTTTTTCCTTCTCTCTTTAAGAAAAAGATAGAAAACTCTTTCCAGAAAACTCCATAAGTAGCGCACAACATATTGCGTCAAACCTTTGTCACAGGGAGGTGATATATCCCACAATGCCTCTGTCAAACATTAATCTAGTTTTCGGTCTCTTTTTTTCTCTTTCAGACCCCGGCCCTCCAGCGGGCATTAAAGCAGTGCCATCCTCTGCCAGCAGTGTGGTGGTGTCCTGGCTTCCCCCCATCAAGCCCAATGGTATCATCCGAAAATACACAATTTACTGTTCCAGCCCTGGATCGGGCCAACCGGTGAGGCACAAAAAGGGGGAAACTTGTTTTGAGATTGATTTTGGTGTTGCCGTTGTTTTTTTGTTCAAAAATGAAGGCATACTTGTGTTTGTTGAAGCATGCTAGAGTGAATATTCATGTGTTTTTAACACATATGTGCTTTTACTTCATATGGGTGTGGGATAAGTATGTGTGGATTATAGATGATGTAATTTTTCTTTAGATTCTAAGTATAAATCAGCATTTAGTTTATCATATCGTCTATTTGCGTCTGGATTTGTGGTGAGTGTATTTTTAATCTGTGCATGTGTGAGGTTGTGCTGTAGTATCAGCGGGATGTGTGTGTGTGCACGTGTATGTGCGTGTGTGTGTGTGTGTGTGTGTGTGTGTGTGTGTGTGTGTGTGTGTGTGTGTGTGTGTGTGTGTGTGTGTGTAAATGAGAGGCTCATACTGCAGTGTGTGCATGCAAGCTCACCCTCCCGTCTCATTTGCATATCTGCGTCTCATCACGTTGCCTAGACAACCTCATCTGTTCATCAGGGAGGGCAGGAAACAAGCTGACAGCACACACACAAACACACACACACACACACACACACATCGTAGTGGCTCGATCACATTTATAACCACCTCCTCGACAAACTCACACACACACACACACACACACACGTAATTTGTGTACTCTCACATTGAATTAATGTACCTGTCCAGATGTACACATGCTCACTCTCTTCTTTTCTTTTGCTCATTCACAAATCACTCCTCTCTCGCTCTCCCTCTCTCTGGCCTCTCACAGTGCTCGGGGTGATTACTATGTAAATTAGTATTGGGGTGGGGGGGGGTGGGATGGAGGAGCGGGTGGAGGAGGAGGAAGGGGGGTCAGACTCAGCGTGCGGGGAGTACTTTTGTTCCTCTTTTCATTATCTCCCTCTATCGCTCCCCGGATCACCGCTATCTCCACACCGGAGGAATATTTTAATATCCGTTACAGCACTCCACCCCTCCCGCCCCCACCTCCCGTACCTGATTCATGCTGAGAAAGACAGAGGGGAGGGGGGAGGTGGGGGGGGGGGAAGGGGGGAGGGGAGCATGGAGGAAAAAGATTAATTGAAATGAACTAGGGAGAGAAGCCTAGTCAGCTGCCTAGCTAGACAGCATCTTTAGGTATTATACACACTCCCAGAAGGCAGCGGTTTTCAAACTTTTTAATGCCAAGGCCCCAAATATAATGATCCTCTTCCAAGGGACCCCCTTTCTAAAATGTGAAGACAGCTAAATATATTATCCATTTGTATGAGGAAAAATGTATGTGTATTAATTTATAAATATAAAAATTCTTATGATTTATTATTATAAGTAAATAGATGAATAAATGTTATTTATATTAATTGTTTAAATTAAAATAATTATAATATACTTAGAATATATCATTATAAAATCATAAGTATATAATAATATAAATAATAATAATTATAATTATTATTATGTTCACTATTTATCTCTAAACCCCTTTTCCTTGACACTATGTAGTCTTCACAAATAAACATATCCCAGAATGCATTTTGCCAAAATCCATCTCGGAAAAAAATTATTCCAAGATGGCTGACCATAAAATCTAAAAATAAATAAATAAAAAAAACCTGGGGAATGATAACATTTCATTAGCATTCCAATTAATTTTAATGACAGTTGCTAGGCTGGCACATGCAGAGAGAAAACATGTGACCAGCATGCTGCCACTTGCGCGCTTAAAGTCGCATTGTGGTGGAAGTAGCGACAGATCTTTTCTTCCGTATTGTGATGCACATCCGAGTGAAACTCAAGCTATATATATATACACACACACATGTATGTATATAAGAAAAATTATATAAATAAATATACAGTATATACATGCAAATATGTCTTAAATAGACATAGTGTGTAACTATGCATAATAATTATACACTGTGCACACACATATATTATGTAAACACAAACTTTTATTTTGGATGTGATTTAATTGTGATTAATCGATTACCCAGCACTAATATTTTTATATTAGAATTTGAAAATATTTATATTTGAATTCTTAAATATTGCTTGCATACTGGTATAGCATTATTGTAATCTATTGTAAAGTTTCCAAGAGGAGGTTTCCATTACATTCCATTGTATTCTGTTTCCATTCCAGTTAGAATGCCCCCTTAGTATACAGCAAAATTGCTGACTTGGTTTGGAACCGAGCTATAGTCAAAGAGAGATATTTCTGATTATGAATAGAAAATGGAAATATGTTTTGGAAATATGAGGGGGGGGGGGGGGGTGGTGTGTGCTCTGTTAGTGTCAGGGCTGAGGGATACAAAAGATGATGGCAGGGCAGCATTCAGGGCGATCGGTGGGAATGACACTGCGTGTGTTTGCATGTCCGCCGGCAGCAGACGTTCGTTGTGATGAACACGCATTTGGACAGCAGACACACGGCTCTCTTAAACACACTACAATTACAGAGAGCTTGAAGCACAGCCTAACGTCACTGTGTGTGTGTGTGTGTGTGTGTGTGTGTGTGCGTGTGCGTGTGCGTGTGCGTGTGTGTGTGTGTGTGTGTGTGTATACAGTGATTCTGTTTTATGTTTTTGCTGTGCATTACAATGAAAGGTGGATATAATAATAGAAATACTCATCATGGAGTATATGTGTGCGTATCACGCATGCTGAGGTGAGCAGCAGATATCTCTCATTAGTCTGCCTCTATTGTTAGTGTTATCTGAGGCTGACTGATCTAGTGTGTCTAGGGGTATTGTCTTTTTACCCTATCATCTACTAGTGTAAGGCCCCCTGGGTCTCTCTCTCTCTCTCTCTCTCTCTCTCTCTCTCTCTCTCTCTCTCTCTCTCTCTCTCTCTCTCTCTCTCCCTCACACACATACACACACACACACACACAAACACAAACAATTAAGCCTTTTTCACTCACATAAAGAAAAGCAGCAGAAATCTCTGTGCATGTTATTTAGCAAATGCTATTAATTCAAGGGTAAATGAAAGAATTGTTTGAATAATCATTTTCTCCAGGTGCCACCACACCAAGAGTTACACATTCATCTTCACCTTTAAAGGGCACAGTATAAATCCCATATAAAAAACAAGTCATCATCTTTCATTTTTAGCTTTAAAAAGCATTTTTATATGAGCAGAAGCCTAAAGTAATGCAAGAAATGGTAACACTTCATTTGTTAGTTCTTTTAAAACCCATATTAATCCCTTATTCTGCATGACCTTATACTACATCCCTTAATCCTACCCAATACCTAAATTTAAACACTACCTTAAACTACCAAAAACTACCTTACTAAAAGTAAATTAGGAGTTTATTGAGGCAAAAGTCATAGTTAATAGTGAATGTGTTCCTTATACTAAGTGTTATCCCAGAAACATATGCAAATACAGACGTTAATTCCTAGCAAGTGCAGACCTGTTGTACATAACATAGCATACAAAACAAAGTTCAGTACTCAGCTGTTATCATATGTGTTACTTTTAAACCAAATCTGTTATTAAGGTGCACAAATTTGCAATGTAGCCTACTGTATGAAGCACAGGTTACATAAAAGTCACTTTTCAACTAAGCAGCTTTATGTTGGTCAACATTGCAAATTAAGGTTGGTAAATACAACAAATTCAAGTGGAACACAATTTTACATGAGTATCTTGAACATGAGTGAAGTCATGAAACTTTTTTGCCCTCAAAACTCCTGATCGTGCAGATTCCTATTGAAATGATCCAAAATGTCGCAGAGCATGTGACCGCAGCTATTCAGGTAGCTAGCTACAAACATGTTGACAGTTTAAATTTTGTTTCACTAGCATCACCAAAAGAAAAGAAAAAAAACAATTCCTGTTTCAAACGGGTTTCCTGAATAGTGTAGTCCTTTAAATTTTTACTAGCTAAAAGAGAAAATTGACTGTAGAAGATGACAATTTATGCTAATACCAAGCGGCAAACTTCTGGTCTGTCTCTTGAATCAAACACAGAAGTGACTTAAACTGCAATTCATCGACTGGCCGCTAGAGACAGGCTCCAAAAGGGAGTCAATCTCATAGACCCGCCCATGTTAAAATGCCACTGCTGTTACTACTAGCCGTTTGTCTGTCTGTTAGTCCACCCACGTCCTGCCTCTTTGCACATTTTCGGTTACCCAGGAGTGATGCACGCCAAGATGGCGACGGCCGGCTCCGCCCACTTTGGGCTTCAAAACTACTCTTCAGAAACCTGCGAGTGACGTCACGGGCATTATGTCCATATGTCCAATACCTGCGATAGCGCCCTTGTAGAAGTGCTGAGAATGTGACATACTAGAGTTTCATTATGAATTGTGTTTGGCAATTCTCCAACAATGCATGAAATCGACCTTACGTGAGTCTAAAAATAGCTATTGTGAATTGTTTTTCTAACAGAATAACATCACTGTCCTGTCTTTTATCAGCTCTAGCGTGTTTGTTCGTAACATTGTGTTCTTGCGATGATTCCAGGCGCCCAGCGAATACGAAGCCAACCCTGAGCTGCTGATATATAGAATCACCCATCTGACCCGGGGTCAGCAGTATCTGATCTGGGCAGCCGCTGTCACCACTGCTGGTCGGGGCAACATCAGCGAGAAGGTGACTGTGGAGCCTGCTGGGAAAGGTGCGTCTTTATGAAGGCTGGTCTTATTCATCTCCAATCAGCTCTGTAACCACATGCACTAAAGAAGTCAATGTCTGATCTCAAATCAGACAGTTTGATAGTTTCCAAGCAGTAATCAATGTTTTAGGCTTCCTGTCTGTAATTTTACTTTATTTCCTCGGCGATTATGTCAAAATTTTGCAATTGCCTGATAAGGCAGAGGACCCTAGTGAGCACAGGTTTATTCTGTCACTGATGCTCTCTTCCCTTCCTTTTCTTTCATTCTTTCCTGATGGATGAAGCTATAGCCTGTCATTTATTATGTGGAGTAAAAGAGGAGTAAAAGCAGCTAAATGAGAAAGAGATGGCAGACAATGACCCGGCCAATATGCCAGACAATGAAGGGGGCAGTTCAATCAATATTTCCAGGGTCAGAAAACGAGGGAGAGAATCTATGAGTGTGTGTGTGTTCTTTATTATTTAACAACTGGTTCACAGCTGGTTTAAAGAGCAAGAGTCCCTTGAGGGCAGATTTTTTTCAATGTATATACAATTTCCATTGTGTGAACAGTTTCAAACATTGTTGAAAACACTAACTAGTCATTAAATAACATGTAGAATTCTAACTGTGCAATATATAAGGGCCTATTCACACAGAACGTGTTTTTGAGTTTAAAAACGTGAGGTGGAGGGCAGTTGAATGGACAAAAACCACAAGTTTTTTTTACAAAGTTATTTTACTTTAAGTGCTCCGTTTTTATAACATGTCCATCGTTTTGTCTCAACAAAGATGTCCATCTAGGACGTTTTTACATATAAAAACAATGTAAAATGAACCTAGTGGAATGCATTCTGTATAAATGGCCCCTAAAACCCCTTTCCAACCTTTTTTTACTTCCTTTGGGGGTTCAAAACTTAATTAGGAGGGTCACCATAAACCCAGCATAATCTGTGCACCACTATATGACTCTTTGTTTGTCCTACTCAGCTCCTGCTAAAATCCTATCCTTTGGTGGAACGGTGACCACTCCGTGGATGAAGGAAGTCCGGCTGCCGTGCAGCTCGGTGGGAGAGCCGACACCCACCATCAAATGGACCAAAGACAGGTCTGGGCTTGGGCACTTTCCTAATACCACTTTCCCATAAGTTTTTGAAATATGAAAAATGTTTATTTTAGTTGTCCAACCCCAAATTCCTCTTTTTTTTTGTCCTAAATATTCACCTCTAGTTTATTAAAAGATGAAAAGGTCAATATGATTGTGATTTGATCCTCACAGTGAGGACACCGCCATCCCGGTCACTCAAGATGGTCACCGGAACATTCTTTCAAATGGTACACTGGTGCTACGCTCTGTAAAAGCCGAGGATTCTGGGTACTACACCTGCACAGCCACCAACACGCTGGGGTTTGACACAATCATCGTCAACCTGCTGGTACAAGGTAAGGAAGAGTGTATTTCCACACAGTCCTGTAAAATGGTCCTTGGTCAACTAGCTTCCTAGTCAACAGTTCCGAATTTAGGGTTGAGGTGCGGTCACAATAGGGAAATTGTGTGTGTAAAAAGATAGCGATGTATGACGCACAGCTCACACTGAAGTCACTTTTAAAGCAAGTCGCTTTCTGTTGGTCAACTTGGCAAATTTGACCAACTTGAACCCGCTGCGGAAATCTTTCATTCCAAGTTATGCTCATTCCTATTGATGACTCGATTTGGACCATGAAAATTCGCCAATCAACGGAAAATGTAACCTCACCTTTAGGATGGGGGTAGAGATAAGATTGTGTCATGTTCCAGGACAATCAAAAGTTGATCCACATTATTTGGCTTCAGGTGTTTGAATATTAAGAATATTTCCCATCAATCTTTGTGTGCCTTGTGTTACAGTGCCTCCAGATCAACCGCGTTTGACAGTTTCCACCACATCCACTTCTTCTATCACTCTAGCCTGGATCCCTGGAGACAATGGAGGAAGCTCCATCAGAGGTACAATGTTTTTTCCTACCTCTTTCTGGTCGCCTCAAACAAGAAGTCTCTTTCTTTATCCCTTTTGCGTTTTCATTTTCTTTAATCCATCTCTAAGGTTTGTTTTATTATATTTAGCACATTCTCTTTTTTTCCTATCTCTCTATCTGTCTTTCTCTCCGACTGTTTAATCTGTCACTGTGTCACATGTTACTGTCAAACTGCTTGCACCTCACTGTAAATTAGGTAAAAACATAGATGTCTGTGGTGGTTGTGTGTGGAAAGGTGGGAGGAGAATAAGGAGCAAACCAGGCTGTCAGTGGGTAAATCCTTTTGGTGTGGCGCCCTTTATTTTGCCATCTGCCAAAGCTGAAATGAGACACCAAATCCAGCCCGTTCCTAATGATGGGCGACGCCATATTGTGCATCAATTTGCATAACTGTGCAGTCAGCATTTTTTCTCTCTTTCTCTGGGTAACTAATGAAGGTTTACAGCCATCTGATCAGCCCTTCATCTGAGATTGTTACTCCGTGATTAGTCTATAAGGTCAATGCGCCATCTAGTGGGGATGTTAGGAAGTCTTTATTACAGTGTCCTGAGTTATGCTTGCGATGCCAAAATCATGAGTTTGACTCCCAGGAATTGCATGAATTTACAAATTAAACGATGTTTTTTTAAATGTACTATATAAATTGTAATTATACATTGCATTTATTTTGACAGCATTTTGTCAGTCTACTCAAATAATGCTTCTAGTTATAGAAATGGTAAGTCCAGTGGAGCACATTGTATTGTGGGATATGCAGCATGCTCTGTTATTGCACATTTTGGCAAATCTGGGTGTTTTTGCATCTAGAAAATGTGCGTATTTTAGACACGAGCAGTAGTATATGTGTATGCTCTTCAAACATATTGTTAGACTCCAAAACGCATTCTTTTAGTACTATTTAGAACAGCAATGAAAAGCAGCTGTCCCATATTGCATATGTGTGTGTGTGTGTGTTCAGGTTTCGTGCTGCAGTATTCAGTAGATAACACTGAGGAGTGGAAGGATGTCTTCATTAGCTCCAGTGAACGTTCTTTCAAGTTGGACAACTTGCGCTGTGGAACCTGGTACAAAGTCAAACTGGCAGCAAAAAACAGTGTGGGAGCCGGGCGCATCAGCGAGATCATTGAGGCCAAGACTCATGGCAGAGGTGAGCGGTTCTAGCTTAATTTCTTCTCTGAAGTTCATCTACATTACATTTACATTTAGTCATTTAGCAGACGCTTTTATCCAAAGCGACTTACAAATTAGAGCAATAGAAGCAACTAGAACAGTCAAAGGCTACAGTATGCAAGTCTCAAGTCTCAGTTAATCTAACACAGAACACACAGGACAATTTTTTTTATTTTGTTTTTTTATAAATTAGACAGACAGAAAATGAATAGAATGTTAAGTGCTATTCTTGATTGGTCAGGTGCTGCTGGAAAAGACGTGTCTTTAGCTGTTTTTTGAAAAAAATCATCTGCACCTTTTATCAAGGTTCTTACACCAAAAATATTTATTGATTATTTCCTTATCACCATTTTCCTCCTCCTTACTAACCCTTAGAATTAAATAGGCTCGTTTTGCTACTGTACCTTTAAGACATATGGAAAAATTACGATTGGCTATTTGGCATTTTTCGTCCTGGAGGATCCATTTTTTAAACGAATATACACCACCGTTCAAAATTCTGGGGTCAGTCATTTCGTACTGTTTTTAAAAGAAGTCACTTGTGCTCACCAAGGCTGCATTAAATACAGTAAATACAGAAATATTATTACAATTTAAAATGTTTTTTTTTCTATTTGAATATATTTTAAAATGTAATTTATGTATGTCATGTAAAGCTGAATTTTCAGCATCATTACTACAGTCTTCAGTGTCACACGATCCTTCAGAAATCCTTCTAATATGCTGATTTGCTTATTATCAATGTTGAAAACGGTTGTGCTGCTTGACCAACTCATACCTTTTTTCAGCATTCTTTGATTAATAGAAAGTTCAAAACATAATTTATTTGAAATATAAATCTTTTGTAACGTTATAAATATAATTACAGTCACTTCTGATCTATTTAATGTGTCCTTGCTGAATAAAAGTAATTTCTTAAAAATATTTTGAATAGTACTGTCTATCTCTTTTAAGGAAGATTTATGTGATATACAAGGGTAAATCTGAAACAACTAGACTTTCATATATCATATGGTAACCAGTTTATTGCATCAATACAGCACATTAGTGTATTGTAGTATGAACTCAGCCAATCATTGTTATAGATTATATGGATCGCATGAGAATCAGTCTATTGCATCAATATAACACATTAGTATATTGTAGTATGAACTAATGTAGTATATATGTATCAGCCAACCATTAGTATTTTTTCTTGTTTTGTAGAGCCGCAGTTCAATAAGGACCAGCCCCTCTTCACTCACATCAACTCCACCCACGCCCGCCTCAACCTGCAGGGCTGGACGAGCGGCGGTTGCCCCATCACTGCTGTCCTTCTAGAATTCCGCCCCAAAGGCACCTGGGCCTGGCAGAGCGTCCGCACCAACGCCTCAGCTGACATCTTCCTCGCCGAGTTACGTGAGGCCACCTGGTATGAGCTGAAGATGAAGGCATGCAACAGCGCCGGATGTGGAAACCAGAGCTCCCAGTTTGCCACGCTGGATTATGATGGCAGTAAGTCCCAGTACAGAAAAGCATTGGCTATAAGTCACTCAATTGTCATTCAATACTTGTACGGATGTACAAATATATTTCCTCCAGGGCTAGGGCATGTAATATAGGACAACACAAAAGAACACGTACAATTAGCGGCTAAATCAATTATTTAATCTGTTTTAGGCCTGAATTTTAGCGATAAGAGCCTTGACATGAGCTTTATCTCAATCTCTTTACTTATCTCTATTTCCTCTCCTCCGCAGGCACTATTCCGCCTATTAAGTCAGCACGAGGGGAAGGGGACGATGTTAAAAAGCTTTTCTCTATCGGCTGCCCTGTCATCCTGGTCACGTTGGGCATGGCGCTACTCTTCATTATCCGCAAGAAACGCAAAGAAAAGAGACTCAAGAGACTCAGAGGTGAGCAAGAGAGTGAAAGAGGCAGGAAACTGTATGGAAAGAATGAAACGTTGTTTAAATATTTTATTTATGTATGTATATACACTCACCTAAAGGATTATTAGGAACACCTGTTCAATTTCTCATTAATGCAATTATCTAATCAACCAATCACATGGCAGCTGCTTCAATGCATTTAGGGGTGTGGTCCTGGTCAAGACAATCTCCTGAACTCCAAACTGCATGTCGGAATGGGAAAGAAAGGTGATTTAAGCAATTTTGAGCGTGGCATGGTTGTTGGTGCCAGACGGGCTGGTCTGAGTATTTCACAATCTGCTCAGTTACTGGGATTTTCATGCATAACCATTTCTAGGGTTTACAAAGAATGGTGTGAAAAGGGAAAAACATCCAGTATGTGGCAGTCCTGTGGGCGAAAATGCCTTGTTGATGCTAGAGGTCAGAGGAGAATGGGCTGACTGATTCAAGCTGATAGAAGAGCAACTTTGACTGAAATAACCACTGGTTACAACCGAGGTATGCAGCAAAGCATTTGTGAAGCCACAACACGCACAACCTTGAGGCGGATGGGCTACAACAGCAGAAGTCCCCACCGGGGACCACTCATCTCCACTACAAATAGGAAAAAGAGGCTACAATTTGCACAAGCTCACCAAAATTGGACAGATGAAGACTGGAAAAATGTTGCCTGGTCTGATGAGTCTCGATTTCTGTTGAGACATTCAGATGGTAGAGTCAGAATTTGGCGTAAACAGAATGAGAACATGGATCCATCATGACTTGTTACCACTGTGCAGGCTGGTGGTGGTGGTGTAATGGTGTGGGGGATGTTTTCTTGGCACACTTTAGGCCCCTTAGTGCCAATTGGGCATTGTTTAAATACCACGGCCTACCTGAGCATTGTTTCTGACCATGTCCATCCCTTTATGACCACCATGTACCCATCCTCTGATGGCTACTTCCAGCAGGATAATGCACCATGTCACAAAGCTTGAATCATTTCAAATTGGTTTCTTGAACATGACAATGTGTTCACTGTACTAAAATGGCCCCCACAGTCACCAGTTCTCAACCCAATAGAGCATCTTTGGGATGTGGTGGAACGGGAGCTTCGTGCCCTGGATGTGCATCCCACAAATCTCCATCAACTGCAAGATGTTATCCTATCAATATGGGCCAACATTTCTAAAGAATGCTTTCAGCACCTTGTTGAATCAATGCCACATTAAGGCAGTTCTGAAGGCAAAAAGGGGTCAAACACAGTATTAGTATGGTGATCCTAATAATCCTTTAGGTGAGTGTATATATATATATATATATATATATATATATATATACACATATGTGTGTGTGTGTATAATGTTACAATGTTATAGTGTGTATGTATAATGTTACAGGAGTGTTTGAATAAAATAACTCTGTTTGCCTCTGTAGATGCTAAGAGTTTGGCTGAGATGCTTATCAGGTAAGGATAAAGTTAATAGTCTGTGTAAAGGTTAATCTCCAAAGTTAAAACATTAATCTTGTTCATTCCATATGAAATGTGTGTGTTAAAGGAAGTGGCAGTGGCAATACTTTTTTGTGTTTGTCTGTCTGTGGTTGTTTTGCACCTGGAGCAGTAAGAACAATCGAAGTTTTGACACTCCAGTTAAAGGCCCACCTCAGGGACCCCGACTGCACATAGATATCCCCCGGGTGCAGCTGCTCATCGAGGATAAAGAGGGAATCAAACAGATAGGTCAGTGTGTGTGTGTGTGTGTGTGTGTGTGTGTGTGTGTGTGTGTGTGTGTGTGTGTGTGTGTGTGTGTGTGTGTGTGTGTGTGTGTGTGTGTGTGTGTGTGTGTGTGTGTGTGTGTGTGTGTGTGTGTGTGTGTGTGTGTGTGTGTGTGTGTGTGTGTGTGTATGCATGTGCAGTTGAGTCATATGTAAGTCATATCAACAATACCTGTAAGAAATATTATATTATATACAGTGTTTACTGTGTTTACAGTGATTCGATGACTGATGATGCTAAAACAAGTTGACTATTAAAAAGAACAGCTGAACATCAGTCCACATGTCAAATATAGATGTAATCTGAACGTTGTTGCTGTTTTCTTATTTTGTTCTTAAATGTAAAACTGCACTTGATGAGAAATATGTTATGTATATGTATATTTTAAATATATAATATGGATTTATTGTTATATTGTTAATTTAAAAGAACAACATAGAATAATTGTATTGGGGGTTTTTTTCTAGGGCTGGGTGTTGACACAATTTTCACGATTCAATTTGATTTCCCTTCACAAGCTTGCGATTCGATTCAATTCAGATTTCGATTAGATTTGATTCAATATCGTAATTAGTGTGGCTGTATACCAGATACAGTACATGGCAAATTTTCTTGAGGAAAAAAAAAAATCTCTCAACTAATGCTGTAAACCTACATGATAGTCAGTTGGTACTACATTACTATAATATTGAAGGTTAAAATGAAGTGATTTCAATGCAAACAAATTATACTCAAGGATGTTTTTATAATAATAAAGTTATAATACTAACTTTACAATTATGAAATATTAACATTTAAAAGGTGGCCGTCATAAAAACTTGACGTATTTATTCAAACATGCATTAATATTGAAGAACAATAAAAATTATAATGAATATGTAATGTGGTGAATATATTTATCAAAATGCTCCTCTAGACTTTATGGAGTTTATGGTCACTGAATGCTTTTTCTGAGGTAAATGTGACGTGTCCACGATCGTGACAAGCTGTTTTAGTGATGTCTTTCTGCGGTTGAAACACTGATTGAACGATTACATGACACATGATACAGATTTTGGTAAGTTGTAATGTATCTTTTAACATGCCTTCAGGTGTTCATTAATGTTTATTTCGTGCTGTAACTGGTATTAAAGTGGAGGAGATGATCAGTTCATGTGGGCTCTGCACTGCACGCTCTACAAAGCCTCTGTTCATTCATCAACTGAAAACAGGATGACTAATCGATTCTTGGGATTTAAGAATCGATATCGGTTCATACCATAGACTGTAAAAAAAGATGGACGACGAGCCTTCACTTTCTTCCGTTGATGTAAGTGAAGCCGCTAGTGTTCAAATATGGCGCTGACATCTTGGGTCTCGAGTCTGCGCAGTAGTGAGCGCAAAGTTGAGCTGCGATATCAAGGTCCCGCCCACACTCCTACCTAATCAACAACTTTTTGTGAAATAAATAGGAAATGTATAGATTAAAATTACAGTCTCCTCCTGAAGTTCCCGAAAAATGTCTGTTAGTGCCTCAGTGACTACTTCGCTCAGAGAATCTGTCAATCATAACGTCACACCACCGTTTTATATATTATCAAATAACTAACTAAAACCAAACTTATTTAAAAAACGAACACTTGAACTAACATCAGTGTGATAAAAACTGCCTAAAATGTTAGAAACCATCTTTGGAAAAAATGTCTTTGAAGTGTAATTTGATTGTTTAGTTTGTCTATGTCCCATTACATTACATGAAGAAGGCGGGGTTATGAGCTATACTGCATCCAGCCACCTGGGGGCGATCAAGATGCTTTGGCTTCACTTTTCAGGACTCGTGTGGCACACTTGGTTCATTCAAATGAGAATCGATTAAAATCGAGAAATCAATATTTTTAACCTAGCCCTAGTTTTTTCTGTTTCTTCTTTTATAGTGTAAATAATGTTTATAATGTAATGATACAACATAAAACATACTTGGATAAAACATAAAAGAACAGTGAAAACTTTGCCTCCTCATTTCAGAACACCGCTGCACGCCACTGTTTGAATGTTAATGTGTATTATATTCATTTTAAAGTTTAATTCTATTTATTCTAAGGAATCTAAGGAGTCAAAATCTGAGAAAAGTTGATTCCTGAATTAATGCTAGCTAAAGAACTCTTAAAATGTGAAAGTCCAATTTTTTTTTTCCCTCAAGGTATTTCTCTGTTGTGTGCGATAGGTGAAGACAAGGCCACCATCCCTGTGACGGACACTGAGTTCAGCCAATCAGTGAACCCCCAGAGCTTCTGCACGGGTGTGTCTGTGCATCACCCCGCCCTCATCCAGAACACAGGCCCTTTGATTGACATGTCGGACATCAGGCCTGGCACCAGTATGTCACAGCTCAAACACTCATTCCATTATAGATGGAACATGGTATAATTTGTGAATGTTTCATACACTCTCTTATTTATTTGACCTTTCTCAGATCCGGTATCAAGGAAGAGCGTGAAGTCTGCACACAGCACGAGGAACCGCTATTCCAGCCAGTGGACTCTGACCAAATGCCAGGCGTCCACACCTGCTCGCACTCTCACCTCAGACTGGCGGACAGTGGGCTCCCAGCACGGCATCACGGTCACCGAGAGTGACAGCTACAGTGCCAGCCTGTCCCAGGACACAGGTCCACACACTCACAGACACACACAAAATTCAGGTTTTAAAAATATTTATGGTCTCATTAGCCAGACCTTTTCTTATTCTGACCAAAAATGGCCACTTTTGAAAGAAAGGCTGTTTCACCAACATATGAAGTGATCGACCACAGTTTAACAGTGTGTTCACACTAACTCTGTTCTCTCCTGTCCTCAGATAAGGGACGTAACAGTATGGTGTCCACCGAGAGTGCGTCTTCCACGTACGAGGAGCTGGCCCGAGCATACGAACACGCTAAGCTGGAGGAGCACCTGCAGCACGCCAAGTTTGAGATCACAGAGTGCTTCATCTCAGACAGCTCCTCCGATCAGATGACCACCGGAACCAATGATAATGCAGACAGTATGACATCTATGAGCACACCATCCGAACCGGGCATCTGTCGCTTCACTGCCTCCCCACCTAAACCACAGGACTACGACCGTGGCAAAAACGTGGCAGTGCCCATTCCCCACCGCGCCAACAAAAGTGAGTTGACGACACATCTAGGTGGTTTTAAAGGGGTTATTTTCAGAATTTAGTGTTGGAGCTGTGAGGTCCAGCTTTTTTTCTTCCATATTAAAAATCCTATTTATTATATAAAATAGTATAGATATACATTTGTTATTGAATAGCTATTTATTATAATATCGTGTAATAATGATATTTCTAAAGGGGTTAAATATAATATATAATAATGTGTATTATATATATATATATATATATATATATATATATATATATATATATATATATATATATATATATATATATATACAGTATATAATTGTTATTTATTAATTAAAAATATATTTAGTAACATTTTAATAATGTTTACATTTTTATTAATTTCTAATACATTCTAAACAATGTTTATAAAAACAAATAAAATAATAATGTTTTGTATTCTTTATTATTATTTATATAAAAAATATAAAATGTCTTTTGTTGTTTTTATTTTTGTAACTGTTATCATTTTAACTGTTCAATATTATAGAGTTTGTTTAAAACAGTTTAAAATAAATATTTACATAATTTTCTATTTTTTTATATAATTTTGAATGTGATATTATAAAAATAAATACTATAAAAACAAATAAATAATAACTATAATGTATAATAATTTGATATTTCTGCAGCAGACCTGTGTTTTATGTATCGTTGCAACAAAATCTCTGGATGCTTATATATATAAGGCCAGTGGTGAGGCCAAATAGGAAAAAAAAAAAAATATATATATATATATATATATATATATATATATATATATATATATATATATATATATATATATATATATATATATATATATATATATATATATATATATATATATATATATATATATATATATATATTAATATATATATTAATTTTAAAAGCAATATCAATAGAACAGCTTAACTGGTACTTCCTTCTGTCCTGCAGGTGAGTACTGTAACCTCCCCCTCTACATGAAGACGGACCCTTTCTTCCGGAAACAGGCAGAGCTGCACGACCCCTGCCCTGTGGTTCCACCCCGCGAGGCCTCCATCCGGAGCCTCGCCGCCCGGGCCTACCACACACAGGGCCGCCACATGACATTAGACCCCTCCAAGCAGCAGGCTCTGACGCTGGGCCATGGCGGCCTGAGCAGCCTGACCAGCTCAGGGGCCTCTGGTACGTCGGGCCCAGCCTCAAGCGGGGCCGCTGGGAGCTCCAGCATCAGCTCAGGCACGGCCACCCTGCCCCAGAGGACTCTCACCATGCCCAGCACCTCCTCCACCTCCTCGGCCCCAAGCGGGGCAGTCGCCGCTGGAGCGGGAGCCAGTGCAAGCTCCACGGGAGGCAGCGGCCCGACGCCTGGCAGCTCCAAGGTCGGGGGATCCAGAGACTCTCTGCTAGAGAGCAGCTCATCCGGCCTGGGCAGACTGCAAAAGCAGAATGCTGGGGCGTACTCCAAATCCTACACTCTGGTGTAGCTCACATGTATACTCATACAGTACGTTCACACACACACACCTGGAGTCTGGGCAGGGGCGGAAACGAACAATGGCGGGACAGGGGTCTCTCTCTTTTCCTCTCCCTTTATTTGCTTTCCTTTTTTTATTCTTCTGCTCAAGCTTTTTATCTGGCCTTCTCCAGGATTAAATATGCCAAACCCCCAGACACTTTTCCCTAATTTTGCCTTCTTTTTGTCTTGAGTTGTATCCTTTTCTCCCCACCCCCCCCCCAACCCCACCCCCAGTCCTTCTCTCTGTCAAAGACACCTTGGACCTTATGCACGAAATGCTTTCCATGTGCACTTGTTCATTTGATTTCTCAACTTCAGAAAATAGGAAAAAGCGGTTTTAAGAGATATATTGTTTCGCATTGACCCGTCTAGATGTTTTAGGCTGTTGAAAAAGTGTCTCTTTTTTATGTCTCTCGCATAGCTTCATACTGCAACGCATTGCCTCGGAAAGCTTATGCATAAACGAATCCACCACGGTGTTCACCTTCCGCCCCTCCTGGTCCACATCGGTCTGGAAAAACAGCTTGAAGACGAAAGTCTCAACCGCCTGAATCGAGTCTTTGGGATTTTTTTTCATGCAATTGATGACACAGTATAGAGTGTTATTGACTATTTTGTAAACAAACAAGAAAAAAAATCAAGAAAAGAAACGTCTGGAGCCATTTTCACAGCGGATGTGTGATTACTGTACTTTTATTTTTTTGTTCGGTTTTCTATTTTAGAAATTTTGAACTTTAGCACTAAGGAAGGCCGGGTGGATCCACTGAGCTTTCTCAAGCTTGTGTATGTGTGGTGTGTGTGCATGTGTATGTATATGTATATGTGTAAATATATATGTATACATGTGGCAAGCACACACCTTTTAAGGGACCTCTCAACCAGGCCTACGCGCTTCAGAAAGGGATCGGCTTGGAGACGCCAAGTGCCACCCATTGAGCTACACGGTCTAGAGTTCATCTGAAAGGGGGGCAGCATGTAGGGAGTATGTAAAGGGTAGACACATCTCCCTTCTCATCTCTCTTGGCTGCCTTCGATAGGAAAGAAAGGCTCTTGTTTTGCTGTTTGTTTGTTGGTTGGTTGGTTGGTTGGTTGGTTTGTTTGTTCGATTGTTTGTGTTTGATGCCATATACTTATTACCCCTCCTTCCCCACCCAGACCTCCCCCAAAAACGCCACCACTTCCTCTGTCTCACTGTGAACGCCTAACAGCCTCTCCTAGATGGACCGAGCGCAGGCAGAAAGGTGGGAAGAGGGCAGAGAGGTAGGGAGGAAGTAGAGGCAGACGGGCCCGTGAACAGAGACCGAAACAGACATCTGCCGTCGCTGTGTAGCTTTTCTGCGTTTGTTCATCGTTTCTCTTTATTCTTTGCTTTCCTTCCCCACACGAAGACTCTAGCAGTCACTCCTATTTGAAGGTCTTAGAGACTCTAGCTTTAGGTAGCGCGGGGGTGGATGAAGGAGGGAATGAGTGAAAAGTTGGAGGGGAAGGTTTCAACCCCTAAATGGATCGAATATCCTCTCAATCCTCCTTCGTTCGCTCAGTTTCCAAAGCAAAGCCCCATCACAGAGAAACTTCCAAAAATCGACAAACTCTCCCAATGATTTAAATGGAAAAAAGTACTACATCAGGGCTCCTGCAATACAAAAAAAAAAAAAAAAAGAAAATATATTGCAATGTTTGTTGTCAAAATATATACATATATATTTCTATCTAAAGATATAGTAAATATATACATGGTGAGAGCAGATATTTAATGCCATATCTAATTGAAAAAGAAAAATTTTATTTTAAAAAAAGATTTGAAGACAATCGCTCAGTGGGAGGTGCAGCAGTAAGCGAGAGGAGGTGTCGATCACGAAACGCTGAGACAAACGGGTAACATAAATAAGAGAGATTGAAAAAGAACGGCAGAGGGTGTGTTTCGACATGCCGCAGCAGTCGCCGTGTTGGGAATTCTGGGAAAAGATTCCCAAACTGACTTCCTGTCATCGTTATAATCAGCCGGGCTGCATAGTGCAACATGCCTGTATGGCATGAAGGAGATATTTATGAACGTTTCCCAACACACTCTCTACAGTTGCTTGGAAACAATGGAAATTTGCCACTGCAACTCCAGCTCGTAGATGGACCTACGACATCTGTGAGCGCCATCTGAATCCATGCACCATCTCTACTGCCCAACGAATAGTATAAAATACCCACAGTGCTTTGAGAGCTTTCCGTCAGGCCCTTAAAGAGACAGTTCACCCAAAAATGAAAATCCGGTCAGCATTTTCATGTCGTTCCAAATCGTATTGATTTTATTTCTTCAGTGGAGCACAAAATAAGATATTTCAAAATAAGACGTTTTTTTATTTTTCCATTCAATGAATGAAGGGGTGATGCAATACACTGGTATTGACGATAACCAAAATATTGATATCACGTTAACACTTCACATAATAGCTAATATTAGTATATATCTTAATATCTTAAATATTCCATATCTTAAATATTCCAATGTCTGGTTGACTGTCAAACTTAGTAGGTGGCGGTATTGCACCGCAACGCTGGTTGCCACCCGTCATAAAATGGAAAAAGAAAGTGCAGTGTGCAGCTACTATTACCACACCATGGCTGCGTTCCACCAAATTTTTACTTGCTAACTTCCCCCCGTCTCATGGACTTACGTTGCATGAGTGCCCACTACTGGCGGAACTCGTGCATAGGGTTTAAATGGAAGCCCTTGATCACTACGGAGCTGATTTATTATTAAAACCACTTTTTTAATTATGAATTGGTTGTATGTATAAACTCCTATAGGTAGGCTATATGAGCTGTTGGAGAAAAATACGATTACACAAACAAAAGAAAATATCAATAGTATAAACGGTGAACATAAGGTATCCACAAGCATTATGCAATTAAATCTCAACAAAATTTATATATTATACACCATGATTAATTCTTCAAATAAGAATAAGAAGAAACTAGTTAAGCGCAATCAGCTGTGACGTCACAATATAGTTGAATTGTGGGATATAGAGCTGCTTGAAGTGTACATCGGAGTAGACTCGCTCCCTCTGTCAAAATCGAGGGGACGAGGGCCTATAAACTTACCTCGCCCACTTGGGTGGAACTCACTTCAAAATGGTGGAAGGGATTCCCCCGAGGGGAAGTGCTTAGGGAAGTTTGCGAGTGTATGTCTAAAAGTGGAGTGGAACACTCACAAAATCATGTTGGAGGAGATGACCAATTACACACAAAAATTGTGCTATATAGCACTAGAAAGTGGCTCTTTGGCTTGTAATCATATGGGAGCCATTTTAAGTGCTGTATAGCACCAAATCTTGGTGTTTCAGCGGTTCTTTAAATGACTGAGGTGCTATAGCGCCGCTACCATATACAGAACCTGTTATGATATGGTGCTATATAGCACCAAAAGTGGATCCTCTATGATTACGAGCCAATAACTACTTTTAGTACCATATAGCACCTTTTTTTTTTTAGAGTGTACCAACAAATTTAGTTCACCATTGTGGGAGTTTTCTTTAAAAAGACGGCCCAGTCTGTGGGTCTGAGTGTGTTTCACAGAACAGATGAAGCATAAAATAAAGTTCAAGATGAATTTGATTGATAACCTTTTTCCTCCCCAAAAATTATATTGGTATTGGAATAATATCGCAATGGTAATCGCGTAGTTAAAATCTGATATTGTGACAGGCCTAAATGAACAAAAGTTGAACCCCAATGAATAGCCCTCCATTCTTTCATGCATCAAAGAAGAAAAGAAAGTCATAAAGGTTTAGAATGACATGGGAAAATAAATAAATACAAATTCAAATTTCTGGATGAACCGTCTGTTTAAGGTGAGATCGCTCCTGTGATTTTAACAATTCAAGCTTTCGGCATGTCTGAAAGGTCAGATCTTGTATATCAGGGGAAAGATCGCTACATTTATATTCCCCTGCAGACTTCAGCACAGGAAATAGCACACATTTATAGTTTGTTCAACAGGATTCAGCATATCTCATGTTAGGAAGACTTGACGCAACAAATCCTAAGGGACAGAATAGGAACATGTCGTGTTGGGTTTAAAATGGAGCTGATTGAAAGATAATATATCTGTTTGTGGCATATGAAGAAAAGAAAAAAAACATCCGTTTGACTTACCAGGAGATGTTTTATTGGTGGCTTGATGAATTAGGATCGTTACAGTGTATCCAAAGCTGTGTAAGGTAAATACATTTGAACGCCCAGATCTAAACCAATCTTGAGATAGAGTTGCGAAGAATGTGGACTTGTTTTAAAAACATTGAAAGAAGTATGTGTTCCTCTTATTGCTGCTCAAATGCCCACTGACTGGGTTTTGTCCGTCTGTTTGATGGCAGACGCGCCCAGTGCATTTTGCCATGAACGTTTCATTAGGATTAGACCAATATCTATATCAGTATTCATGCCTGTTCAGGTGAAACATTTTGTGAAAATATTCCCTTGACCACCCCAAAAAGCCCTCACGTCCCATGGTTTTTCACATGTAAAAGACAGTTGCTGACTTAAAATCAATTATATATTTTTTTCTTTTCTTTTTTTTTCTTTATTTATAAAAAATATATGTATCCAACTTAGTTCTTTGTTTGATTCTATGATGATTTATGTTGAAAGAAAATGCAGTTGTGTTGCGCAATGGGGCAGGCCTGTTTAGCCAGTCGAATCAGGGACCCCCAAGCTCCAACCAATCACAGGAGAAGCTGTGTGAATACTGGGCGGAGTCGGGAATAGAACTCCATCCCCACACGCCTGTTTCCCCGCCCAAATGATCCGATTAGCCCCTTTTCATCAACCAATAAAAAATTCCTGCTATACCCAAGACCTCCCTGTCAGCATAATTTCTAATCTACAAATAAAGACTCTTGTATATATGAAACTGTTTTGTATAAATAATTACTATTTTCGACATCTCCATTAGCAACCAGGGCACAATTGTAAGTCTGGTTAAAGGTATAACTTTAAATGTGAGGGGATTAAAAAGACAAAAAAAGCATAAAATCTAACAAAAAATACTTTACACCTTGAGTTTTGAATGGGGCACAAAAACCCAGACCAGACGTCTGGTGTTTGATTTATCTTTTCCTTTTTATAATTTGTCTTATGTTTTTATTCATTTATGTTGTCGGTTGTTTTGTTTGTTTTTACTTTTGTTTTGTTTCTACCTTTTGGTTAACTTGACGAAAAATGGCATTGCATGCTCTGAATATTTTGCTGGTTATTAAAAGAAAAAGGAAAAGGAGACAAATAACTAAAAGGGGGGAAAAAGTTTAAAAAATGCGGAGGGGATTCCTAAACTTTTATGGAAAAGTTGCTTCAATTTGCAATTGCTTGTGTTTAAATATACATTTTTTTCTATGAAAACAATACAAAAACAGAAAAAGAGTACTCCAACACCTTGTGCAATAAAGCTATCTTTCTATGAATGGTGCCTTGACCCTTGTGTGATTTTTTTTTTAATTTAATTTAATTTTATATATATAGACTAAATATTTCCTGCATCACTGCTATCTATCTATCTATCTATCTATCTATCTATCTATCTATCTATCTATCTATCTATCTATCTATCTATCTATCTATCTATCTATCTATCTATCTATCTATCTATCTATCTATCTATCTATCTATCTATCTATCTATCTATCTATCTATCTATCTATCTATCTATCTATCTATCTATCTAGCTAGCTAGCTAGCTAGCTATCTATCTAGTCTGTCTGTCTGTCTGTCTGTCTGTCTGCACTGAAAAACAATATGTAGGCTACATCGGTTGCACATGTTTATTTTAGTTTTTTCAACATAATTTATCCATGTTATTGTTGCCTAATTTATGTATGTCAACTGAACATGAATTTGTTGTTTTTATGCTTTTTTTGTCAAGTGACCTCATGTTAATTTAACATATCTTATGTTTAAATGAACGCTTTATCCAGTATATGCAGTGGTGTTTCAATAAATACAGTCATAATAAAAATAATCCTGATAAAAACCTGATAAAATTAATCCTAGATCAAATTAAATTGGTAAACTAACTGACTATATATATCACCACATAATCAGTTGTTCCACAAGGTGGCAAAACTGGACCGGGCTGTTGTTTCACGGTATAAAATGAATCTAAAGAGACAGAGCAACAACAACAACATAATAACAAAATACAATGAGATAGCCACAACATAGTTTAGCCACAACATAGATAGTTTAAAAGAATACGAAGACATTTTATTTCATAACATTCATAACTTCTGAAGAAAAATAGCGATAATATAAAATAATGACAGCAGTAGTGGCTCCTGGCTGTAAATTTAGGTAAGGCATATGTTGGGTTTTAGCTCTGATTTATAAACATTTTATAAGCTTTATATCCTAATCGCTAAACGCATCAGACCCACTTTTGACAGAATTCTAATGTCCTTGCGTTATTCAGCCTGATGGTGGCGCCCTAATGATGATTGACATTAGTACGCGCGACAAACTTATGCCATCTTAGAATTGCCTTAATGTAGTAATTGCCCTAAAGGTGCACTGTGTAAATTTTAGCGGCATCTAGTGGCGAGGTTGCAAATTGCAACCGCTCACCCCTCCCTTTTTGAAGCACATAGAGAAGCTACGGTGGCCAACACAGGACCAAGATGACAGCAGAGAGTGACTAGCGCTGTGTAGAGCAGTTTGTTTAGGGCTACAGTAGAAACATGACGGTGCAAAATGGCAACTTCACTGTAAGGAGACCCCGCGGTGTATGTAGATAGAAACGGCTCATTCTAATGTAATAACGATTCATGGTCTTTTTAAACCACTGAATACACCTTTATACACCACCATGTATATTATATTGCATTTATGTCAATAAATCCTCATAAAAATTACACACTGCACCTTTAAAGTCAGAAACACAACAGAACTACTGTATATACAGGCTATTCACATGGGCACATTTAAATTAAAGTGTTTATATTTTCATTAATCGGATACTCCACATAGGAAGAACACACATGCCAACTAGTTACTGTATTAGTTACTGTACTAGTTAACTTGTATCACTGACAACATACTGTAAGCCACAAACAAAAAAGGAAAGACTTTTCAGTTAAGTGAAACTGCATTGAACTGTTTATGTTCTTCACCTACCTCCTGTTTTACGATCCTAACAATCTAACCCTATTTTGTGAATAAAATCCCGTTCAGCTCATCTCCGTCATCTCACCTCCTGTTTTATGACCGTATTGTGTAAAATTATGTAATTTTCAAAGTACTGTATATTGTACAAAGTATAGCTAAGTAATATCAAAGTATATTTGTATATTGGTATTGAATAGAATCATTGAATTGTTACAAAGAGATTTTTAGTATTTGGAATAAGCCAATGGTACTGAGCATATTACCTCAAAAATAATATATTCATGGTATATTTCTTATCTGTTTTGAAGGCACTCACAATAAATTTGTAATGTACTTATAAAGTAATCTTTAATATCACTAATTAAGCATGTAATTAGTCCCTACATATACACTTAAAGTGTACTTGAAGTGTACTTAAAGTGTTCCAATTTAGCACTTAAATGTGCATTAAATACACTTAAATGTATGCTTTACTACAATTTAATTACAACTAAAATATCCTTAGTACAAAATTAGTTGTTAGAACATAGCACACTTTAAGTTAACTAATAATTAACGCACTTAAAGTACTTATAATTAGTCTGGCTGCAAGTATAATTAGCATTTTTTTTCACCAGGGACAGAGCACAAACTCCATCAGGTGACAGAATGGAGAAAAAAAATCTTATAGTCGGGTTAGTTCTCCTCTGGCCTGTCTCGAATAGTGCTGTGTATCAACTGTTTGGTTACCTCGCAAAAGTGTACACACATCAGCATTACAGTCACCAACAGGGATCAGGGTCAGTCTGTATAGACCTTATTCACAGCAGCGCCATCTTTGATTCCATTTTACATTACATTTTTAATGGGAATGAAAGAGAAGCTGTGCGGGATATATTTAGTGGATTTAGATCTATTTAGTGGGTTGTATACTGTTATTTAATGGGTTTTTTTTTTTTTTTTTTTTTGTTCTGCCGATGAAACACAGCAAAAATACCTTTCCAAAAAAATTAAACAGACAAAAATCTCCTGACAATATGAGCTTTGGAAAATTTTAATATCTAGGAGCCTTATACAGCTTTTTACAGTGGGTGCCATTGAAAACACAGTAAGTCTATCCCTCACCGCCTTGCTTTCATACCTGTTATGATATTGGTAATATTACACTCTTAAAAATAAAGATTCTTATATGGTTCTTTGGCGGGGTGTATGGTTCCATGAAGAACCTTTAATATCCAAAGAATATTCTTTAGACTATAAAATGGTTATTTAAAAAAATGTTTCTTTAAAGAACCTAGCACAAAACAGTTCTCCAGGGAATCAAAAATGGTTCTTCTATGGCATCCCCTTTTTGGTTCTTCCTGGCACCTTAATTTATTTTTAAGGGTGTAGAACCTTCATCTGTAAGAAACATGGTGGGAACAGAACTCACAATGGCAAGAATTAAAGTCAGACTTTTTTCCCTTGCAATTGTGCATTTATATCTTGCAATTCTGACTTTATAACTCACAATTCTGACTTTATAACTCACAATTCTGACTTTCTTTTCTTGCATTTGCATGTTATAAAGTAAATTCTGAAAAAAAAAGTCTGGAAATAAGTCAGAATTGTGAGATAAAAAGTCGCAATGACCTTTGTGTCTTATTTTGTGGCAGAAACAAGCTTCCATAATATATACACTCACCTAAAGGATTATTAGGAACACCATACTAATACTGTGTTTGACCCCCTGTCGCCTTCAGAACTGCCTTAATTCTACTTGGCATTGATTCAACAAGGTGCTGAAAGCATTCTTTAGAAATGTTGGCCCATATTGATAGGATAGCATCTTGCAGTTGATGGAGATTTGTGGGATGCACATCCAGGGCAAGAAGCTCCCGTTCCACCACATCCCAAAGATGCTCTATTGGGTTAAGATCTGGTGACTGTGGGGGCCATTTTAGTACAGTGAACTCATTGTCATGTTCAAGAAACCAATTTGAAATGATTCAAGCTTTGTGACATGGTGCATTATCCTGCTGGAAGTAGCCATCAGAGGATGGGTACATGGTGGTCATAAAGGGATGGACATGGTCAGAAACAATGCTCAGGTAGGCCGTGGCATTTAAACGATGCCCAATTGGCACTAAGGGGCCTAAAGTGTGCCCAGAAAACATCTCCCACACCATTACACCACCACCAGCAGCCTGCACAGTGGTAACAAGGCATGATGGATCCATGTTCTCATTCTGTTTACGCCAAATTCTGACTCTACCATCTGAATGTCTCAACAGAAATCGAGACTCATCAGACCAGGAAACATTTTTCCAGTCTTCAACTGTCCAATTTTGGTGAGCTTGTGCAAATTGTAGCCTCTTTTTTCCTATTTGTAGTGGAGATGAGTGGTACCCGGTGGGATCTTCTGCTGTTGTAGCCCATCCGCCTCAAGGTTGTACATGTTGTGGCTTCACAAATGCTTTGCTGCATACCTCGGTTGTAACGAGTGGTTATTTCAGTCAAAGTTGCTCTTCTATCAGCTTGAATCAGTCGGCCCATTCTCCTCTGACCTCTAGCATCAACAAGGCATTTTCGCCCACAGGACTGCCGCATACTGGATGTTTTTCTCTTTTCACACCATTCTTTGTAAACCCTAGAAATGGTTGTGTGTGGAAATCCCAGTAACTGAGCAGATTGTGAAATACTCAGACCAGCCCGTCTGGCACCAACAACCATGCCACACTCAAGTTTGGAGTTCAGGAGATTGTCTTGACCAGGATCACACCCCTAAATGCATTGAAGCAACTGCCATGTGATTGGTTGATTAGATAATTGCATTAATGAGAAATTGAACAGGTGTTCCTAATAATCATACAGGACCAATAGTAAATGGTGAATTAGGTTAAAAACGAGAACACAGAACAGTGTTGTTAGTAGAGCTCCTTCATGGTCTGCACTGCTGCTTCATGCTTCACTGTAGCCTTTTTTCCCATTCGGTGCGTGCAGATATACTCAGAGAATCTTGCCAATGAAAGTTAAAGTGACATGTGAAGGCCAAGTATGGTAACCCATACTCAGAATTTGACCTCTGCATTTAACCCATCCATGTTAGTGCACAAACATTATGAGCAGAATAGTGAATAGTGAATAGTGAACACACACACACACACACACACACACACACACACACACACACACACACACACACACACACACCAAACCGTGGACACACACACCCAGAGCAATACTGGAATCAGATAAAGATTCCTCCTTGCTTCCAAGCAAGCATGCTTCATCCTGGTTATGCAAAGTGGCCTGATATCAGAAATGTATATATAAAATATTGTTCCTTGAACAGTTACATACTATACATTCAGAACATATTTTTTTTATATATTCATTGTTTATGTTCCGATTTAAGGCACTATTTCTTGCTTCTTTTGTTTTCTCTATAATGTGGTGCTAGAATTATGCTATTACTCATTTTATGAGTTCTCCACTAGCACTAGCTCACCAGCAGAGGGAAGAATGACTACATTGGAGAGAGAACTTGGGTTTATTGAATGTGATTGTACATTGCCATGGCAGTTTTTAAAAATGCTGGTACATTATCTGTTATTTCACAGTTGAAAAATACACATTGCTTTCTGCAGACTGTCAAATGACAGATTTCACTTCAATCACTTCACTCAATCACCTAGGCACATAATGTAACAGAAATGTTACACAATGAATGTAGATTAACCTAAAACGATAAGGACAATACTAATTGTTTGCGTGGGTTTATTTAGGTATACTCTTGGGGCACAATTGTCCCCAACATTGAGCTAAATTTGACAAAAACTCCTGTTGGGGACATCCAAGCAGGCTGGGGAGTTCGGTATGGAATGAAATTTGTGCCATAATTAAACAAACAAATCCAGCATTTTGCAAACAAACACTATCTGCTTCGCAAAGGAAATCTCGACTCGCAAACAAATAGAAAGTGATGTGCAAATACAAAGTCAGTTTGAGCGAAAACGCAGAGGAGTAACAAACAAATTTACTGTGTTTTGCAAATAATAAATGAGTGAGTAAATGACAGCATATCTCACAAATAAATACAAACCATCCTACAAATTACATGTAACATTTGAACAAATCTAGTCCATACAAATGCATATCTGTCTGTTACAAGACTCGCGCAGATTTTCTCACAAATGTAGAGCAACTTCCTCTTCCAAACAGCAGATGGCGCTTTGGGTCAACACTTTTCCAGCTGACGAAATGAGCGGTGAACAGCTGAGTTTCTGTCTTACTTAATCTATTATTAATCTTTTTGAGATTTTCACTATACCGACCCTATTTCAATATAAGAAAACAAATCACAATAGTTTAAAGATATTATTGTTTTATGTATTATTATCAGTGCAAAATCAGTAGTGACATGGCTGAAAACATTTAAGCTAGGCCTATTTTTTCTCATTAAAATCCATACAATTTATCCACTGTAGTGTAACAGGATATAAAAACTATTCACTTTTCTGTAATGTTATGTTATTTGAAATAATGTAAGGGTGTATTGTTTCACAATATAATGCAATACAAAAATACAACAATATGTATTGTTTATTCAAGTTTAGACAGATTTAGATTTAGCTTGCCTATAGAGTTGTTAATGTCACATCAAATATGGTAAATTTTGAAGGGCACACGGTATAGTGAAAATCTCAAAAAGATTAATAATAGATTAAGTAAGACAGAAACTCAGCTGTTCACCGCTCATTTCGTCAGCTGGAAAAGTGTTGACCCAAAGCGCCATCTGCTGTTTGGAAGAGGAAGTTGCTCTACATTTGTGAGAAAATCTGCGCGAGCTGCATTTGTGAGAAAATCTGCGCGAGCTGCATTTGTGAGAAAATCTGCGCGAGTCTTGTAACAGACAGATATGCATTTGTATGGACTAGATTTGTTCAAATGTTACATGTAATTTGTAGGATGGTTTGTATTTATTTGTGAGATATGCTGTCATTTACTCACTCATTTATTATTTGCAAAACACAGTAAATTTGTTTGTTACTCCTCTGCGTTTTCGCTCAAACTGACTTTGTATTTGCACATCACTTTCTATTTGTTTGCGAGTCGAGATTTCCTTTGCGAAGCAGATAGTGTTTGTTTGCAAAATGCTGGATTTGTTTGTTTAATTATGGCACAAATTTCATTCCATAGTTCGGCGTTATAGTTCATGACTCATGTGAGCCACCTATTGGTGCATGCGTAAACACACCTTGACAGAATTTAAATTTTGAATCATACAATATTTTTTAGCTTTGTTTAATGTTAACACAATTCAGTGCATCTGTTCTTATTATATTTTCTTGAGAAAGAAATGCAAATTAGTATTCTGTATTTTTCTGTTGGAGAAACATTAATGTTGTGACATTTTTGTATTAGCAGAGCATTTAGTTACAGCATAGTTACAACTACATGGTATTTTCTTAAATATTTTATATCAAACATTTCATATTTTGCATCAAATCCATAATAATAATAAAAAGATTTTTGATGACATTGCTTTTTACTTGACTTTATTTACATATGTGACCTTGAAGGAATCCAACAATAATCTGATTGCATTGCTTTCATATTGTGGCGCTTTACTGAATACATTTTTATGAAGTAATTTGTAACTGTAATGGAATACACTTAAAAAATGTCTTTAATCTCAAAATATTAATTTTATATACAAAATAAATGTATGGTTTGTCCTCATTTAGATGTATAAGTAAACGTGTAGATTCCTGTGACATTGTGCATGTAGTCTGCATGTTTTTTTAACAAATTGTACGCATTTATCTTAAAGATCTTCTTATCTGCGAGTGTTAGTTTCTGAAGTTTGTGGCATCTTTTATCAGCAATGGTCTGACATATTTGTAATTTTCTGAATGTTTGTGTTTGTGCAGGTGTCACGTAAATCAAAATACGTGACTGTGTCCTTTAACCTTAATGAAGACCAGTTTTGCGTGTGCACAGTTGCTGGGGATATAAGATTCAGAGAGGAGAATACTGGGTCTTGGACACTGCTGGCAGTTTTGCCTGGTTGGCCTTTCATTTGTGGTCTTTCTGCTTCTTCTGCTGGTACTTCCTGTACTGGTTCTGAATTGTAGACGCCGCCTTGTCGGCAGAGTTTCCGGTGTGTCCATTACTGGATGAAGAGTCTAAAAAAACAGGGAAGAGAATGGCTAAAATCAAATATTTTGTGATATTCAATTGTCTTATTTTTTTGTTTTATTTTAGAATACAATTATAATACTTAAGGTAATACTTACGCTTTCTGTAAACTCCTATGCTGTTCCTTCTCTGGCCCTCGTACTGCAAATCAAATAATATAGACAAATCTAAAATTTGCTTTATTTGTCTATGACTTGATAATATGTATCAACAACTATAAATAACCCATTTGTGGGTTCAGTTCTCAGAAAATATAATCATTGTGGTGGTATCAAATCATTGTTTTGTTTATTTAAGTGTCCTCACCAGCCTGGCATAGCAACAGTTTTTGAAACCAATGTTGAGGGTTTGTGGGTGGGACACACTTTTTTTCAACCAATTTTTCAGTGGCGTTGGTTCCAGAAGAGTTTTTCCATTGGGTTTTAACAAAGGATATATTTTTTCAATATTTAAGTATTTTGAGAGAGTGGGGCGACTTTAATTACAATATTTGTGATGTTTAATGGCAGTGGGCATTCCCTGTAAAAATCTTTGTGCGATTCGCTCCTTGTGACTCCTTGTGTACAACAACATGGCTATTCAATCACATCGTGTATAGAGTCGATGGGTAGGCTTAACATAATGATGGTAGAGTTGCCGTGGTTCAGCAAGCTACTTGTAAACAAAGAAGCTGGCGAACAGCGGTCTTTTGAATCGGCTTTGCCCATGACTCTGGAAGACTTGGAGTTAAGCTTTTCTTGGAGTTAAGCTTTTCTTTGAGAAAAGAACAAAGAACGGCACAGAAGTCATTCTTAAGAAAGGAAGATGTGTTCGGAGTTTTGCTGACCTGATACGGCAAAAGTTGAATCTATCAACTAGCTCCGATTCACCTTCTTCGTTGCTCTGGTTGGTTGTAGCGCTATCCTATTGTGTGCAGAGGGAATTTGAAAGACAACCGTTTATCCCACCCCTCGGATTGAGCCCTGCCAATGGTGAGTTCCCAGATCCCAACATCTTGATGTGGGTCTGGCTTGTCAGGCTAGTAGTTCTAATCATATCAATACTCCTAAACCTAACCCTACCCATAAGTTATCCCTAAAATCAGAGGGAAAAGATAGGATAATAACACTGATGTAGAAGCCTGGTTGTAAGCCTAAACTTGACAAACTGTAAACTTGTCCCTCAAATCTGATTGGTCGATTGGAATGTTGTTCCAGGATCAATAAAGATATTGATCCAAGAACATGTTATACTTGGTGCAATCCTGTTCACCCTCTGGACTTACAGTAGGTCTGTCTTTAAACATTTATAAGATATCATAAAAAATAAATTTCCATATGGAGAATTTTTTTTACTTTCGGATCCAACAGTTGCACTCTATGCCAATGGCCTATATGCCAACGCTAGTGCTGACGTTCTTCCGTTTACAACTAAGCCACCATTGCTATTTCTGGAATGCTGCGCTGTTGACAAGCTTGCTGCTGAGGTAAATGATGAAGAAAACGTTTAAATATCAGCGATCTATGGGCTCATCGTCTGAAAACTGTTGTGTGCCGATGTGTCAGGCCTCTGCTAAGTACAACAATGTACTTAGTTTCCACACTTTCCCCACGGATGAAGAATTAAGACACAAGTGGGTTGTCGCCATTCGTAGGGACGACTTCACGATAACGCCTCACACCCAGGTGTGTAGCCGGCATTTTAAAAAAGAAGATGTTCGTGAACCAGCGTCGGAGAAAGGATGACGACTGTTGAAAAAGGGAGCTATCCCAGCTTTATTTCAATGGAATAACTTCTCCCTCCCACCTGTAAGAACAAGTGTTTGGGAGAGGAGAGATCGCTGCCGCTGGAGGATCATGCCCCCGAACAAGATGAAGCCATGGAGGAAGATTCCGGTGATCCTGATCCTGCCTCCACAGTCGCCGCCGAAAATATAGCTCTACGAGAGGAGGTTCGCCTGCTGAGGGAACAAGTTGAAAGCCTTACGATGAAGCAGAGGTTTGGGATCCATCGCTTTGCTGCTTCAGACAAGGACATCCGGTTCTTCACAAGGTAAGATGAGTAGCCTAGTCAGTTTTGAAAAGATGCATGGGTAGCAAAGAAATTATGAATTAGTATATGATTTATTATTATGAGTATTAGCCTAGTTATTTTAATTGGTGAGACTGTCTGAATGCAGTATTAGCAGAGGCGGACAGTACTTAAGTATTTTAACTTTCCAAGTAATTTTATTTTTCAAGTATGTACTTTATCAGTGTTCTTCTTTGGAAAACATTTACTTCACAACCTTTCATATTGAATATCATTTAATACTTAATTACATAAAAAAGTATTCAAGGTAAAAAAACAACAACTTTTATTTATGAAATGTAGTGCAGTAAAAAGTATGACATTATACTGACGAACAATACACGAACAACACGCTAACACACCGGAAGTAAAGGAGCCGGTTTAGCTGTAAAGTGGAAGGTCGTGTCATATACGCTATTGCACAGAAACTAAACACTCTTTAAAGGGATAGTTCACCCCAAAATGAAAATAATTTACTCACCCTCATATTGTCCCAAAGCATTTTTTTGCTTTGAACACCTTGAACACCTGTTCAATTTCTCATTAATGCAATTATCTAACCAACCAATCACATGGCAGTTGCTTCAATGCATTTAGGGGTGTGGTCCTGGTCAAGACAATCTCCTGAACTCCAAACTGAATGTCAGAATGGGAAAGAAATTTTGAGCGTGGCATGGTTGTTGGTGCCAGACGGGCCGGTCTGAGTATTTCACAATCTGCTCAGTTACTGGGATTTTCACACACAACCATTTCTAGGGTTTACAAAGAATGGTGTGAAAAGGGAAAAACATCCAGTATGCGGTAATGCCTTGTTGATGCTAGAGGTCAGAGGAGAATGGGCCGACTGATTCAAGCTGATAGAAGAGCAACTTTGACTGAAATAACCACTCGTTACAACCGAGGTATGCAGCAAAGCATTTGTGAAGCCACAACACGCACAACCTTGAGGCGGATGGGCTACAACAGCAGAAGACCCCACCGGGTACCACTCATCTCCACTACAAATAGGAAAAAGAGGCTACAATTTGCACAAGCTCACCAAAATTGGACAGTTGTAGACTGGAAAAATGTTGCCTGGTTTGATGAGTCTCGAATTCTGTTGAGACATTCAGATGGTAGAGTCAGAATTTGACATAAACAGAATGAGAACATGGATCCATCATGCCTTGTTACCACTGTGCAGACTGTTGGTGGTGGTGTAATGGTGTGGGGGATGTTTTCTTGGCACACTTTAGGCCCCTTAGTGCCAATTGGGTATCGTTTAAATGCCACAGCCTACCTGAGCATTGTTTCTGACCATGTCCATCCCTTTATGACCACCATGTACCCATCCTCTGATGGCTAATTCCAGCAGGATAATGCACCATGTCACAAAGCTCAAATCATTTCAAATTGGTTTCTTGAACATGACAATGAGTTCACTGTACTAAAATGGCCCCCACAGTTAACAGATCGTAACCCAATAGAGCATCTTTGGGATGTGGTGGAACGGGAGCTTCGTGCCCTGGATGTGCATCTCCATCAACTGCCAGATGCTATCCTATCAATATGGGCCAACATTTCTAGAGAATGCTTTCAGCACATTGTTGAATCAATGCCACGTAGAATTAAGGCAGTTCTGAAGGCCAAAGGGGGTCAAACACAGTATTAGTATGGTGTTCCTAATAATCCTTTAGGTGAGTGTATATTGCCCTTTTTTGTAATTTTAGGCTGTCAACCTTTCCCATATAAACCTTTTTCACTATATGAAAAGAGAAGCTAGGGCATTATGCAAAAATGTAAAGACGTGAGGGTGAATTAATACTGAGACTTTTCATTTCGGGGGAACTATCCCTTTAACAAGATATAGAAATTTGCACCATCTGAAAAATGCTTTTATACATTGCTTTTACATCACTACTTTGAGGTCTTCCTTGTGTCCTTGTACGCACAAAAGCATCAGCCATGACAGTCTTATCACGTGTCGCCTATCTGTCTTTCCTGCTAGAATGTGCGAGACATGGTGGCCCAGACAGATCATGCAGGTGTGAGACATCTCTGGCATTCCACACATGCCACTGCAGCGGGTGCGACTATAATGTGTTCATGCCGTTGGGTCATGTCACGGTCCTTATGGCCGTGGCTCTACTCTCTCTGTGGACCCACGTTTCCACTAAAATGAACCATGACTATTTTCAGAAAAAAATTCAGTATCATAGGAAATGTGCATGACAATGTCTGAGAGTATTTCTTGGACGCTTTTAATTGGCCGATTTCCCTTCAAAGGCACTGTATGACCCGTAACCTTTAGGAACTGTGTGGCCCCCACATAACACGAAAGTTTAATCTTGTACCAAGTATTTGAAGTCATATTGGATGGCATCTGGTAATGGCAAACATTAATATCTATTTCAGTCAACATGCTACAGTACAAATCCCTTAATTGGCCGATTTCCTTTTAAAGGCACTGCATGACCCATTAATAAGCTTTTGGTTAGGGACTATGTGGCCCTACATTTAATCTGAAAATCTGATCTCGTACTGAAGACCAAATAGTGACATCATACTGGATGGCATCTGGTTATGGCAAACAAACCCCAGATGCTTGAAGAGCAAAGAAATTGCAATGATGTCATCACTTGATTAAATTGATTAAATGGCACTAGCAGCCTGATTTGACCATTTTGCCAAAAGGAAAGCGGCTTTGCTCTCTTTAGTTAGGAGACTTTTACTGGGGGTTGTCCTCGTAATTAGTGTCTGTGGTATGCTTTGGATAAAAACGTCAGCTAAATGACTATACTCTCTACTCTTTATATCATTTGAGAAAGTTAAGGATCCAAATGAAAATTCATTATTAGTGAAATATTAATGTAAGTGATAATTAACCATTGATTTGTAAATTAGGTTGCTGTTGTTTAAGCAGAACCTCAGGGATTCTATGCAGACTTCATTTCTAGAGACCATACTGCATTAAGACATTTACATTTAGTCATTTAGCAGACGCTTTTATCCAAAGCGACTTACAAATGAAAGCAATAGAAGCAACTAGAACAGTCAAGGGCAACAGTATGCAAGTGCTGTAACAAGTCTCAGTTAATCTAGCACAGAACACACAGGACAGAACTTTTTTTTATTTTATTTTTTTTATTAGACGGACAGAAAATGAATAGAATGTTAAGTGATATTCTTGATTGGTCATGTGCTGCTGGAAGAGATGTGTCTTTAGCTGTTTTTTGAAAATGGCTACAGATTCGGGCTGCTCAAATCCTTAAGACACAAATCCTTCTCCATTGGATTAAAGGCACTTGAGGGATGCCCAAGCCTAGATTTTCTGAGGTTAGCAGAGAGTGGACTATCTGTGTGTGTGTGTCGGCCTTGAACGGCACCTAGTAATGTCTGACATTCACTGGAATTAAGACTAAGTCATATTGCGCAACTTCAGTATAAAGGACTGCAGTATAATGCAACAGCTAGGAATGTAATGTTAAAGGATTAGTTCACTTTAAAATTAAAATTACCCCATGATTTACTCACCCTCAAGCCATCCTAAGTGTATATGACTTTGTTCTTTCTGATGAACCACACTGTCCTCCAAAAAAAACGACTCTATAGTTTTTCAAGCACCTTATTACAACCTTTATTTACGTTTTAAAGTCATGCTAGCTGGCATACAAATAACGACTGTGTCGTGTTGCATCTGTCGTCATGATATAACATATGACTGTCTTTACCCATCAAAATGCGTGTTCATTTAAATGCAATGGGCCTCATTCATGAAACACGAGCAGAACAAATTTGTGTGTAAATCATTCGTAAAGCCGCTCTGACGTAAATTTTCGGATTCACGAAAATGTTCGTATTTTCAAAATGTTAGTTGGTACGAATGAAATTTACACCTGCTCCCTACCACGTGTAAATGGTGCGTAAAACATTTGAACGTTCTATGTTCTAATTTAGGCAAACTGATGACATTGCATTTTGATGCACTATGTACCATAATAATAATATTTCAAGTTTGTTTCAAGAGTTGATTTGCCCCATCTTTTTTATTATCATTTTTTTTTTATTTACTGCTCAACATTGGGTAATAGACAGCACACGTCACTGTCACTTTTTACCAAGCCGTCCAATCACAGTGGAGGAAGGGCGGGACAAAAACTACACCGACCAATCATCCTACTGGTACACCGACTGAACAACAATAATGGAGAAGTTAATACTGCTTTTTACTGCATTTTTTATATTCAGTAATATTCTTCAAAATGAGATACTAGTAACACATACTGCCATGGATATTCTGTATCATATTTATAGCAATCAAAGTATCTCAGATGGAAAAACGCTGCCCTTGCAAATCGCATTCAAGCGCCACCAGCTGGCCGTTTTCAGAAGAGCACCAGGTGTTTTTTAGCTGGCTAAAAATGCTTTGGTGGACACACGATAATTTAATATTTATTGCTAGGCAAATGGTCAGTTAGTCTCTTTAGCATTTATGCAAAAAACTGGAGCCAAACCTGAGAAAGAATTCCAGAAGATTCCGCAGTGTTCCTGGACACGTAGTTGTAACTCATGGGCAGGGATTATGCTAATTATGAATGAGCGTGCACTCGCATCCTGTTTACGAATGTTTGGAATTCATTAATCTACACTCTTTAAACTACCGAATCAGTGGTACACGAAGCATTTGTGAATCTGGAGGAGAGTTTTCGTAAAGGTCCACTTTACGCGCAAATTACTCAGAATTTGCTCATATGTTTCGTTGAATGAGGCCCAAAGTGTGGACTTTTTTTTACCACCATTTGTCATATTTCCATTTAGCAAAAATATTTTTTTATTAACAACTACATCCACCCCACCCCTAAACCTACCCAGTGATTTATAGCCCATAATAACTTTATGAGCACATGCTGGGATCGAACCGACGTTTGCATGATCACATGATTACATGATGTTGTATTTTGCAATGCTCTATCAATTGAGCTACGCAAAACCCAAAATATGATGCAAATAAAAGGAAACAAAGCTTTAAAATTAAAGTGTCCTGCTGTCGATAGGGGCACAACTTTAGTAAATGCTCCTATGGGTCGTATTTCAGGGAAGTGACAAACGACCTATATAGGCGTATTGGTTGGAGGACATGTTGGATGAACACAATCTGAGTTATATTAATAAATAACCTGGCTCTTCCAAGCTGTATGATGGCAATGATGGGGTCCATTGAGTTTGAAGCTCAAAAAAGTGCATCTCACTATGAACTAACTTATTGTGAACTTATTAGCATGCATATTACTAGGATATTGGCTGTGTATTAGCTCCAGGGGGTTAATAAAGGCCTTCTGAAGCGAATTGATGGGTTATGTATGAAAAATATTCATATGTAATACTTTATAAAGTAAAATATCTTGCTGCCACCATACCGCCTTCCGTATTCAACGGAAAAAAGATTAACTGACGCAACGTATCACGGACGTAGCTTAAGTGTTTTGAACTGTGAGAGGCGTTATACTTTCTGCTTAAGTTGAATATTTTTCTTACACAAACCCATTGATTGGCTTCAGGAGGCCTTTATTAACCCCCTGCAGCCTTGTGGATTACGTTTATGATAGATGAATGCATTTTCTTGAGCTTCAAACTCAATGGAACCCATCACTGCGATTATAAAGGTTGGGAGAGCCAGGATATTTATTTATATAACTCAGATTGTATTCATCAGAAAGAAGAAAGTCACATACACCTAGCATGGCTTGAGGGTGAGTAAATCATGGGGTCATTTTCATTTTAAAGTGAACTAATCCTTTAAGTTCACATGAAAAGTATAGTAAGAAAGAAACTTAAAAATTACACCAAAGCATTGAACAAGGGCCACCCACCTAAATAAGGGCCACGTTAAAATTCTCATCTCTTTGTCCACCCACCAGCATTGCCCTCTTTCACCTTCAGATCTTTTCAAAGCACAGTGCAACTTTTAAGATGACTCTCATGAAGATAAAAGTCACCTCAAAATCAAAAATAATTTATGGTAACACTTTTTAGGGATTAGGGTCCAATTCTCACTATGAACTAACTTATTGTGAACTTATTAGCATGCATATTACTAGGATATTGGCTGTGTATTAGTAGGGGGGAGTGGGGTAATTTGTGCCAGGGGGGAAGTAGTTCCACCCATTGTTTCTAAAAAAAAAACATAGAATAAATTGGTCATGTGACCACATCATTTTGAAAAGCCATCCATTTTACTCATCCTCTAAAGAAGAGAGACATGTGGCATGAGATGTTAGCACATTTTAGATAAAAAAAACAAAACAAAAAAAACACTTTTTTTTCCTTTCAAAGTAAAATTTCTATGATCAAGGTTTTTTGATTGTAGTGTCTGAACAATTATAGACAAGTTTGAAAACATTTCACACATGTTTTAGTGCTTTAGCAGGCTACACAATGAGTCTATACGGTTAACATGATGGCTTAGCTGCTGGATCATGCTAGTTTTTCACACTTGTGCATCTGGGGTGATTTGTGCCAAAGGGCCTGGGTTAAGTTGTGCCAAAGTTGAAAGAAGTCTGCATGGAAAGCCCATCTTTACATCGAAAGAAAACGATGAAGGAGTCATCCCTAGAGGTGATGTGCTCAAGAAACTACCCAATACCCCAAAAACTTGGTGGTCAGCCAGAAGGGAGCAGACATTTATAGATGCCCCTGCAGCATTGACAAGTGGGATGTTAAGTATAGGCCATCCAGACCACCTAGATCTACATACTATATCATATAATCTGGAGAAGTGAGGAGATGGGCATGTTTGACTCACCTGCCATTTGTTTAATTTAGCTAACACTGATTTCAGTTTTATTCTGTTTTTAAGGGGCCTAAGTCACAATAGGATGTTTAGAAATGAGCCTCACTTTATTCTTATATGTTACATAATTGCAGTGTTGGAGTACTCGAGTCCTGGACTCGGACTCGAGTCCTTATTCTTTGGACTCGAGTCCGACTCGAGACTCCGTTCTCTGGACTCGTGACTCGACTTGGACTCGCGGACTGATGACTCGTACTTGGACTCGAGTCTCGAGGTCCAGGATATATAAAATCGGACTTGAGCATTCATCAAATGAATTACGTTGTTTCTGACTAAATAGGAAAAGTGTAACATGTTATATACAATTTGTATAACCTGTCTCGGGCTCCAAGACCGGCCGTGATCTATTTTTTCCCTCACCGACACCGCTCGCTCTCCTTGCTTGACCACACACTCACTGACTGACGTCACTCACTTTACGCCGCATTCATTCTCGTGCTTTATTCGCGGGCTAAATTTTGGAAAATGCAGAAATATGTGCCCCGGATCGTGAAGTTCGCCTACACGGATTTTGAATCTAATGCTGGAAAGAGCAGCGCTAAATGTTGTGTGTGTAAACGCACAATTGAAGAAAAGACTGGGACAACTTCCAACAGACACCTGTCACGGATGCACCCAGAAAAGTAAGTAAAAATGCTTTCCATTGGCTAACATTAGCTTAAAAAAAACTATTATTGCCTAATGCATATATGATGATAAACAGAGGAAGCTAGGGTTGGGCGATGTCTGTCTATTTGGCATCAGACGTCGACGATGTACAGTGAAGCGAATGTACAGTGACGTGACTGCCAGATTCAAACTGTGCTTTCTGCAATGGCTGGCGCTGAGCCAAAGACTGACGCCCTCAGCGCTTAATCCCGTTTATGTTTATTTTAGATTTCAGATATTTAAATACTAGGGCTGGGCAAATTAACGCGTTAAAGCTGCCGATTAATTTTTTCAGTTTAACGCATTTTCAGCATCCGTTTTTATATCATTTTTTGCCCAGCGTTACATGAAAACGCTCCTATTCGTATAAATGCTTCCAACCGACAAGACACAAGAGAACGCGCTGTATGTCAATGTCCTGTGTGTGTGTGTGTGTGTGTGTGGAGGTGTCCTGTCTGTGTGTGTGTCAGTGTCCTGTGTGTGGCTGCGTCTCATGTCAGCTAATAGAGGGACACACTGACACACACACACACGACACACAGACAGACTAGCCTCAGTCTCCTGCTCTCATCGAGTTCTCTTTTGCTAATGAACAAACAATAACAACAACACCACAGAGAATTTTGAGTATTCTCATATTAGGACTCTTAAATTATTTAAATAACGTCTTAAATGAACTTAAAGAGTTGTGAGGAAATGAGATGCGCGGGACAGCGCGTGAGATCCGCGTCAGCGGCTGCTCTTAAAGTGACAGTAGCACTGATGCCTGTCATTAATGTTCTTCAAAGAACAATGGGAACAGAGAAAATTGTAGCTGTAATGTGGCGTTCACACCGGACGCGATTCGCGCGAATAATTCGCGCTAATCGCGCGAAGGTGGACGCTTGAACATTTTGAGTTCACTCGCTTCATTCGCGCGTGTAATTCGCGCGAATCGCGCGTGAAAAACGCGTGTGACAACTACACACCAGACGCGAATTCGCGTCATGGGCGGGGCTTCTGCTCTATATGAGCCTATATGAGTTTTTTTGTAAAAAATACTACTATTAATGTGCGACAAAACGTAGTTTAAAGACTTTTTCAGGCGATAATATAGTTGTTTAAAGCTCAAATCTGTGGTTAATTTATAAAAATAGTGCCTATTTGAGCATTTTATCTGGCGTTTTCGGAGTTGTGAGATCCAGGGGATCGGCGGCGCTCAGCGCTCGTGTACCCGGGGAGACCCGCCTTCCCTCGGCTAGTCCTTCTCACATTTGCCGCTGGCTCTGGCTCTTTTTTTCTGCTCCTGTCTCGTTGTGAAATGGCTCACTTGGCTCACAATGGCTCACAATAACTCACAATAACTCACTTTCTTCCAAGCAAGATCCTTTTTATTCCTTTTATTCCTGTTCCTGTAGTGATAGGATGATGTATTGTACAGCTCCGGGTCTCCACATACGGCCACCATTATCTTGTCCTCCATTGTTGTTGGGATTTCTGCCTCCGCTTGTAAATGCGTCACTACTAGAGCAAGCTCGTGATTGGTTAACGCGGCGCGAAATATCCGCCAGAGTTCAGATTTTTCAACTTGAGCGCGTTCAAAACGCTCAATTCGCGTCATTCGCGCCGCCTCAATCGCGCGAATCGCTCGAATCTCGCCGCCTCAATCGCGCGAATCGCGCCGCAGAATGCCATTTCGCGTCTCTGCATTGACTTAACATGTAAATCACTCGCGCGAATCGCGCAAATCGCGTCCGGTGTGAACGCAACATAATGATGATTAATCAAGCTCAAGACTCGACTCCAACACGGGACTCGAGACTCGACTCGGACTCGAACTCAGGTAATGGTGACTCGACTTGGACTCGACTCGGACTCTTCTTTGGCGACTCGGACTTGGACTCGGACTCGGAACACTGGGACTCGAGACTCGACTCGGACTCGACAGTTGGTGACTCGACTACAACACTGCATAATTGACAGGCAGCTTTCTATATATGGCAACAGGCATTTATTGCCAAAGGCTTTTTGCCTGAAATGATTCACAATTATCAAATAGTGTGTAATTTAAATTGGGGTTTTCCCAAAAACTACAACATATGACTTATTCCAACAGTGAGAAAATCTAAATAAACCTTAAATTAGTAATTTTGTATTGAATTTGTCATGCTTTCATATAGCATTACAGTTCATAACATTAAATTGTTCTGTTTTACTTCAGAAATCACTGGCAAAATTTACCCCAACTTATTCTCCCCAAAGGCACAATTTACCCCTCACCAGGGGCAAGAATGTTTTTTTCACCACTTTTTTTCCCAAAAGCTATATTTCTGAAACTATTAATTTCAGATCCAAAGTTATTGTTCTCAGGGATGCACCACATCCTGAAATATATGTACATTCTTAAGTTGAAGACATTATTGTCATGGCCTCACTTTAAAGTCACTTTGAGTAAAAACTGGCACAACTCACCCCACTCTCCCCTACTTATAATGCACATATTAATTTCTTATTCTGCATGACAATATTCTACATCCCTTAATCCTACCCAATACCTAAATTTAACAACTACCTTACTAACTATTAATAAGCAATAATTAGGAGTGTATTGAGGCAAAATCAGTTAATAGTTAGTTAATAGTGAGAATTGGACCCTAAATTAAAGTGTGATTGAACACATGTTCACTTATAACTATGACTTTTGCCTCTAAAAACTCTATAATTTACTTCTTATTAATCGTTAGTAAGGTTGTTTTGTAGTGTTTAAGTTTAGGTATTGGGTACGATTAAGGGATGTAGAATAAGGTCATGCAGAATAAGGAATTAATATGTACTTTATAAGTACTAATAAACAGCTAATATCCTATTAATATACATGCTAATAAGCAACTATTAATAGTGAGAATTGAACCCTAAGATAAAGTGTTACAACAAAAAAAAATAGCATTCTCATGACTGTCCTTTCTGGACATAAAGACAGCATACATTTGCATTATGCAAACAAATGATTTCTTATGTTTTTCTTTTGATTAGGAGGTGAAATATGACTTGGTGGGTTTAGGGTTTAAGCGGTCGTGTAATGTAGGTAATAGTTAAGAAATAGTCAGGTATTTCACCTCCTCTGAACGACTTCCTTTCCGAGTATGGGAGACGTTGTGGACCTGCCATGGCAGGGGCTGAGACACCACATACGGAAGAGGCTCCGGTTGACGCATCCACCGAACACCCAGCTGAAACAGACACAGCAGGATCAGTGTGTGTTGCATGATTTGAGACCACATTTAGTTTGACTCATGATGGGTCAGGATCCTGCATAGTAATCCGTCATTAGAAAACATCCATCTTGTCTCCTGTGAATTAAATCAACTTTTGTGGAATAAGCAGTCGTGTAAGTCGTGTCAAAACGTAAGTGATCTAGTTCCTGCGGCCTCATTCACATCGTTTATTAAGAGTATTGTGGCCCTGAATTGCAATGTCACGCACCCTAATACCTTACTGTGATTGAAGGATGCTGTATCTTCAAAAAGCCAGAGATGACGTGTGAACTTGAAGACTTTTCATATAACACATGCCATAATATTTTTTAAAACGCTTATAAGAAAGTGCTGTGGCAGTGTTGTACCATTTCATATCATGGAACTAAATGATTACAATAATGTACCATGGTATCATTGAAGGGTGTTTCATCAACTACAGGCACTTTTGTGTCCCTGCAAGTGGTGGATTTTTATTTAAAATATCAGTTGAAATACCGTCCCCAACCCCCCCTTACATGAACGTCACATCACAGCTGTCTTTATCATGCCTTCATATATTCATTTTTTTTTTCTCCCAGTCTTAAAATGTGAAAATGCCTCATGAAATCTAAATTTATTGGGTTTCAACATTTTCCTTTTCATTAAAGGGGTGGTTGCATGCGATTTCACTTTTTTAACTTTAGTTAGTGTGTAATGTTGCTGCTTGAGCATAAACAGTATCTGCAAAGTTACAGCGCTGAAAGTTCAACGCAAATGGAGATATTGTCTTTTAAAGTTATGGCAGTTTATTGCCTACAAAAACGGCTGGTTTGGACTACAACAAGCTTCTTCCCGGGTTGGTGACATCATAAACCCTTGCTATTAACATAAACACTGTCCCCGGGAACACGCAACAAAGTGGGCGAGGCCACGTTGCAGTCATAACGAAAGAGAGAGAGCTGTTGCAGAACTACAAACTACATTTGGCCATCTAACCAATCTAAGACCATTGCGTTTTTCGGAGGGAAGGGCTTCACAGAAGCCGTTCAAAGGACAGTAGAGACAGCGGTGTGGAATAAAGATAAGAAAAAGATGGTGTTTTAAAAAAAAAGAAGTATTAAGACATGTTATACTGTGCCCCATAAACACAACCAAGCCTAGAAAAAAAACACAGAACCACCCCTTTAAATGACTCACATTATCTGTCATTGAAACCTTTTACCATGCCTTTATTTATTCTTGATAATTCATTTAATTTAATTTATTTTAAAATGCGAAAATGCCTTGATACTTTAATTTATCCCAATCTGAAATCTGAAACTGCCTTATAAAATGCTATTACAATCATGAACTAAAAGTAAAAATAAACATAAATCATAAAATGATTCATACATTTTTTTGTTGTTGTTTTTTTTTTTTTTACAAAAAATTATGACCGTCCCTCAGTTGTGACATCATTTTCACCCTGGCCAACAGCAAGGGGGAGTAATGATAATCCTCCTGAACTGCATGTACAGTATTCTGGACATTTACATTACATTAAACCAGTGAGAGTGTGTTACGAGAGTTTACTTTCTAAAACTCTGCAGGGGCCAAAAATGCCCATAGCTGAAGAAACACCCTTAACAATGTACTCAAATAATACCATGGTGCATGTCCATAAAATGTTTTAGCTCTTTGTTTTTAATGTTGAAACATGAATTCTCCTTTTATCCATATGTTATAAAACACTTTGAATGGGTACTCTCTCATTTCCACGTAGTCAACGAGAAACCTGAAAGAGAACCTGTTTAATTCTAATTGTGATATTGTCCTCTGTCTTTTCATCATATTCGTCCATCTAACATTTTTATCATTTTTGTTCATTCGTCTGGCATACAAAACAATGACAAGAATCTCAGTCAAGTGAATGGCTTTTGGCTGGTATCTTGATGATTGGCGACAAATGCATGGAGATGTAATCTAAAGCGCCGCCTTACCTGTTCAGCCACTCTCATCAACATGTACATGGCTGTTAGCATTGTCACCAGCATTTTGAAAGCCTTCTTTGTGCTTTTCTTCAGGTAGTCCTGGGCAGACCGCGTCAACCCGTGGTGAAACTCGGAGAAGTCAAGGATCTAGAGCTGCATCTTTCTGTTCAGCCAGACACACTCACACCGCTAAGTCATTTAAAGAGCTTTGCGTTACAGAAATAGGAGGCATGTAATCTTTTCCTATGCGTACATGAGAGTTTATCCCTCTGGGTAGAGCTTTAACCTCATCCTGAGCCAGACATTACACTTTAACATGAATTACATGAGCTTGACTTAAGAACATAGCAACCATTGCAAAGTGCCAGAAACAAAGGCAAGGACCATTTTCCTCAGATATTTTCCTTCATATTTCACTTTGAAAAAAAATTCTCACAAAAAATGTTGCATTCCCCAGACAAACGTTCTCATACATTCTCACTCAAAAGTATTGCGTTCCCTGAGAAAAGCATTGAAATTGCATTGAAATTCTCTCCATCTCATATTAATTTCATCATCATCGGCATCACACACGTTTTTAATGCAAAGTTTCTCAGAGGAAAACAAAAATAAGGATTTTTTTTTCCCCTTCACCATACCCTTTAGGGGCCTCCGTAAAAAACATAAGGCCAATTCACATTACACAGAAAAACGCCAACAAATGGGCCGTTGGGTTTAGAATTTTATGAAAAATAGTTAATGTTTACACTGCCCACACAGACACCAACAATTGAACATAAAATCGAACAATTGAACAAAAAATCCCGACCAACGTCAACAGACGGGGTAACACACTGATCTATACATTTTTCATTAAATCAGGACATGTCATTAAAACTTTTCTTTTTCACATCAGAAATCACAATTGTAAACAAGTATATCTGTAAAGCAGATGTTATTGAAGTGCATGAATGTTCAGAATCTCTTCTCTATCTCTAACTGGAAAGACAAGTGAAGGTATGATGTCAATAATGAAGTCATCACTCCTGCATGGAAGCCAATAATGTTTATAACTTTAACAGCACAATCCTAATCTATACACTATAAATGCATTAATAGTAATTCAAATGATATTTTTACATTTGCTTCTTGCCACATTATTTTGGATTCCCAATTCTGCTAAGCTGATTTTGAGTCTACAAGATCTTTTCATTTTGTTGTAAGCGTTTTATTGTCTGAAATATCAAAACAAGTGGCATCTGCAAATAATAATGTTTTCTAAAATATAACTTTTATGAGGAGTTCGAGAAGTGGTCTAGCAGATTAACCAAATTTTTTTTTTTTTTATAAAAAATTTAACACACTTTTTTGTGTGAAATGTAATACAAGAAAGTCTATTTATGCTTGAAAATAAATGTATTCATCTTTAACTTGAATGCCATTTGCTTTGATATTTTGTTTGCGAAAAAAACATTTTTCTTGTAGAAGCGTTTTAAACAATCACACAACACATTGCTTAATGTGTGTAGGAAGGATTATTTTGGTACTTTTTCTGCTACATGGGGGTTGTTTAGATATGGGAGTGTGAATGTGATCAGTAACTCTATGTGCGTAATGAACAGGGTGGGGGAAATTCCACAAAAGCAGACCTTATCGCTCTCAGGTCGGTCTCATATATAGGAGCTCAATGTTATGGTCATGTCGATGTCAGTTCCAACTAATGACAGCACAGCACGCAACTAATGGAAGTATCAGGTCAGGAGAAATTGCTTTAATTTTGCTTTGTTATGACAGTATATGTTGATTTGTACTTTACATTTGATTTTCAGGTCACACTTTATATTAGGTGTCCATAACTATGTACTTAAATAAAAAAAATAATAAGTAAAGTGTAGTTATTGTGTTGTTGTATTGCAAAGCAGTTTTGCTGCTATGGGATATGGGTAAAGAGACAGGTTTGGTGGGTAGGTTTAAGGGTAGATTAAGGGGTAAGGGAGGGGTCAACAGTGTAATTATAGATGTAATTACAGAGATTAATTGCAGCTGTAATACATGCAGATATTTTTTAAACTATAAGTACATTGTAAAAACATGCACACTGTAAAATCTCTTACTTAAAAAATCATGCACATCGATTGCCTTAAAAAAACAAGTAAAGTGAAATAGGAATAGTATGCTGTGCTATGAGTTGTATCTTGTATAATGAGTTGTATCTTGTATAACTTATAAAAAAGTTGAAAATTGCTTAACTTAGTTTGATGAGTTAAAACAATGTAAAACATATGTTGTCATAACTTATTGATCATATAATATTTTACAGTGTAGATTTACTTAGCTACCATTGTTACCATTGCTGTGTTTTACATGCTGAATGTTGAAGTCTGTGTGTGACTCAAGTAATATATTGTTACAAATATAGAGGGATTATATCAACCCAATTAAAAGTTTCACAGGTGTTTATGACGTAAGTGTTAGCAATACAATTGTAAACGATCATTTTACGACATTAAAGGTCCCATGGCATGCAATTTTCATTTTATGAGGTTTTTCAATATTAATATGAGTTCCCCTAGCCTGAATATTGTCCCCAAGTGGATAGAAATGTTGATCGGTGTAAACCCGAGTTCTGGCTGTCTCTCTCTGCCTTTGAGAAAATGACAGGCCAGACGAGCCAATCCTGAAGTCTCCTGTTTTGACGTCCGAGCAGGAACGGTTACCTCCCTTTCCTCCGCCCAGAGAATCTGGCACGCCCATGCAAACGCTCGAGAGATCATTCCTTGTGAATGAGTGAATGCTGGCAGTTTCTCAGTGTTTGGATGTACAAATGAAAACAGAAGTCTTTTTTCAGTTCCTTCTCATCTGTGATCAGTAATTTCTGATGTGTAGCTAATTATTTATTATTCGTGCACACAATGCGGCTTCTCTCTCTCCAGACCGAACGGTGTTTTCGTGTTTTCTATCTTGTGAGTCAGTGTTTTTGTACGTCCTCGTCGCGTCTACTGGTTCTAAAATGTGCATACAGTCATGAGTTTCTGCTCAACATCGGCCTCACACACGCCGAAGCTCGGGCTGCACTGGCCGTTGGCCTTCAACATCCCCGACCCCCAGTACTGCATCTGGCCCACAGCGGAGGCACCAAACGCGGCGTGAGATTAAGCAGAAGGGGGGTAAGAGCATATTCGGGCTAGCCAGCCTAGCCCCACAATAAACTGGATTACATTCGATTACTGCTGTTGTGTCTTTGTTTGCGCTGTGTACTCAACGCGCGTCACTGACGCTTTTATTTTATTTAAAAAATAATGCTATTATCAACACTTACTTTTAACTCGTTCATCTCGACAGCTGTAATGGTACTTTGCATGTGTTACAAAGTTGGTAATAATGATGAAGACGGACTCGGTGTGACTGGGACTCCTGTTTATTCAGAACTCTCAGATACAAACACAATAAACTCACAGCGCTGACTGACAGCGCTCTCATAACTCAGTAGGTACTATAAATAACTTTGTTAGCGATCGCTAAGCTCCGTCTCTGGTACGTTAGTGATGTCCGGTTCGCGAACGATCTTTCTTTTGAACCTGTTCTTTTTAGTGAACCGAATCAGTTCACCAAATCGGACTGAATCGTTCTAAACGGTTTGCGTCTCCAGTCAGCGCTGATCCATAATTTACTAAAGTTACTAACTTTCTGACATGAGTGACAGTCCCTCCGACTAGAAATAGACTAATAACCTGAAGTATATGCTGTAACTACAACAGTTCAGACATGCTGAGAACTGATGTGAAGTGAACTCAGGTCCATCCGTCTCTCTGGCAGGCAGCTCGTGCCTGCTCCTGCCTCGTAGACCAAGTTAAACCACGTCCCCTCCGCTCATTTAAAATACAAAGATGTCAGCCAATCACAACAGTGGCCGTTTTTACTGAAGTCTCACAGCAGACACGCCTCTTGAAGCAGGGCATTCAGCCACAGGGCAAACAGCAGTATTGAAAAAATGCCTTTTATTTCTAAATTATGACATTTTATGATGTAAAAGTCATACTAACAATATAAGTACACCTCAGGAAACATTATAAAATAATAGAAAAATGCCATGTCATGGGACCTTTAAAGGAAATATTGCATAGGTTCATTTTAAAAGGTTATCGTAATTTCTGACTAAATCATTAACTATAGTTAATTATTCAGTCAGAAGCTATGTCAACTTTTAAAAGCAACCTATTTATTACTTCTATTCCTTTGAAACCAAATAACTGATTTAATGTTGCATCACTGCATCAATAGGAACAGAGTTATAATAATATGAATGTTCCAAGTGCCCAACCAAAGTGAACACTGATCACCATAATGGTGAGGGTTTATTTTTATTTTTACTTGACAAAATGGCACTCAAACCAATCAATTAATCTTAACTTGGGTTTCTGAGTAAACAAGGAACAGTATGTGAATAGTACAGATTTACTAGATTTTTACAATTAAGTTAAGACATTAAGTAAAGTTAACTAAAATGTGTTAGTTAGAATCACTGTTGGATTTTACAGTGCTTTGTTTCAAATGATTAATTTGATAGTAGTTAAAGACACCTTATATAAAGTGGGACCTGTTTTAATTGAATAGATTATAATTGATGTTGGTATTTGTGGTTTTGTATCTATGTCAAATTAATTATTGACTATAGTGACTGGATAATCCTTGTGGAGGAATGCAAAGGCATTGGTTTTAATGAGAAATTAGATTTCCATCTGTGTGGCGGCTTGTGATAAGTATACTTATGGAAAGCAGGAAAGAAGAAAGATGCATGTTAAGTAGTTGTTGAGGCATGAATTTGCATTGAGCGCATTGACAGTTGCATATAAACTGACAAAAGAAAAGCCCAGCTATGTGATTTTTAATACATTACACACTAATATATGCACAGTTAGATATATAACCAGTAATGCCTCAACAGTGTCAGAAATTAATTAGCCCAGATTTCTATAATTTTGTTTCCCTAAGGCAAAGTGTGAACAATGTTGTTGAATTGTGTTCCTCAGATGGATGCAATTTAGACAAGTTTGGATATAATTTATCCTCCATCAAGGACATGAACATCTAATTTGACCTTTTTAGCGCAGGTAAGCACTTAATTAATCTATAATTAGGTCTAGTCTGGATGAACTCTTTAAAATATTAAGATTAATAAAAAGATTAAACATCAGCATTGTTATTTGACTAAATGTAATATAGTAAATGATACAATTGCATTGTGCATATATTGTGTAACTGTTTGTTTGTTTTTGCAGTCTCAGAAGCAAAAAGATGGACACTCATTAACATTCTGTCATTTTTGGCTGGTTGGCCAATGTGATCCTACAAAATATAACTGACAACCAAATAAACACTCTAAAAAACAATGTCTCTACATCGGAAGATTGTCCCCGATCTGGGGCATCTTACTACTGAGATAGGTGAGGGTTATGCATCAAACTTCAGCATCCCATAAATAAACATGTTTTTGTCCAAACTTCTTAGAAATTGCTAATATCATATTGCAGGATTATTTAAAAATGTCATATTACTATAACACTGACACAGTGGATTTTTCTCATCCAATATATCTCTTCTTTAGTGTCTGAAATTGACAGGGACAAGCATATTTTACTGCATATGCTGGACCTGCACAGGGAAAAGGTGTCGCCTATGGATCTTACAACAATGCTATATGTAAACACTCCAAGCACTGAAGACGACTTTCCACAGGACCCAACAGAGCTCTCAAATGCATTTCTCCGGCGGCTCTGGCTATGTAATCCCCAAGCCCGCAGCACTTGCTGCAAGGTAGCTGTAGGAGACTACGGTTTGAACATGGATGAGGATTCGCAATGTGCTATCAATCCTTTAGACTTGGTTGCAGTCATCTACATGACAACAAATAGTTTCCTACAGCAAGAGATCACCCACCGAATGTTGCAGTGCAACTTTGCAGTGCCTCTGTATCTTCCACCAGTTTACCCAGAAAAGAAGGGGACCATGCTCCTGTATCCATTTAGAGGTGTTCTAGGTCAGTGGAAGTCACCTTCTGAGGGAACTATCATGAAAAACATGGCCAATTCCAGGATGCCATTTCTTTCTGCAGTGAGGCTAGGTCACTGCAGTGTCTCAAAATCGCGAGTTCTCAACTGTGTTCTTGGGGGTCCACACAAGCTGAATGAGTGCTTCATAAACTGTGGTATGGATGGAGGGCAGCTGCCTCGTGTTCTATCAGATGGTCTGGTGGAGATGTGTTGGAACCTGCCTTCAGGAGATCATCATGACAATGTCTTCCCTCGTCCTGTGCTAGTAGCTAATCTCCGTGGAGATGCAGCCAACTGCGAAAAACAGATGAGTCTGCTATGTTACACATCTGCAGTCCTCGTAGTGTTCTGCGGAAGTTTTGGGGCAGAGGAACGAGAATTGCTTGCCTCATGGAGGGAGAATACAAGCCACATGATTATAATCGACTGCTCATTGCCAGGAGTGGATGGCCAAGAGAATCCTAATGAGAAAATGAAGCAAAGGCTGATGAAGGATTTAGAAATGCCTGATGGAACAATGCTTAATGGCTGTGAAGGTAATGAGGAAGAAATTGCTGAAAGCTTAAAAGATGTTCTTGATCGCTTTATTCCATACCTGCACACCACAAACCTTGTAGGTACAGCTGGTATGGCCAGTGACCTCAACATTATTGTTGATGAAGATGAGATCTGTCGAATGGCATTCAGGGAAGTTGAAGAAGTCCTCAGTGGAATTGAAGATGGAGTGTCCAGCTATTTGGAGAACCAACTGCCCTTGCAGGGTATGATATGGAAACAGTTGTGTGAGCTGGAGAAGGAGGAGGCACGTAACCAGCAACATGCAACCCAGAGCTTAAGAGGGGAAAAGGAAAATCTTACAAAACAGCGACTTGATTATAAATTAACAACAGCCATGAGAGCTTTTATTGCAGCTCTCTGTTCATTTGACACAACCAAGCGGGCATTTTTCCTCTCTTGGATGAGGGTGAAACTTGAAGTTATGCAGTTGGATAAACTGTCCCATCTTAGGGGAACAAATGAGGAACTGATGCAAGAACCTTGCATTGGACTTGAACATTTCCTTCGAGAAATGGGATTGGTCTACGAACGATACTTCTGCGGTCCAAACAGTGACTTGTATGACATGTTCCGCTTACCATATGTAGGTGCTGAACTACTTTTGTATGGAGTTCCCCTTGAGCTCTATGATGGGGATGCCTCAGTATTTCCCATGAATTGGGTGTACAGTGTTCTTTATGAGGTACACAAGCAGCTGCCAAAGTTCAGTCGCATGAGAGTTTTGACAATCTTAGGTTTCCAGAACTCCAAGAATGCAGAAATCTTATCTGCATTGTTTGGCACCAACTTCCCAAAGCGGGGTAGAAGTCATATCAAAGGGGCATACATGCTTCTCCTCAGCCTGCCTGACAACTTAAGATTGGAGATGGACTGTGAATTTCTGATGCTGATTGGCACAGAGGGTTTGAACCGCCAAGCAGGAGGAAGTCTTGTGCATGATATTGAGCTGGCTACCTTTGTCAGTGGACTAAGTGACATTACTCTGGTAGATTTACCAGCTGAGGGTCAGGACGAAACAAGAAGCAACCTTCAGATTGCTGTCAACGTTCTTCTCTGCACACAAAACTTGGAGAGGAAGACTACCTTTCAGGTTACTTCAGAGGGAGCAGGAATGGATGGGAAAATCATGAGTTGTGTAATTGATGTACTTAACACAGGACGGCTCCCAAATGAATCTCAAAGAGAAACACTTCTCACAAATGAAACAGGAGATGTAAGCCATAACCTGTCCAGCTCAATGAACAGCAACTCTGTGACTTCACAAAATGATCAAATCTACAGTGATGCAGTTCTCAGTTTAAAGAAAAGACTGTTGAAGATTTTCCATGAAAAGGCAACATATGGCCAGCCAACCTGCTTAGGTGCATTAATGGAGTATATGTGCAATTTATGGGAGAAAGTGAAAAATGGAAGTTTTGCCATAAAGTTTGGAGACACAGGTACAGCTGATGCCGTTATTGGCCTCTGCACACAACTTGCACAGGGAGAGAAGCAGCTCAATGAGCAACTGGATAGTTGGGTTCAAGGGTTGGACAGTCACATAACAGAGTTAAAAGAATCGGCATCACAAAATGGACAGGAAATGGATTCAGATGGCGTACTCGCAATTTTGAGGAATGAAGCAACTACCCAAATCAATACAGAGAGAGACCATATTAAGTTGAGTCTCTGGGACTACCTTAGGCAGGAAGATATTGATATTGCCCTTGTGGAAAATTACAAAGAAAGCCTTCTCAAAAGAGCAGACCTCATTCAAGAGCAAATGACATCCGATGTTGCCCAGAAACTTGAGTCTGCTACCATTCGCCATGAATTGACAATAAAGATGAAAGCCTTATTGACATCACTTGAAGCAGCCCTGGAGGTAAGGTTACGTTCACTCTTGAAGGCCTGCAAGAACAATGACTCTGTGATTGAGGACAAGGAGCTTGAACGTGAATTTGTTAGTGTTTGGGAAAATATCCCATCCAACTTGAAGGATCCCCCCCTAGAGACACAGGAAATCTTTGCAAGGATGATAGAGCAGCTAAAGAAAAACCTAAGCAATCGTGGAATAAAAAATCTAAACATTAGACTTCGAAATGCAAACCAACTCAATGGCTTTAAAGTGAAGACTAGCCATTTTGCTCTGAGTAGTAAGATGAAGAAAACCGTGAAGTACAATAAGAATGTTGCACAAAGATTCGCCAACAATTTGATAGAAGACTGTGACAAGAGAGTCTCAGAAAAACTGAGGCACAAAGAATGCTATTCAGATAGCTACATGAGGGAGCTGCTTTCAATTGTGGATAAGGGTCTAGAAGTTTTAAAAAGTGAGTCATTCATGATGAATCCCAAATTTGAAGTGGACATGAAAGAATATATCTGTAGTAAAGCAGTGGAGTCTTTTCAAGAGGTGCAGGAGGTTCTCGTAAGGGAAAGAGAAACTAAAGAGCGAATTCTAAATGAGACCAAGGACAGGCACATGCTGAATTTCAAATATCAGTTCCGAAAAAGAGACCAGTGTCAAAAAGCTGCTCAGTCTTTCACCAACCTGTGCCTCAAGCCAACAGCCGAAGACTTCATTTACAGCAGTTTGGAGAGGCAGATATTTAATGATATGCTCCAGAACAAAAATGCACGGCTTTATAGTTCACCAAAGAAGTTCCACTATGGTCTACTTAAAGAAATGCTGCTAAAGGACAGCTTTGAGAATTTCCATCAGTATCTTCAGTCCCATGAGAGCTTCAGCCAGAAGAGTATTGAGAAATTTATCAGAGCTCACCTGTCAGGTTCTATTATGATCGAAGACCGTAGGGAACAGAGAATGCACCAAATCTTTGATTGGGTGAAGAGGGGCATCAATCAGGCATCAGAATCTAGTAGTGGAGCACAGACCAATGTTAGACTACTACTGGAGAAAGTTTGCATCAACCTGGAGAGTCTGGGAAAAATCACTATGCCAACTCAAATCTTGAAAGAACCTTTGTATGACATAAGTACACATCGTGAGCACTTCTTTGCAGAGCTACAAGAATCAGTCTCTGCGTTGTCCTCGTCAATTTCTCAGGAATTTATGGAGAATGAGGACGTCATTGAAGTCCCTGATGACCTCCCTAATAAACTTCAGGACATGCTATACGACAGAGTGAAGGGGTGTGATGAGCGCTGTCCTTTCTGCAAAGCTCCGTGTGATTTGGAAGAAAAAGAACATCAAGTGCACGAAGCTGTTGTGCATCGACCTAAAGGTCTAGTGTGTTATACCAATGCCAACTCCACCACTCTGTCCCACAACACCTGCTCTGCAGATATTGCAGGACAAAACCAGTTTCAAAACAGACATACAGAGGGCAAGTCTCTGCCCTTTAAGGAGTATCAGTCCATCTACCCAGACTGGAACATTTACCCAGAGGATCCTAGGAATAACGGGGCTGCAGTCTACTGGAGGTATGTGTTCATGAGGTACAACAGTAGGTTTGCTCAAGAATATCAGTGTGCACCTGCTGTATTGCCTGAAGCATGGGGGAAAATCACCCAGGACGAGGCACTGCAGAGCCTGAGAGAGGCCTTTCACATTACAGAGTGATAATGACCTTTGCCAGCATTATTATATCCATGCCTGGCTTTATGATGATAAAACAGTTTTCTATTATAGAACTTTTCTCTAAATAAAATAAGGTGAAATTTCGATTCATCACTTACATGCCAGTTGATGAAAAAATGTATGAACCTTTTCCTGTAATAACGTGCTATGGCCTGACATATTTACTTGTTATAGCCTATGTTAAATGTAAAACGCTTAATATAATTCAGCAATACTCACTAACAGCATAATGTCTTCTGATACTTTATGAATAAGATGTATGCCTTTCTTGATTACAAATGTTGCTGTTTTAGGTTTTACAACTAAAAACTATTTTAAAATCTAGTATGTTTTCTCCCCCTCATTCTCAACTGTTTTTCATATTTGTATGGTAGATTTCCCATTTTTATAAATATTAAAGGAAATAAAAATATTAAGAAAATACCAAAAAAGTTCTAAAAGGGACATGTAACAACGAACATGTTTTGTCTGTAAAATGACATGGTTACAAATGGTCCATGTTTTTGTTTTATGATTATTTATTTCATAAAACATCATAAAACTTTTAAATGGTCAGTATTTTCTGGCAAACTTTATTCCTGTTTTTCATCAGCAGTAGGTTGAATGCATATAAAATGTATACAAACTGTACAGCAAATCATGATCAATTATGATCAATAAAAATGTTATTTTCCTTGATTTTGCGTGGTAGGTCAATGTGAGTTGAGCTCATTAATTGTGACAGGTGTTTCAGATTACTGAGAGACCTTAAAAAACCCTCCATTTGATGCTTTCCACTGTGTAGTGTGGTAGCTGGGATAGTTTGGGTTTTGAGAGGACAAAGGGGGTGAAATGTGTTTATGTTATAGAATGGGTATGTTAAAGGAATACTTGTTGATTTTGACACTGAAAAATTAATGCAACCAGTGCTGGGACACAAATTTAGTGTATCCAATGCACCTAACCTGCTGGAGGAAACCAAGACACATAAGACCTTCTGCTCTGCCAGAACTCAAATCGGATACCTTCTTGCTGTAAGGGGATGCCAGATGTCATAACTTCAACATTGGAAAGGGAGGAAAAAGGGCATCGACCAGGGGCCTCATTTTTAAAATGTTGTGTACAAACCGGCTTAAATTTGACTTTACGATCATTTCTCAAATATGCATAGGCCTACGTGTGATTCATAGAATGAACGTATGCACAGTAAAACGTGTGTAGGCTATGCATTTTTTTTTTCGATGTGAAATCTATAAATCGTAAGCTATCTTGAACTTGCGCGCAGCTGGGTACACGAAAATAATCGGGAGGATTTTGGATCGAGGCGATTATCTTAATTGTTCTACAGATTATCTTCAGAATTTCTCGTGATGTGTTAAGAGTGACTGAATCTGCTCGGAAGAACTTCAGAGCCACCCCGATCTCAAATTGTAGGCTAAATATTCAACATGTTGTTACAGCTTGCGCTTAGTGAAGTTCCTAAATGTAATTTAGGGAGGAGCGAGGCCATATAATCTTCCAATCAACAGCCAGAGTATTTAAACAGCTGTTTACCTCTCCTCAGTCTCAGCTGTTTCATCATCCCACCACCTCCCCAAACTCCAGCTTTATTTTAGGTACTTTCATATCCTATATATTTAGTCACTGTAGGGGGTATATCAGAGCTCGAGTTGAAGCTGCTTCATCGGGCCCCTCATCAGTAGACAGCAAGACAAAGTTTAATCTTAAAATTATATGGGCAAACAAACTTGTTAAACATGTAAATATTCACAGCGTCTCCATGACTTCATCTAAACATCTTCCTTTCCCCCCGCAAAATTTTCTTCAAAAAGCAGTCCATACACAAGCACCATATTTCTTTTTGCCGGTTTTTGTCCACCATGTTTGTTTACTTTAAAGTCATGTTTGATTAGAGAGATGTTGCCGTGTTCACAGGTGGGACTACGGCAGGTAGTTTGTGAATGGAATCTGTTAGTGTGTGTGGTGGACTTTCCAAGTCACATCGCTGCACACAGAGGAACAAAATGATTAAATCTATGATTTCTTGTCGTCATTTTTGTGTTCTCTCACATTTTGATAATCATTGAGTTTAAAAATCTTTTAGTGTGGCCCCAGCTTAAATAGTTTCAGTTCTCCGCCTTGTAAACAACGCCTAATTAATGTCATTTTCATATAAAATACCACCAGTCATCATCCAAATCCTTTAGAATGGCGAGCTGCAAGAAAAGCTTAGATTTCCAAAACCCTGCAGTACACAGACAAGGAAAAGTGTGTACATCTGCTCAAACCCTAAAGTGGCCCTATAAGCACTTTTCCACATCAAATACATGTTTTTTTTTATAAATATGATCGTTGGCGTGGATTTTTAGATCAAACCAAATTTGTTTAGGCTATAGAATTTTACGTCTAGAATTTTATTTACTGACTGATTTTTGGTAAAGTGACTCTCGGAGAATAAATAAATGAATGCATTATTAAAAGTTATGAAATTTCTAAACTTTTCCATATATTTATACCATTTGTTGGGGGGAAACACCTTTAATCTCTAAAATGCTTGGCATTGATGGCAAAGTTTTGGCAATAGACAAACCTATTGGGGAGAGTGATTATGTTTTTATTAACGAAACGTGTTCGCCTAAATGCCAAGTAGGAGAGATCGGGGATGGTTGTAACACTTTTTGTTTGAGCATCAGTAACTCTGTGATTTTTATTTGTATTTATTTATTTTTATTTGTTCTAGATGTCTCAAATTTGGATGCATAGTAGCCACATTTGTCTGCTACAAATATAACTCACTTGGACATTTACTACACAATCACAGATTATGTGAGTTAATTTTCTGAACTGTCAAACTTAGTGTTACGTCCCTGGTCTCCCCTATTTATTTATTTTTTAATATAACCTAATAAATAGCCTATAAATAGCCTACATATACATATTTTTCTAGGGAACATGGGCAAATGAGATTGTAGGTGTGTTTCAACTTCCAAAACGTTTTGAAAAGATTCTGAAGAGACTTAAGTGTTGCACTGAAACTGCATGTTTTTTTGGTTGTTTGTTTTTCTCCCCAAGTGTCTATTGTGGTGTCTTGTTATTTTATGTCGATGTGAATTAATATGAGACAGTAAATACTTAGATGCAAGACAATTTTTGGAAAAAAATCCAACAATAAAGTGAAATTGAATTGAAAACCGAACCGATTCACCAAATTCACCACAGGAGGTCAGAATAATCATGTATTCTCGCGGTCTCATTCCCGCAGTCATTTATGTGCCACAAGAATGCAAAGCCAAAATATATATATATATATATATATATATATATATATATATATATATATATATATATATATATATATATATATATATATATATATATATATATATATATATATAAAATTATATATAAGATATACACAACGTTCGTATGTTGTTTTGCTTGAATTCTTCCATGGAACTCCTGCAGTATTATCAGCATGAGCCGCATTATGACGCCATATTTAAGATTCTTTTTTAGAGGTTCGACTGAGTGAAGATATTCAGCAATTTGTGATCGCAATGAATAGGTAAGCAGTAGCATGAGATCGATTGCATCTTAATGGATATCGTTTTGATTATTTTAAATTCATCTATGACATCTGTATAGCCGCACCACCATTATAATATTTCATTAATTATAAGTATTATGTTGTGCATTGTAAAACATTTTTCTAAGATTAAGTGAACGGAATCTATAGCCTATACATTATTAATTTTATTTATAAGATAATTTGCACACAAAAAAATAGTTTTCTGGGAAAACCGATGTATGTACCTTTTACCATTTTTTTTATTTCAAATGACTAAATACATTTTATCAACTTGTTTCCCAAGCCGAAAAAGCAAGCTGACATTCCCTTCCCTAAACCAGTCACCTCCATTCACCCCTGCCATACCCTCTAACATGAGGCCTCCATCCAGGCACATGAAGAGGAGGCGAAGATGTGTTTTATTTCCCGACATCGGAAACTCAGTGAATTCTTTGACCAGAGGAAGTGTCACTGGAGACCCTTTACCATCCATGCACGACATTCCAGCAGCGCTCAAACAACATGGAAAGACCAGAGATGTTGCTACCTTTCTCTCTGCCACTGACAGGGCAAGGCTTTTTGGCATCAACAAGTGGTAGAGTCCAGGCTAGCCAGCTTCCACATCTCTCCGTCAAAAAAGAAGAATTGTGCTGTGCAACAAAGGTCTGTCCAAAAGACAAATGCATAAATCAGTGCATTTAAAATAAATGGTGCATGAAATAAAGTTTCAGATTTGGTCCATTTTGACTCACTGTGTGTGTATGGGGGACTGTGTAATAGACTTGACTTTCTAGTACGTATACAAAATAAATGTACAACACAACAAAACCATTAAAAATCCATGTTATCCTTCTTCACAGCCTGCCAGCTCCTTTTGAACCACACTTCATAACTCCCCCATACTGTCTCTCTCTCAGCTCTGGTGTGAACAGTCAGATGGTAATAGAATTTCAAACATCAAAGGATTGAACCAGTTCCTACATTTTAACATTTTTATGCTATAAAAGTCAACCAAGTTCTCAAAAATATAAAAAGGGAGCATTCCTCAAAATGTGTTGACGGAGCCTATATGGTTTAATCTCTAAAAAGACAGCCGCTCATAAACATAATGATTGTTTATGTTACAATCAGTTCCCTTTTAATTGCTTTAGACCCCGTGTTTCAACAGAGGTCTGAAGAGTAGACATAAATTAGAACTTAATAAGAAGGATTTGTCATTACATTTCTTATGATTTAATTTCAAACTTTTAAACTATTTATCTGATAAGTATTATATACACTCACCTAAAGGATTATTAGGAACACCTGTTCAATTTCTCATTAATGCAATTATCTAATCAACCAATTACATGGCAGTTGCTTCAATGCATTTAGGGGTGTGGTCCTGGGCAAGACAATCTCCTGAACTCCAAACTGAATGTCAGAATGGGAAAGAAAGGTGATTTAAGCAATTTTGAGCGTGGCATGGTTGTTGGTGCCAGTCTGAGTATTTCACAATATGCTCAGTTTCTGGGATTTTCATGCACAACCATTTCTAGGGTTTCCAAAGAATGGTGTGAAAAGGGAAAAACATCCAGTATGCAGCAGTCCTGTGGGTGAAAATGCCTTGTTGATGTTAGAGGTCAGAGGAGAATGGGCCGACTGATTCAAGCTGATAGAAGAGCAACTTTGACTGAAATAACCACTCGTTACAACCGAGGTATGCAGCAAAGCATTTGTGAAGCCACAACACGCACAACCTTGAGGCGGATGGGCTACAACAGCAGAAGACCCCACCGGTTACCACTCATCTCCACTACAAATAGGAAAAAGAGGCTACAATTTGCACGAGCTCACCAAAATTAGACAGTTGAAGACTGGAAAAATGTTGCCTGGTTTGATGAGTCTCGATTTCTGTTGAGACATTCAGATGGTAGAGACAGAATTTGGCGTAAACAGAATGAGAACATGGATCCATCATGCCTTGTTACCACTGTGCATGCTGGTGGTGGCGGTGTAATGGTGTGGGGGATGTTTTCTTGGCACACTTTAGGCCCCTTAGTCCCAATTGGGCATCATTTAAATGCCACGGCCTACCTGAGCATTGTTTCTGACCATGTCCATCCCTTTTTGACCACTATGTACCCATCCTCTGATAGCTACTTCCAGCAGGATAATGCACCATGTCACAAAGCTCGAATCATTTCAAATTGGTTTCTTGAACATGACAATGAGTTCACTGTACTAAAATGGCCCCCACAGTCACCAGATCTCAACCCAATAGAGCATCTTTGGGATGTGGTGGAACGGGAGCTTCGTGCCCTGGATGTGCATCCCACAAATCTCCATCAACTGCAAGATGCTATCCTATCAATATGGGCCAACATTTCAAAAAAATTAAACCTTGTTGAATCAATGCCACGTTGAATTAAGGCAGTTTTTAAGGCGAAAGGGTATTAGTATGGTGTTCCTAATAATCCTTTAGGTGAGTGTAATGTTGTAGTGTATTAAGTAGAAAAACCATAAGCTAAAGCCCTCCTCAACTCCCACTTCACATGCTAATTCACATGGTTTTCCATCTGGATCCAGAGATTTCACCAGGTGGCCAATAAAAATCAGTAAGGGAGCTAAATTAACTAGGGTCTTCATGACATACTAATAATTTCCAATCTTCAGTTAAGATTCTGGGAAAAATGTACATTGTAGATTGATCTGATGTAGGCTGGAGCAGGATTTCTAGGTGCTGTTAATTTAATTTTAAGAGTTTTGTACTTGCCTGGAATATTGCACAAGAATACACCACTCCTTCTTAGGGTTATTGTAATTAAAGTTATTGTAGCCTATGTCTCAGTTCTGTTTGTTTTTCATCTGGAAGTGGAGCTTCTAGCCGAGCAGCACCTTCAATGTTCTCGCCATGTTATTTATCTCCAGTGTGAGTGGAAATGAATAAACTGAGACATGCTGAACACTAAAAGCATGAGGGGTCAGAGAACGCTTCCCAGATAGCAAAAAATATCTGCCTGCACGCTTCTTTTTGCTGCCGGCCCTAAGCTGTTGGCTATAGGTGCGTCCTGCTGGGGATGAAACCTTTGCTGCCGAATACGTCACTCCCATTTCTTTGGACTGCTTCCTTTTCTCTGGTCATTGCCTCCGTCTAATGGACCGCGGCCGGCACTTTTGAAGTACAAGGATTTCTTTTCTCAAAATCGATCAGCTATTTTGGCTATGTTTGGCATGTTGGGAGTTAGAGTGGAACTGACAGCATTTGAACTACTCTTCACATTTGAAGCGGTTATAAAATCATAATAGCCTATGTGAATTATATCAATTTTTTTGCTCCAAAGCCATTAGGGTTTATAACAGATTCTTGACTCTTGATTCCATTAAGGTTAGGTTAAGGAAATTACAGTTACATTTTCAATTGATTATTTGATTGTCGAGTGTGTTTCGTGTGTGGTAGATTTTGATAATTACATCCATTATAAAATAATGGATGTAATTATTTATTTTAGCATAACTGGAGGATTAAAGGAACTGTATGTAAGAAATGTATTTCAATTAATCATAAAATGGCCCTAATATGTCAAAAGACATTAAAAAATCATGTTAATTTCAAATACTTATATCACTGACAACAGTTGTCCGGCCAAGATATTGTCATTTTAAAATTGAAGTTGCAGCCCTCAACTGATGTTGATGTTGACATGTTGTGTCATGCCTGAAGCGCCGCCCTCCACCTATCTACCAATCACGAAGTCAGTAGTGTTTCTGCATTCGGGTTGCCAGCTCTGCTAGTTACCACAGCTGCAGCTACAAACTTTTTGGATAAACAATGTCTAACTTTACGAAACCTAAACAACCTCGATATGAATCAGAAAAACGTCGTGACAGTGTCCGAAATAAAACAAGGATTTGTATAGGAGATGCCTTTGAAAGATGGAGACGGCTGAAAACGGAGAAGAATTTGAAGACTGACGCCAACGTTGCTAATTTTCTCCTGGACAGGTAAGGTTCATCTATGTTTGGCTAACTTGTACTTAATGTAAATGGACATTTCAAATATTCACGACAGTCGAACAAAGTTGTGCATGTTCATGCAAAGTAACATTAGGTTAGCGCAGATGGAGGAGGTGGGTCATTGAATTGAAAAGGTAACGTTAAGGAATTGTTTGGTAAATAAAAATGGCGAGTCGTCATTGCTAACATTAGTAATGCATTATCAGAGCCCGTTTCTCTGTCATTATGCTGGGACGCTGAGGAAAACAACATTAGCACGCCTATTATGGCAATGTGAAAACGTATTTGAGACAGTAGCCTAACGTTACCTCGGTAAAAATTATTCCTCATTCTTTCTTCGTATATATAGTGGATAAAACATGCTGCAAGTTGACCTGTATGACCATTGCAAATGTTATTTAGTTACTCTCAATCGTTTCTGATGGGACTGAAATCAACCATGTGATAGCCATTGTTGATATTGAACGCTGACATGGCGTAATTTGTCCCGCGTTATACTTGCTGTGGCAATGTTTGTTATTTGTTAGCCTACTTATGACAAAAACGCTTGTCTTACTGTGTACGACTCGTCACTTGCCATTGAAAGCTCCGTGTAGCAGCCTACGTTCCCGCTGGATCCTGCAGCCTATCTGGCAACCTCGAGTTGGGGTACTTGCAGTAATTTGAAAGTGATTGCAGTACCAGTTTAGGCCACAGTCCTACATACAGCTCCTTTAAGAAAGTGCTAAAGCACAAACAGAGAAGTACTACCACCGGTCAAGAGAAGCAGTAGCCTACCTAAAAAAGACAGAAAACTAATTGTAAACCGGAAGAAGTTACCGTGTGTGAGTTCATATATGAAGCAGATTTACCAACAGTGGCCACTCGTCACACATTTTCAGTATTTGGGATGGTGAGGTTGTTTGTCCTTTATACAGCCGCACAAGGAATCACTGAAGACATGTGCTGCCTTATTCTGGAGGTCGGGGTAAACCATAGAACCTGTAGTCAGGCTTTTTATAATGGTCTGTTCTACTACTGTCTTTACCTCAGTATTTTTATATACACGTACACGTACACGTCAAGTTTTGTTTATCACAGATACAAGACACAGATCTTATTGCAGCACAGTAAAAATCGTGTGCCCCAGGTCAGCAATGCCATTATAATGGTCTATTATACTCCAGAGCTTTACTCTAAATCAGGGTTCCTCAAACTCTGTCCTGGAGGGCCACTGTCCTGCAGAGTTTAGCTCCAACCCTGATCAAACACACCTACCTGTGATTTTCAAGTGATCCTGAATACCGTGTTTAGCTTGCTCAGGTGTGTTTGATCAGGGTTGAAACTAGGACCGAGTTTGAGGAACCCTGCTCTAAATTATTACCATTTGTTCTGTTGTTAGAAATGGCTTGTAAATGTGATGTTATACCTCGATTTATTTGGTATTCTTCACATTCTTTGGTAAATATCCTCATTACTTGATATGTTTACTGGTAATTATTTTCATCCCAGAGCTGACCTCTTTATATTGTTAACAATTATTGTTATAATTTGCTTATAAGGCTGTTACATGCATGCATGTAATCCAGTCTATATTTTTAGCACATGTTTTTTTACAGAACATCTCTGTTGTGAATGTTTTTTGTTTAAATAATTTCAAGGATGTGAAATATATTTATTATTATACTCCCTGAACTTCCGGGAAAAGTGGGATGTCTAAAGTTAGAAAAATTGGGCTGCACAAATACAATACGCACATACTTTGTTGATGATAACATTTATGTACACATACTCTTAGCTATGTATGCAAAAAAAAGATATGCTCATTTGCAGGGTCCATTTCATCGGAATTATCCACACACACACATTGGATTTATCACAGGTTTTACGACAGATCCTGACACAACCTGGGACACACTCACACACACTCCTACAGCCAATTTGGCATATCCAAGCCACCTATCCTGAATGTCTTTCGATAGTTTCGGGAAAACCAGAGCACCCGGAGGAAATGCATTATTACTTTTTGAAACCCAATCAATTCATAATAGATAAAACACATTGTTATCTTGTTTAATATCCTGTTTCATTAGAACATATGTCACAAAGACCTTTGAAAAGGGCTTTTCACTTTTCAAAAAGGTCACCGTCTGAGTCTGGCATTCTGATTCTGGATTATTTCCACTAAATTAGTTTTAACCAGAGCCAATACTATGTCCAGTGAATCTATAACTTTTCCTTTGCTCTTTTTCATCCCTTTATTCGCCCCTCGTCAAGAAAAAGCAACAGCTCGCATATGACACCACCGTTCACAGTGTGAGAGTGGTCGCTGGGGTCGAACAAGGGTCGGATGACTGAAGAGGTCAAAATCCTCATGACACGAGGGATAAAATTATTAGTGTTGATTATCTTAGACTAAAGGCTTTGCCAGCGGCCAAATTCAGAAAACTAGCTATGCCAAGACATTTACTTAGGCACAACTGCAATTAACCTTTCATATTCACTCTATTCGCCCTCTTTTTTGGCCATTTTTAGTTCACCCTTCTCAGGGCATCAACAAGATGGTAATTCATTGTGTTTTAGCCTCCTGCCAAACCCCAAACACATCCACTCTATGTCAGTTTGACTGTCCAAATTGAAAATACACTCAAGTCTTCAGTTGTCCCTTTAGGGAGATAACACATTTACCGTGAATTCATGAGAATTAAATGTGTAAATTACATCAAACAATGATTGCTGATTATGGAAACTTAACTTCCATGAATTCATTGAAACATAAACTTTAATTTGAGCGAAATTCAGAGTACATTATCTGTACATTTGTTTCACGCTCAGATGCATTTGCATACTGTGCATATAAATCTATCCTGAAATCCACCTCCTTCTGGAGACTTTTATTTTTAGTGTCTTTGTTTGAAAACTTAAGCTGAGAATCACACTAGAGTTCGAAAACATTACAATACGTTGGAGAAAAAAAAAAAGTTGATCAGAAGTGGTTGTCTGGAAAATATTAGGGAGAAATTGAAGTACTGATCTTTCCCAAACTGATGACCGTAGCAATAAATTCAGTGACAGATTTATGAAGTATAAATGTAACTTTACTGCTAGTCAACATCAGAATGGAGAAATATAATACAGTGGGTGTCTCTATTAGCACATATATACATCCTCACAATATAGGAAGATATAGGTTTATACCATGTATGAAATACCCATAGAAGAATTATTACATATATTCAAATGATTTATATGATGACTTTTTTATATGGTACTGTATGTTAATGCCATATACTCTCACCTAAAGGATTATTAGGAACACCTGTTCAATTTCTCATTAATGCAATTATCTAATCAACCAATCACATGGCAGTTGCTTCAATGCATTTAGGGGTGTGGTCCTGGTCAAGACAATGGCTGTTTCTCAATACCAAGTACGCAAACTTCTGACTTGCGTCCTTGGTAGTTCAGACTTGCAAGTTCGACTCGGGAGAACGAACTCCAGAGGATGGGAGGAATCGCCATCAGTCGTCAATTGTGAAACGTCATCAGTTGCTGCCAAGTACAGTTCAAATCCCCGGATGTGTCCTTGATCCGCCCCTTTTATCGAGGATGCATCGAGAGGAAACTTGTGGACTTCAGACAGACCGGTATCCCAGAATGCATCTCGCACCAACAGTCAATAGCGGATGAGAAACCCCTCGTAATTTAAAAATACTACTGTTAATGTTTCACAAAATGTCATTTTAAGACTTTTTCAGGCGAGAATGTACTTGTTTAAAGCTCAAATCTGTGGTTTATTTATAAAGAGAGCGCCTTTTTGAAAATTTGTTCTGGCGTTTTCGGAGTTGTGAGATCCAGTCGATCAGCGGTGCTCAGCGGGCGCTCTCCCCACTGAGAGCAGCCTTAACACGGCTAGTCCTGTCTGCCGCTGGCTCTGATGTCTTCAGATATAATTCGTCTTCTAACGGGCGATCTTTGGTCTCATGAATCTATAATTTGTTCCCTGGCAAATCGTTTTGACTGAGGGCAAAGTGAAGTTTCATAACTTTATATTTTTAGGCTATGAAACACATAAACTGACATTTAACAAAAATAGACTGGGTTGTGTTTTATGTCATAATTAATAAACGAAAATAGGCAGGGTTTTTAATATTTTGTTTTGTTATAAATATACATGCAATAACATTGCCTGCACTACATTTGTGTGGCTATAATATGTTTCATATTTTTTTAATGAAAATGAAAAGAGGCAGAGTGGTGTTTTATCATATATTTCGTTTTATTGTAGCCTAAAATATACATATATACACTGAATAACACTATCAAGAGCGCTGCTGTTCCATTCGCAGAGTACCGGACTATTGTCCTCCCGTCCTCGGGAGTTCGTTCTCCGGAGTTGAACTTGGCGAGCCTGAATTAACTACCACGGACGCAAGTCAGAAATTCGCGATGGCCTATTTGGTATAGAGAAACAATACAATAAAACTAAATATGTCATAAAACACCACTGCCTCTTTTCATTTTTTTTACAAAAAAATCTTAGCCACACAAATGTCGTTCAGGCAGCTACATTGATTATCTTATATAGGCCTATTTATAACAAAACGAAGTATAAAACACAACCCTGCCTCTTTTCGTTTAGATTTAAAAAAAAACAATAGGCCTATTAAACATTAGCCTAATATGTGGTTTAGGGTGACCAGATTTCTGAAATGGAAACCGGGGACATTTCCTATTTGAGTGGTCAAAATATCAAATTTATAATAAAATATAATTTATTATCTTTTAATTAAAAAACGGGACAATATATTTTTAAATGTATTTGTTTGTTTATTTGTTGTTGTGGGCTCTCTATATTATTATTAACATTAATAATTATTCTGATTTAGTTTGATTATTAGGATTTTTATGTGGTTTTAATACAATTCAACGCACCCGCAAAAAAAAACATTAAAACAGTTACTACTATATAAGTAACTTTTTTTTTTACTTCAAATGTTTTATTAGGTTTGTGCTTAAAAATAAATCTTACTATCCTAAATTGGTCTTGTTTTGCATTTTAGGCTTATTTTAAGCAGAAATTATGTGTATTCTGGATGTGTTACAAGTGACAAAACAATGCCGCACCCCGTGATGATAATGTCGCTCTCGGTTACGTTAGTAGTAGAGGCTCGCGCATAACCAAGCTCAGCTTATCATGCGGGGGTGTTGGGGGGCATGGCATTACTGATCGTTGCGTCCGTTGGTCTGAGATGCATTCTGGGATACCGGTCTGTATGATGTCTCCTCTCGATGCATCCTCGATAAAAGGGGGAATCAAGGACACATCCGGGGATTTGAACTGTACTTGTCTGTGGCTAGATGTGAACTTTGAATTGGAACAGTACTTGGGCAGCGACTGATGACGTTTCACAAGTCCACGAGAACACAAATACAGACAAGAACGCATATTAAGAAACGGCCACTCTCCTGAACTCCAAACTGAACGTCAGAATGGGAAAGAAAGGTGATTTAAGCAATTTTGAGCGTGGCATGGTTGTTGGTGCAAGACGGGCCGGTCTGAGTATTTCACAATCTGCTCAGTTACTGGGATTTTCACACACAACCATTTCTAGGGTTTACAAAGAATGGTATGAAAAGGGAACAACATCCAGTATGCGGCAGTCCTGTGGGCGAAAATGCCTTGTTGATGTTAGAGGTCAGAGGAGAATGGGCCGACTGATTCAAGCTGATAGAAGAGCAACTTTGACTGAAATAACCACTCGTTACAACCGAGGTATGTAGCAAAGCATTTGTGAAGCCACAACACGCACAGCCTTGAGGCGGATGGGCTACAACAGCAGAAGACCCCACCGGGTACCATTCATCTCCACTACAAATAGGAAAAAGAGGTTACAATTTGCACGAGCTCACCAAAAATGGACAGTTGAAGACTGGAAAAATATTCCCTGGTCTGATGAGTCTCGATTTCTGTTGAGACATTCAGATGGTAGAGTCAGAATTTGGCGTAAACAGAATGAGAACATGGATCCCTCATGCCTTGTTACCACTGTGCAGGCTGGTGGTGGTGGTGTAATGGTGTGGGAGATGTTTTCTTGGCACACTTTAGGCCCCTTAGTGCCAATTGGGCATCGTTTAAATGCCACGGCCTACCTGAGCATTGTTTCTGACCATGTCCATCCCTTTATGACCACTATGTACCCATCCTCTGATAGCTACTTCCAGCAGGATAATGCACCATGTCACAAAGCTTGAATCATTTCAAATTGGTTTCTTGAACATGACAATGAGTTCACTGTACTAAAATGGCCCCCACAGTCACCAGATCGCAACCCAATAGAGCATCTTTGGGATGTGGTGGAACGGGAGCTTCGTGCCCTGGATGTGCATCCCACAAATCTCCATCAACTGCAAGATGCTATCCTATCAATATGGGCCAACATTTCTAAAGAATTCTTTCAGCACCTTGTTGAATCAATGCCACGTAGAATTAAGGCAGTTCTGAAGGCGAAAGGGGGTCAAACACAGTATTAGTTTGGTGTTCCTAATAATACTTTAGGTGAGTGTATGTAAACAATATGTCTAATTTATATATGTAAGTTTATTTAAACAACATGTATGCAAACATTCAGTATGCTTGTATAGGAATTTATATGGATTTATATAGTGGTGTTTGAATACTGGCATTTCATTCTAGTTTGTTTTTGGTTCAGGCTTCGGACATTAACGCTCCATGTGTTCATGTTTTATAGGGGTGAAATTTTTCATCCTGTCCTCTAGAGGGCAACAAAGGGAGGAAGTGGTTTTAAGGTTGCGAGTAGCATAGGAGAGGCATGGCAATGGAGTATGGTTGGAAATGCCTGGAATCACATTGTGTTTGAGGAGTTAAGGGAATTGTAGATTCTAATGCTTTATAATCTTATTCAAATGCACATTTTTATTTACCCATAAAAATGTTAATTCATAGTGTTTGAAAGTTTGCAGAGAAGCTCACAGAGGACTCTGATATGGGGCTTGAGTGCGCTTTCCTGTGTTGGATTGTGCCAGTGCCTTTTCTAGGATTTAGGATTGTATATCTTCATTGTCTGTTAGGACTTTACAAAGACTGGGACTTCTACAACACTATGTGAGGTGACTTAATTTGGAAGTTACTACGCCAAAGACTGGGACTTCTACAACACTATGTGAGGTGACTTAATTTGGAAGTTACTACGCTCCACTAGGAGGCGCTACTGATTAGTGTTGCAGCTTGTCGCTGCTGTTTTGGGTCATAAAAAGAAGAAAGCCCATGAGGTGTGTTCATGTGTTCTGACCAAGTGAACTGATCTATGCTGTTACCCAGAATAAAGATATTGAAGCCAACTTCTATGAATCAGTGAATTCATGACACACTAGACTTAATAAAAGACTTGCATTGCAGAGTGTATCCTATATCCTTTTCCCTCTACTGTATTTTGAATTGTTTGGTACCTTCTATATATTTTTTTGTTTATTTGTGTATCACTTTAGTATTTTGGGTTTGAGTTTGATTTACTGTTGATTTGTTTACTTTCAGTGTTGAGCTTTGATATTCACAATGCTGTCTTGGATTTCGTCCTTGTGCAAATTGTTACTATGTTATCATTCAGTGACTCAATAGATACAATTTATTTTCACTCCCTCAATGAGACTTACAGTTATTTTGAACAAAAAAATATTGGCAAAAGCGAATTCCCCTTTTATGAGGCTTTCTTATTGAATAAAAAATGAAGGCGAGCCAGTTACAAGCATGAAGGGGTTTGTTTGTGTTTTGATTGTCTAATAAAAGGCCCATTAACCTCTGCATCCTTGAGTCCTTCATCCCTTGCCTCACCTGACAATAAGTAACATAAAAAATATAATTTGTTTTATACATAAAACCTATACTAAGACTCTACAACATTTGTCACATATATAATTTAAACATATACAATATGTAGAATTGAGTTATATGTCAATATATGGAATTTCCGATAGCTGTGCATATATGTGCATTTATGTTTTTACTCTATATGAGCATATTAGGATATTCCATATACGAGACATATGTCAAAATATGTATTATACATACATAAACATATATAATATATGGGATAAATGTATATGTCAATATATGGAATTGTTCCAATTTTAATAGGTTTCATATATGTTTTTACTTTACTACATATATTACATTTCCATATGGGTACACTGTAATTCCCACAGACTGAATTTAGTTTACTGCTGCGGAATCATCTGGACACGTCAGTACTTTTTTCACTGTCATCAATCAGATATACAACTTGGGGCCCAGAGGCACACTCGGCATTGTGGAGCTTCAGAAGGAAATGCAACCAGAACGCCCATGCAAGGAACTGGAAAGGTCATATGAAACCAGGTGGTGCTCCAAATCAGGATCTGTTCATAAAGTCTTAGAAATGCTAGATGTGTTACTTGAGACTCTTGCTGAGTATTCGGAGACTAATTGATCTGCCCTATGCACTATAGGCTACAATGTTGCCTTTTTGTGAATGATATATTCCTGGCTCGGTAGCCATAGCCTATGTTATAGGCTTATGTATTTAGCACAGTTTTGACAGCAGATGAAATGAAAACTATAAAATAAGTAGGCTAATAAACAATTTTTTTTTTTTACCATTAATTATTTACTCATGCGTTACTCATGACTGTTTATTCCCCAAAAAATGTAAATGTAATTTTTTATCACTAATGCACAATACTATTGAGATGTGATGGAAATTACTCTGAGGTGGAAAATATTAATGACATTTTCAAGGGGCGTGTCTGCTGTGAGACTTCGTTAAAAACGTCCACTGTTGTGATTTGCTGACATCTTTGCATTTAAAATGAGTATTAGATCTTGTAGCGGAGGGGGCGTGGTTTAACGAGGTCTACGAAGCACGAGCCTGTCAGAGAGACGGATGGACCTGAGTTCACTTCTCATCAGTTCTCTCAGCACGTCTCAGTTCATTGAACTGTTGTAGTTACTAGCATATACTTCAGGTTATCAGTTTATTTCTAGTCGGAGAGATTGTCACTCATGTCAGAAAGTTAGTAACTTTAGTAAATTATGGATCAGCGCTGACTCAAGACGCGAACCGTTTAGAACGATTCAGTCCGACTTTGGTGAACTAAAAAGAACCAGTTCAAAAGAACGATTTGTTCGCGAACCGGACATCACTAGTGGACCAGAGATTGCTAACAAAGTGATATTGTACTGAGTTGTGAGAGCGCTGTCAGCGCGAGTTTATTTAGTTTGTATCTGAGAGTTAGGATGTACCTAACTGGATGGTGAAGTCATGTTGTATGGTGGGACTGGCGGGGAAGATGAGAAACTCAGTCTTTGCCAGGTTGAGCTGCAGGTGATGTTTTCTCATCCATGCAGAGATTCGAGCAGCTACTGTGGGGTCGTCTGGGTGAAATGAAAGGTAGAGCTGAGTGTCATCAGCATAGCAGTGGTATGAGAAGCCATGTGCCTGAATGATGGGTCCCAATGAAGTAGTGTAGATGGAGAAGAGGAGAGGACCATTACTTGGGATTCCTCTCCTCTCCAGGCAACCTTGAAAGACCTACCTGTGAGATAGGACTCAAACCAAAGGAGTGGAGTCCCTGTGATGCCCAGTGATGAGAGGGTGGACAGAAGAATCTGATGATTGACCGTGTCAAAGGCCACAAATAGATTGAGCAGGACGAGGACTGATGATTTGGAGTCAGCTTTAGCTATCCGCAGGGCTTCAGTGACCGACAGTAGTGCAGTCTCTGTGGAGTGACCCCTTTTGAAACCTGATTGGTTGATGTCTAGCTGATTATTCTGTGATCGGAAGGATGAAACCTGGTTGAAAACAACTTGTTCAATAGTTTTTGCTATGAATGGTAGGAGAGAAACAGGTCTGTAGTTATCTATGAGTGGTGAGTTTAATGTGGGTTTCTTAAGCAGTGGAGTTACCCGAGCCTGCTTGAATGTGGTAGGGAAGATGCCGGTGCAGAGAGATGTGTTGATGATGTGTGTGAGTGCTGGTAGGATTGTAGGAGAGATGGCTTGAAGGAGGTGTGAGGGAATGGGATCAAGAGGACAGGTGGTAGGATGGCTAGAGAGGAGAAGTTTAGATACTTCTGTCTCAGTGAGTGTAGAAAATGAGAAGAGAGGATGTTTGGTTGTGGATGTGGCTGAACTAAAGTCCACAGTGCGCGTGGGTGAGAACTGACTGCTGATGGTTGTTGTTTTGTTTGTGAAGAATTGTGCAAAATCGTCTGGAGATAGGGAGGTGGTGGGGGAGGGCAGAGGAGAGAGTTAAATGTTCTGAACAGTGTGTGTGAGTTTGAGGTGTTGTTGATCTTGTTTTGGAAGTAAGAAGATTTAGCTGCATGTACTTCATCTGAGAAGGATGAGAGCAGGGACTGATACTTACCTAGATCAGATGGGTGGTTAGATTTACGCCATGTTCTCTCTGCTGCCCTGAGTATCGTCCGGTGTTCACGAATAACATCAGATAACCAGGGGTTAGAGGGAGTGGCTCGTGCTGGCCTAAAAGAAAGAGGGCAAATACTGTCTAGACAAGAAGTTAAAGTGGAGCATAAAGTGTCAGTTGCAGTGTTGACATACATAGAGGATAATTGTGAGCATGAGGGAAGGGAGGATGAGACAGCAGAGGAGAGATGAGAAGGAGAAAGTGAGCGCAGATTTCACCTGAAGGTAACAGGTGGAAGAACTGGTGGTGCATGAGTAGTGAGTTGAAGGTTGAATGTGATGAAGAAATTATCTGAGATGTGTAGAGGTTTGACCAAAATATTGTCTGTAGAGTGGTTGCGTGTGTAAATGAGGTCCAGATGGTTACCAGATTTGTGGGTATGTGAAGTGATGAGGCGATTGAGATCGAATGATGCAAGGAGGGAGTGGAAATCTGAAGCATAAGATTTGTCCAGATGAATGTTGAAGTCGCCAAGGACTATGAGTGGGCTGCCATCCTCTGGAAATGAGGACAGCAGAACATCTAGCTCATGAACAAAGGTGGTCAATGGACCAGGTGGGCGGTAAATGACTACAATATGGAGTTTAATGGGAGTCGTAAGCGTAATAGCGTGGTATTCAAATGTGTTGTTATTGCAAAGAGATGTGTGAGTTGAGTATTTCCAGTTGTTATAAATGAGAAGACCAGTGCCACCACCCCTCCCAGTCTGGCGTGGGGTGTGGGAGAAAGAGAAGTTATTAGAAAGAGCAGCGGTGTTGCTGAGTCTTCTGGGCGGACCCAGGTCTCAGTCAGGGCCAAGATTTTGAGAGCGGATTGAGTGGCAAAGGCTGGAATGAAGTCAGCTTTATTGACCGCTGACTGACAATTCCATAGGCCCACATAAAAAGATTGAGGAGCATTAGCGGAGGAAGGAACAGGACGTAGATTAGCAATGTTACAGTGTTTTCGCGCCAGCTATGGAACGCTCGTTAAATAGATGCTATTCACTGCTAGAGTGAGTTCAGGTGGGAGCTCGGCAGGCTCTGATAATTATACTTAAACGCCCGTGAATGGCTTCAAATCAATACCAATCTCTGCCTGAATAGGGCAACTTACTTAAGTGCAAAAGGCTCGTTCAGTAATAACGAACTCGTATATTATTCAAATTACACACAGACAGAATAAAATGCAATACCAGTAGGAGAAACAACACTGTTCTAGCAAGTACCACTTTAAGCCGTGTAACCCAACTGCAGAATAAGTTCAAGCCTGGCTAGCCTAGCCCGGAGACCCCCACGCTTACCCCCCTTCTGCTTAATCTCGCGCCGCGTATGGCGCCTCCGCTGTGGGCAAGATGCAGTACTGGGGGTCGGTGATGTTGAAGGCCGACCGGCCAGTGCAGCCTGAGCTTCGGCGTGCGTGAGGTTTATCTCTAAAGATGTGGCTCTGCCGATGTTGAGCAGAAACTCATGACTGTATGCACATTTTAGAACAGATAGACGCGACGAGGACGTACAAAAACACTGACTCACAAGATAGAAAACAAGCCGCAGCGTGTGCACGAATAATAAAGTTCTGTGTGAACTTGAATAATTAGCAACACATCAGAAATCACTAATCACAGATCAGAAGGAACTGAAAAAAGACTTCTGTTTTCATGTGGACATCCAAACACTGAGCAACTGCCTGCATTCACTCGTTCACAAGCCATGATCTCTCGAGGACAAACAAATATGGTGCTCGCATGAGCGTGCCAAATTCTATGGGCAGAGGAAAGGGAGGTAAACGTTCCTGTTATGACGTCATAACAGGAAAATTCAAAATCAGCTCGTCTGAGCTTTCATTTTCTCAAAGGCAGAGAAAGACAGCCAGAACTCGGTTTACACCAAACAAAATTTCTAGCCACTTAGGGACAATATTCAGGCTAGGGGAACTCACATTAATGTTGAAAAACCTCATAAAATGAAAATTTCATGCCATGGGACCTTAAAACTATTAGAGTGTGAAAAGTAGTTTAAGAGTGTTATATTTATTTTCTAAATGTCCACAAAGCTGAAGATCCCATAGAATTTGAATAAACGACCAACTGCTCAAGGGAATTCAGCAACCACCTGTTTTGTTTTTGTTTTTTTTATTCTGTGTGGTGCGCATTAGAGTTCCAATCACGTGCATTGCCACACTTATATTTCCAGAATTATCAGCAGCTCACAGATAGCTAGCTGGGAAAGTGAAAAACGATCTAAAAAAGAGATTAAAGACTGTGTTGCGCCTCTGTGATATTCACATTGAGAGAGAGAGAGCGAGTGAGTGAAAGAAGGAGGTTGGTCTCAGAAGGAGAACCGTGTCTCTTTTCAGTCTTGGTCTTACTGCGGTTGTGACAGAAGACAGAGTCACTCTCCCCTTCCCCCCCCCCCCTCTCTCTCTCTCTCTCTCTCTCTCTCTCTCTCTCTCTCTCATTCCTTCTCAGCCTCCAGCAACCCACTCCACCACAGACCATTGAGTCGGTGGTCTGCACCTCACTATCCACTCTTCTCCTGTGAGACAGTGGTAAATGACATCAGATACACACTACTGCATGGAAAACTGGGCACAGAGTATCATTTATGGATGTGGAAATGTGGAGATGAACAATATCTTAACTGTGGACCAACACTGAGGAACATCAAAGCCGCACCTTGCTATACATCAAGGTTTTGTGCAGCAGGTACTCTTTCTTTCTGCCTTTTTCATTTTCTCTCACAAACACGCACTTGCTTTTCATTCACATTGCATGTGCCTTTTCAAAACTGAGCTGTAAATGGCATTGCTTTTTTAAAACACTTTTTATTCATTTGTTTTCCACACATACAGTAGTAGATCAATGTTGCATTGTTAATTTAAAAAGAGTGGATTTAATTCAATTTGATTGAGTAATCAAGTTTGTATTCAATTGCCTTAGTCCTAACTAATGATTAAAAACTGATTCAAATTTGATCAGTCTGCAACATCACTGCATCTGTTTTGTCTCATTCTGACCACCAGCAGCATGACAGCTTTACTGGCTGATGCCGCCATCAGATTACATTTCTCATTTGACACAGTAATATCAGTGTTTTTATTTGTACTAAATTTCCATCACTGTTCAAAATGATGGCATATTTGGAATGCATTGTATCCTAGTGCAAATCGTAATTTAGGCAAAATTAGATGAGGCATTTATTAGTTATTAATTGATTAACACATGATATTTATTATCATTATTATTACTTTGTGGCCTTTTCCACTCATACCTACTGTGATATGATTGCTACTGTAATCATGCATTCATGTAATCACACAAAACAATTCTGTGTAATGGAGTTTTATATATACTCAGGAAGTAATTATAGTCATCAAATGCTAATTTTTCTCCATTCATAAGGCCTGATATCCAGTAGATCTATATGAATTACCTCTGCCAGACAACGTGGCTTTAAAAAAGTTTCTTCTAGATAATATTAAATCATAACACTGTAATTAGACCTTATGACTCACTTGGAGAAAAAATAAACAGCTTTGACAATTAATTGGATCTGTGGAACGCAGCCATTCTGCTTTGCACTTAGAGGGTGCTCAAGTCTCATCAAGGCAGAAGGAAAAAGTCTTTAAACAGGTTCCATCAAGAGCATGGCAACAGCGTTTCCATGTGCCAATCTCACATTCAGTTTATCTCTAACAGTTGAGTGAGTGAGTGAGTGAGTGAGTGAGTGAGTGAGTGAGTGAGTGAGTGAGTACCGGTGTGTGCGGGATGGACATCGTTGTTGTTCATGAATGTTGTTGTTACAGGTAGAAATGGATCCTCTCCTGGAACAAGTTCTGGCTGGCTTTAACGCAACCCTCGGAGCTTCGAATCGAACAGACCCCCTGGATAAATTCTCAGGAACGCAGCTGCTATGGCGCTTCAAACCTCTGTTTATTCCTCTTTACGCCTTAGTTGTTGTTGTAGCTGGTGTCGGGAACAGTTTCCTTCTTGCCTGCATTCTGTCAGACAAGAAGCTTCACAATGCCACCAATTTCTTCATTGGCAACCTGGCGGCTGGGGATTTGCTGATGTGCCTGAGCTGTGTGCCGCTGACCGCGTCATACGCTTTTGATGCACGTGGTTGGGCATTCGGACGCCCAATGTGCCACCTTATTCCTCTGCTGCAAGGTGCAACGGTCTTCGCCTCTGTATTATCCCTCACAGCCATCGCCATGGACCGCTACGTGGTGGTGGCGTACCCGATACGGAGGCGTATCTCCGTGTGGGGCTGTGGTGCAGTGGCATTGGGCGTCTGGGCAGTTTCGTTGGCCCTTGCCGCTCCCCCTTCCCTTCACACACGCTATGTGGACCTGCGACCAAGTGGCATGGAGCTGGTAGTATGCGAGGAGTTCTGGCTGGGTACCGAACGACAGCGCCTACTCTACTCCTGCTTCTTCTTGTTGGCGTCCTACATGATCCCACTGCTGTCTGTAAGCATCTCTTACTGTGCCATCAGTGTGCACCTGCGCAAACACACATTGCCTGGAGAGCCCTCCCATAGCCAGCAGCGATGGAGCAAGCAGCGGCGCAAGACTTTCTCCCTTCTGGTGGCCTCTGTGCTTGCCTTTGCCCTCTGCTGGCTCCCACTGCAAGTCCTCAATCTCCTTCTGGATCTAGACTCAGACTTCCAGATTGTGGACAAACGCTACGTCAATGTTCTGCAGGTCAGTTGCCACCTGATAGCCATGAGCTCAGCCTGCTACAACCCCTTCATCTATGCCTCGTTGCACAGCAAGGTCCGCATGCACCTGCGGGGTTACCTATGCCCCTGCAGACGTAGTGGGCAGGAGCTATTCTCTCACTGTGCCTCCCGCAACCCTGCCATCTGCCTGACGCTCATCTCCGAGGTAGCGGTGAAGGAGAACCAATCATCTGAAAGCCCTGTCCCTGACAGTTGCGTCTGAAGACACGCGGCACAGACTAATCAGAAGGAGCACTCGGACATTAAGGAGGTTTTGCAAATCTGGAGAGGTGTTCCAGCCAATATTCGATGTTCTTATCTGAAAACGAAGGCTTTGTTGTTGGTGGGCTTTTCTGTCATGAGGACTAAAAAGAATACTCAGGCTCTCAGCTTTGTTTTGATGTTGCTGTGGACATTAGTGATACAGGCTCAAGATTCCCTCAGAGTACATCTCATTGACCTTGAATGAAAACAAAGATTTACAGTGCAGCTTTTAGTTCAGGAGGAAATCTGTTTGGGAATACCCTGTCTTTGAACCCACCACAGCCAAGGGGAATATCAGCAAACCACAATTATATGTTGCCTGCTCTTTTTTTACTTCTTTTGCTTTCCTTCTTTTTCTCTGCTAATAGCATAGCCAGGAAAATATCAGGTGTTTTGGCTCGGGTACCTTTCCCATGCCCGCTGACATTTATACGATAAGCAGTTAGTTCTGTTCCTTTAGCTCAGACCCATGTCAGAACGTGATGCAGAACATCTTATAAACCCTCTCAGCCTCACAAGCATCTGAGAATCACTGCAGGATTGATATAGATCACTGTTCAGAAATTTTCCCCCAGAGCCTCTCACTCTCAAGTCCAGACACTCTCAAGAGGGCTCTGACAGTCGGAGTTCAATCAAATGACAGGCTTTTACCTCTGATAATGGACTGCACACTCTGCAGCACACTTTAACCTTAAGACACATACCAGGCACATAGCTCGCACTGGAACACTTCTATATTTCTGAAGATAGGCATAGTTTTACGAAATGTCCAACAGAGTGAGTCTGACCTTTTGTAAGTGGTAGGAGCTAAAGTGAGGATAATTTCACAGGAGAAAGTGCACGTTGTTTTGCTATTATATGGTTTTGTCATTTCCCTTGGAGAGCTGTGAGAATTGATGTCTCATTTTGACAGTTCTCTAGAGGTGTGAGAGAGACTTAATTAGATGATCTACAATGCATTCACACTACACTACATTACTCATCAAGTCAACCATTTTTCAGATGAATAAACAAGAGTATTTGACCCAAAAGATTTATGGAACTTAATGGTAGAATGTGCGTGTGTTTGTGTGACAGAACTAAAGCCATGCGGTTCATGTTTTTTCACACTGTGTAAATTCTTAATGTGCATTTGAACAGTTGCTTGTCAGATTTTATTATGTGACCCCAATGAGATCTTGGGTAAAATCCAAAGCACACTATGCAACATTAAAGGCACAATATGTAAGGCTTTTAGATTAAAATATCCAAAAACCACTAGAACAATGTTATATATTTTGTTGACCTGTGTACGTACTTTATTCCAAAAGTTTCCAACAATGTTTAAATCCAGTTTCAACCAGTGTTACGTACATAATGAAAGCTCAGAAACCAGTGTTTTACACAGGTCTCTCTCATTAGCATTCACATTAATACAACTTTAAATCAAATCAAATAAAATAAAATCACTTTATTGTCACTCTACCATATGCACAAGTGCAACAGTAGGTGAAATTCTTAGGTGCAGTTCCGAGCAACATAGCAGTCATGACATGACATGTACAACATTTAAGCAACAACAGATTACACATCTGATGCGCACACAATTACTCACAGCACAGTAAACTTTACAATAAACAATAAATAATTTACACAATGTGAGTGTAGTTCTCACAGCTTTAAACAATATACACATACTTACAATATACATATACTTTAAACAATATACACTAAACATACATTAAACAATAACAGTATACATTAAGCTATATACATTCTCTCATTCTTGAACATGATTTCTGCCCGAGTCCGTCGGATTCCTTTCCATCGGCTGTGGAGGTGGAGAATCAAGACTACAACTCCCACGATTCCACGCTCATTCGTGGCGCCTTTGTTTTGAATAAGCAACCTCTAGTGGTAAAACTTACATACTGTGCCTTTAAATATTTTCAGTCCTTGTCAATTCTTACATCTTAATATGCATGTGAAATCTCCTTGAGCTACATGAGAAATGTTTTGCCTGAAAAAAAAAAAAACCTCACTGGACAAAGAGGTCATGGACTGCTCATTTTTTAGAGTGAACTAGATGTACTGTAGTATATGATTTAAAAAAATTAAAAAAATACAAAATATTTATATTGCTTATAATATAGATGAACAGTTTTAACAGAGAGATTTTTATCTCACTCCATACACACCGGTCACTGACTGATTCTATGCTATGACAATGTGGATTACAATCTGTGTGAATGTAATCACATAATAGATAACATCTACTGTCACTATGGACGACCTTTTGGAATTGTGTTACCTTGTAAATGTGAGTAAAATGCAAAACTTTCAGCTGTGTTCGAAAGAGTCTTGTCATTTATTAGAAAGGTTATATTACATGATAAGATATGTGCACAGGTTCGCACACAAGTAAAATTAGTAACAGGAATCAACAAACAATCTGTTTACGCATGAATGTAGGCACATACAATTTTTTGATTACATACATAGGCACAGTGGGTAGAGGATGAAGCAAAAGTTGGTACAATTATGCCATGCGAGATATGCCTGCGAATGGATCTGCATGCTAATTATCACATCTAGCCACCAACGCTGATTGCTAGCCTAGCACAGGGACACCAGTGGCGAGATGCCCAGTGTGCACAGGGGAAACAATGACCTAGCCGTTGATACAAAGGTTCCCTAATAAGAATTTGTGTATTCCCTGCAGTCAACATGTCCGGACCACCTAATTTCATACAGTGGGTCCCTTTGCAATGGGAGCTCAGTAGCAAAAATGCTAATAGGCATGATTCAAAATAGATGACAAATAGACCCCAGGACCTTGATGAAACAGTGAGAGGCAGCAACTGTTTGTCACCCCATGTTGAGCATTATGAGTAAGCATATAGTCACAGCTAATATTCCACACTTATATATAATTGGTATATTTGGAAAGTATGAGCACAGTTTGTGAAGTTGAGATTTATTCTCTGAGAGAATTTCCATCCCTCCATTTAATCTTATTGTTGACTCATTGTCTCAGTTGATATATTAAAGATGTCCTTTGTGGTTTTTCCTTTCCATGAGAGTGCTCAGACATGACATCTCAATATCTGCTAAATATAGCATGAGGTAGGCCTATATCTACATAAAAACTTTCTATCCAGATAAATAGACTATTTTACTTTTCCATAGAACATCAATGAAGTGAGAGTGTAGGTCTAATGGTGTCATTAAGCTTAGAGCAGCTTTGCAGAGGAATAGGTTAAAAAAGACGGCAGACTTGAAGATTCCTGCAGGTATTATGATGCGGTGGAAACAAACACATTCTGCAGGCTGGCACCAGGAGGTTTCATAAAGAGCAGCTGTTGTTATTGGTTCCAATGTCAAACAAATCGGACTTTTTTTAAGATTCAACTGGAAATAAATAAGACACAAGGGGATGCGATAAATGCATTCTAGACGTGAATTGTGTCTTTTTTTGAAAATTTAACTCAATCAGTATCTGTGGCATGGATTAAGAATTTTTTTTGATTTGTCACACAATAAAAACAGAGCAACAACATGTTAACATACTTGTGATGTAAAGCTGTCCAAGTCAGTGTTTACCAACCCTGTTTCTGTAACAGTAACAAATGCCAATGCCTTATTAATGAACTTTTAAATTGTATTTAGCAGGACATTAGACATCCAACTTTATGCTAGCTACTGTCAGGGTTGGGGAAGGGAAAGGAGCGAGGACTCAAATGTAGGAGGAATCTTAGATTTATTCATTGAAAAAACAAAAACAAACCCAAACGAGGGGGAAAAACAAACTAAAACTTACAAAACATCAAGATCAGGGAACAAGAAGCCAACGGGAAGCACACGACAAGAAACAGAAGACAACTATCCAGCACAGGCCTGCAAACACAAGGAGATTAAATGGGGAACAAACAAGGCAGGTAATGAGGGAAAACAGGTGGAACAAAGTCACCAATAATCAGATAAGATGGGTGGGGTCAAGACAATAGGCTTGTTCGACTTCACCCAGCGATGCGCAGACCGATCGGCGGCTGACTTGAAGCAGTGCATGCCGGTTAGAAATTTTGTCCGACTTGAGGCAGCGCCGATGCCACGTGACAGTGACGTATGTCAACAAAGTGTCGCGAGAGCGATTCGAGAGCAGTCGGCTGGCACAGCCGGTGCAGTTTCTACAGAGCAGCTGCAAGAGGCTACACGGACTCTGATGACGACACAGCTGTTCCTCGATTGGCTGGATTCTCCGCATGACAGCGATCACATGTGTTTCGTGTTTATTCTAAAACCTTCAGCTCCACTAATGCGCACAAATCAGTTTTTTTAAAACAGTAAAACCTCCTTTCATGTAGTCGCGATGTTATATTGTCATGTTTATCAAAATAAAACTGATTAAAAACGTAAACCCCACTTCATTGATAGTGTAGGCTTATATGTTGAACTTTATTCTTGTACAAACACACGCTGTATAAGCAGTACATAAAGTATTACATGACAATAATGTCTCTGAAACCTCTGTGCATTGCCAAATATTGCATTTATTTCACTTCAGCTGATAAAGTATGCAAACACAGCGCAAGCGTCACTACCGGAAGCAGAAAGTGTCCGACTTCACGTCTCCGTTTGCAGCTCCTCCCCGCCTGCACGCGGCTACTCTCGCCGATCAGTTGAATCCGGCCGCAGCCGATGTCGAACACACCTAATAGACAGGAGAGCACATGACACAAGAAACACGTGACAAGCCATGTGCTCACACCAAACATGACAAACACAAGCACATGGCCAGCAATGACAAATACCAGCCATGTGCTCACACAAAGACAAGACAGACATGTGACATGACCCCTTCCTAACGGAGGACTACCAGATGCTCCACCAGAAAACACAAAAAGTTCAGGAGGGAGGTGGAGAACAGACAGAGCAGATGGGACTGCCCATAAAGGGACCAGGGAGGGGCAAGAGAGTGGAACCAAGGAGGCTCTGGTGGGCCTGGAATCCTGGCAGATGACCTGGGAGGGACGGCTGGAGCCATCTCCGGATGCTGGCCAGTGGCTGAAGCCATCTCCAGATGCTGGCCAGTGGCTGAAGCCATCTCCGGATGCTGGCCAGTGGCTGAAGCCATCTCCGGATGATGGCCAGTGGCTGAAGCCATCTCCAGATGCTGGCCAGTGGCTGGAGCCATCTCTGGACACTGGCCAGCATACGCTCAAAGAGAGGACAGGTGACCGTTCACGCTGAGCCCTTCCTCCGTTGAGTCCTCATAATGGCTGGATCGTTATGTCAGGGTTGGGGAAGGGAAAGGAGTGAGGACTCAAATGCAGGAGGAATCTTAGATTTATTAAATGAAAAATAACTACACAACTATTGTATGACTGTATTTAAATTTTATAAACAATATCAATTAATTAACAATCAATTATTGGAATTATTTAATGTAAATATTACAAAATAACTGATGAACTACATTTTAGTGTTGAAGCTGTTGCAACTAGCCTGACAAGCCAGACCCACATCAAGATGACAGGGCTCAATCCGAGGGGCGGGATAAACGGTTGTCCTTCAAATTCCCTCTGCACGCAATTGGATAGCGCCATGAGCACCACAACCAAACAGAGTGAAGAAGAAGGTGACGCGGAGCTAACATTAGTTGATAGACTTTCGCCGTATCCGGTAGGCAAAACTTCGAACATATCTTCTTTTCTTAAGAATGACTTTAGTGCCGTTCTTTGTTCTTTTCTCAAAGAAAAGCTTAACTCCATGCTTAACTTCCAGAGTCGCGGCCAAAGCCGATTCAAAAGGCCGCTGTTCGTCAGCTTTGTTTATGAGTAGCGCGCAGAACCTCCGCAACTCTGCCGTGACGTGCCATCATTATATTAAGCCCGCCCACCGACTCTACACACGCTGTGATTGGCCTGACCAGAGTTTGTTTTTTCCAGCGCTCAAGTCTACCGAGAGTTGCTAGACTACACTCGCGGCAAAATACAGTTTCTGCCACTAGGGTGCGTCTAGATTTCTAGGCTATGTTGCAACTGCAGTGTTTCCGACATTTGCAGCAGTCAGGTTGTATAAGTCACAGCTCTCTACAAATTCTACAAAGACGTGAACACATTTTACAAGTCTGAAGTTTGAAATTACTTTAAAGGGGTCATGATGTGAGATATCAAATTTGCCTTGATCTTTTGATACAGGTTTTGTACAATAAAAAAGTCCTGCAAGTTTTATAGCTTAAAACGTCCTCTTCATCATAAACAAAGCAAGTATTTAATCTTGACTTGATATTTTAAGGAAAAATACTAATCACTGAAGTTTTAAACATGCTGATTTGTCTGCAGTGAAGTTTTTCTGAAGCACGTACTTGGCGTGTGTGTGTGTGCACGTGTACATGCGTGCGTGCAAGTGTGTGTGTGTGTGTTAGTGATGAACCGATCGGGCGGGTCAAGTAATAAAAATTAACATTCCAATTAATTGTGGGTGGATGAGAGATAAATCATTATGTTTGTTTGATAAAGACATTTTGCGAGCCCTGTGGGCGAATCATTCCGGTAGCTGTTTTTCCCAACGCGATCTCATGACAATGCGTATCAATAGTATGAGTGTGCAATCTCGTGGAATGTATATGCTACGTAGTTTTTCCCATGCATATGATACGCACTTTATGGCATGTATATGACACGCTTTTGGGTAGGATGGGGGTGGGGGGGTGGATGCTTCGTACGTATAATACGCCATAAAGTGCGTATCATATGCACGCGAAAAACGGCGTACCATATGCACGCCAAAACTCATTTTGGCGTATACATTCCACAAGATTGCACACTCGTATTATTTATATGCATTTTCATGAGATCGGGCTCATTTTTCCACAGGTTTTCAAAACAATTTCCCACATGTACAGACGGGGGAGTCGAAACTCATTATAATATGCAAAACTGTTATCCAATCATAGCAGTGGACGGTTTACTTCCAAGTCTTTAATTCGCCACACCCATAAAAACCAAGCGTTTCAAGTGCTAGGCTCAAAATCAGGGTAGAAAACGTATTCATCAAGATGTTTTTGAATGTAAAAACCACGCAAAGTTCAAAAGTTGACCTCAGACAAGAGTATAATTTTTTTTTAATAAAGACCCCTTTAATACTGACTTGAAATGACTTTAGCCAATCGTAACAGTGGCCATTTACTGACAAGCCTTAAAGGAGCCAGCCCTTTAATATTAATCATTTCAGAGGGTCAGAATGAGGGTTGAAAATAGTTTTTCCACATATACTTTAGTGTTTTTATTTAACATTATAAGTGAATGTCAAGGAACATATTAAAATAAAAATACAAAAAATACAAAAAGGAGCAAGGTTTCCGCCCAGACAGCAATAATATAGTTGTCTCACCACGATAAACTGGTATATGTATTTTTAACACTATAACATCATAATTCCTTTTATAACACTGGTAAAAATAACGCTTCTCATTAAGGAACATCAATGTTTTTGAGTCTAGCATCCTAAAAACTGCACACAAGGCTTTGATTTATAACTGTAGTTCCAGCTAGTTAGTAATTGATTCTTTCATTCATAAATTCAATCTCCTGTGCTTTCATTGTGAGCCAAAAGAAAAATCACACTTAACTTTAAACTTTCGTTTTTTTAACCATGAAAAATATACTCCAGGCCCAGTACTGACAATGTGTTTCGAAGAGCTGAAGTGCAAGTGAGCATTGCAGGGGTGAAATGGTGCTTCAGGGAAACCATAGCAACCATTTTTAAGTTGCCACTCAAGTAATATTAATTTGGATTGTTCCCATTTGGCAGTGCATCACTTTCTCCTTTCACAATATTCCTATGGGGAACTGCACAAAATACAAATCCTAAATGGCAGCTGCCATAACAACAGTGATAACAACTACATCAAACAGAAATGTAGCAATGGCAATGGCCTGAAAAACACAAGATGGAAGCCTCTTTAATTTTAAATACCCATAACACCCCTCGCACACATGTAACATTTGGGATCAGTTTCATTGCCACCTCAATTTGTGCTGTGAGCCCTCTTAGCCTTAATGTGAACAGCAATCATGGTAGTCAGCTAGTTACAGATGCACTTATTTTACAGAAACTTCAAGTGTTTGCCCTGCATTTCCCAAGGTAAACCATGGAGGGATTTGCATAAATCTGCATAGGCCATTCCGAAAAGGAAATAACAATGAATGAGACCAATTACAAAATGCACCAGACACTGAAATACAGACGTGCTGTATTTGCACAGCCTTTAAAAATTGCATAAATTGGAATGACATTCACAGCTATCAGCTGCTAATCTGAATGCATTTTGCTTTTTAAAATTATGGCTTTGAACAGCTGTAGGCCTATAAATGAGAACCACTTAAATTTTCCTGGTGCGCGATATGAAATTGCATTATTATCAAGTAATTATTTGAGAGATGATTATGTGGCTTTGCCGTCTGGACATTTTTGAAACGATCAGGAGCTCTTAGTATTCTGTGTACTCCGTATGCTCAATAGATAAAGAAAAGAAACAACCTTAATCAATACTTCTCTGAGGAGGAGAGATGAATAGAGGTCTTGCTCATACGCCCCTCTGTCTTGGTATCTCATTTCGTTCACATTCAAATACACTGTGAATAAAGACAGATCCGTCATGCACAGGCCTCCTCATATTGAACCAAGTGAATTTTTCAATGCAGTGTACAGTATGTATATTTGTCTGCTTTTTTTAAATGCTGTGGCAGAGATCTCACATTTAAAGAGCGGCCTTTTCCACACAACAAAAACACATCAGATAATCACTGCCTGTCACAATCAAAATCAATTTTACTTGATTAAAAATAGCAACCAAATTAGTTGTCTTCAAAAATATTGTTCCGCCAATAATTAAAATTCTGTTATCATTTACTCACTTATTTTGTGTGTTCTGCACAAAATGTTATACATGGTGCCTATGTGACTTATTTCATCACAACTCATATGATACTGATTTGAACAGTTTGCTCCCTCTTACCAAGAGCTCATGCTGTGTGTCTTCGAGACAGAAGTGTCAATTTTTCTAACTTGCCAGAAATAGGTGTCACTGGGTCAACTATTACCAAATAGCAGAAAAATGCTTCTGGAAAAGCTGAAATGGAAGCGAAAAAGCTCCTGTGCCAGCGAGTTAATATAAACTATAATTTAGTCTTTTTCTTGTGGTTCTTGTAGAAATGTCTAACAGTGTAAGGCAGGTAAATCTGCTGCAGTTATACATCTTGAGTAGAAACTCTTTGCAAATAATTTTTTTAATGAAGGTATTTTATCTAAAGGCCGGTTCATACCAAGAACAAAATAACTATCTATTACGATAACTATATTAGCGTCCAACCAACGCATAAGATCATTCTGTTCATTATAAGCAATGCTGAAGTTGTCGTGTACTGACTACTGCTTTAAATGCTCATGCTCTTTAAAGCAAGATGGATTCTGATTGGCTGTTAATGTTATCAGCTGACAAAAAAAATGTTTTGTTAAAAGTCTCATTCCTCTGTGCTGTTATTGTAGTTGTGGTGTGGAGTCTGCTATTATTTTAAATTTAGAACGATTTTTAAAGCTACATCTTTATCGCTCATCGATGACTCTTTCTCACAAGACATTAAGTCAATAATGTTTGATGTCATTGAACCCAAAAGTTGAATGTATGTAAATGTGAGTTTTTGAATTATTTTTTTGAAAATAATATAAATGTTGGTCGCTTCTCACAGACCTACATGTTTCTCTGGCCCAACTACAAACACAACCAGCTTTCCCTTACAGCAACGTACAGCAATTAATTACGGTCCTCGGGTGGCCCAGATCTAGACATTTTAATCCAGATGCTTTCATATACTAAAAAGTGGGCCAATTTAGTCCCAAGCAGTAGGCTATTAAAATAATACACTTACAAGTATACAATACTTCTAGTACATTGATATTAGTATACTATGTCCCCCCCTGAAATTGCCTCATCAACACGGCATCCTCAATAAACCCGTCTCCGGCATTATGACTTTGATCTTTCGAATATTCTGATCTAACATGACTTCTGACATGTAATTTTGCCAGAATCATAATCATATACTGTTTGTTCATTGGTAACTGGACTGGCCTGGGCCACACCCCTGCCACCAACAATCGGCCCTCATGTTGTTTGCCGTCATCCATGCTGAGCCATCGCTACACATGCCCCCATTCAATTTCATTTTATAGAAAAGAGCAGGACAGGATATTCTGCTTCACATTTCCCTTTTGTAATCTGTGGAACAAAGAAAATCAAACTGGTTCGGAGCGTGGGTGCGTGCGTGAACAATTTTTGAACCCCTTTCTTTTGTGCTCTTTGAGCCAATATTTGCAGGAACAAAAGAAACAGTCAAATACTTATTTGCAAGATTCTATTATAAATGTTATAATTACTATTTTTCATTTTGACTAATAATAGGGTGCTCAGACTGGAAGCTAAGCTGCCATTACCATAACTGAACTTCAGTTCGGGAGGCTTCCTGTCCTCAGCGATTGTACACACTGTAAAGACAGTAACAATGACGCTGATTTTACCATATCAGCGCAAGTCAGATGATGAAACATTGGAAGAAATAGTTATTCAACCCAAACCTCCATCGCAAGGATGACTTCAGGACGTTTCTCAGTGATACGCTACTCAGTTCAAGGTACATTTTGAGATGTTGCAGCTGTATTTCTTCACCATTAGCTTTAACAAGTGTACGTCCATCAACAAAACGATGTGTATATTTCTAATTTATTGCGGTGCACATGCAGGAACTGTATCAATAATAGCGCATGCGTTAGCTGAGCACTTACGTGAATGACTAATGTAATATAAACATTTTTAAAACAAAACTTGCTCCATCCTTTATTTGTACTCAAAGTAGTAAGAAAGACAGACGATCTGCATTAATAGACAGTTTTAGGTAATAGGCCCACAACTGTTTCAGCAAGACAGTAATAACGCCAGTTAACCAGAAACTTACACAATATAAAACAGAAAACTACGCATTTTGAACACCCTGTAGAAAATACTGTATATACAGTAATAATTATTACTTACAGGTTATGATTCTGAGGAGAAAGCTGGTCCAAATAAACTGAGTACTGACCCATCTTGTACCTGTACTTGCACTGTAAAAAAATCAGGTCTCCAATTGAAAATGTTCTAGTGACTGATCACATCTAAATTGTTTAGTTGGCCAAATTGAATTTCTGTTAATTAAATTGCATAAATTCACAGAAAAAATCTGAAAAATTCACTGAAAAATTTAGATGTGATCAGTCACCAGAAAATTTTCAATTGGAGACCTGATTTTTTTTTTTTTACAGTGTGTGTAATGACAATAAAGTTGAATCTAATCTAATCTAATCTAATCTAATCTAATCTAATCTAATCTAATCTAATCTAATCTAATCTTTCCAGAGCAATGTTTTGCGAATTCCGCTTTGAACTTTGAGAAGCGGTCGTCAGTAAAATTATGTTTGATGGCTGGTCAAGTTGTTCGTGGGCGGACAACGTACAACATAGGCGGGCATTATGCAAATGTATTTTCTAGTGATGCAGAACCGTCAAGCAGTGAGATTTGAATTACAGACGACTCGTTTAGGCGGTTAAGAGTTGATTCTTTCTTTTGGGAGACAATACCTTTAATTATTGTGCACTTTCGACTTTACAACTTTGCAGAATGCTTGCATTCACAAACAGCTATACTACACACTGCATGGAAGGGAATATTCGCCACTTTAACCATTTATATAAATGTCTGTCTGTAATATTTAGACCTGTTACTGTCTGCAAAATGGGGGGGGGGGGGCTCATTCAGATCAAAAATATGTTTCTGTGAAATTCAACAATCAATATGATCAAAAATTATAAATGAAAAACGCATTTAATTGCTATTTTCTATTGCTAATTTAGTCTCTTCTTGATATTAAGACAGTTGTGATGAATGAGACTCAATCAAATATTACACCTTTGTTGCTTGCTGCTGCATAACAATAAATTGTATAACCCCATATCAAATACTCATTGGCCTGCATGGGGAAAAAGTTGGGTTATTTTGAAGACTAATTTAATCTCATTTAGAGTCACTAATGGATTCCAAAATCCCTTTGTCTCACCAGGCGCTGTAATGACAAAAAAGTTGAGAATAATAATGAGGTGTATGATCCCAACTGCAACAACCCTGACAACCTCTTTTCTTATTTTTGGTTCCATAAATTTCACTTGGTGTTGTCTGAGAAGTCCCTATGAGGTTCTCAGTTCAAAAGGTCATTCCGAGCTCTGTAGTGATGCCACATGAATAATAGTTACTCATTTATTGAAAGTGTTGAATCAATTCTTGAAGGACAATTTCATTAGTAATCTTGTGACCCCAAACTTTTGAATGATAGTGTATATATACACATACATTCAAAGTCCTATGTTTCATGGGCAAGATATGTTTTCGTCATATTCAGTCCTTCATTCACAAAAAATCAATTCACAAATTCACACTTACATATAATTTATAGAAAGTAAATTTTAATGCGTATTTGGCGTGCTGTTCCGGGGGAGGGCTTCGAGCTCGGAATTTGGCCCGAACCCGGAGATGATATCATATGCTCAACGCTAGCGTTGCTGAGAAATATGAGACGTATACAGTGACGTAAGACCTGGCTATGTGGTGGCTCTCTAGCATGTGGAAAGGCAAACCGGTTCTTAGAAGGCTCGTCGGTCGAACCAACTCAGAACTGGCACTAGCACTGGCTCTGAACTAGCACATGGCTCATTCTGGTGGAAAAGGGGTATAAGTGGTTAGAACTAAAAGTGTGGGGAAGGGGTGGTGGAGGGATGCTGATAACTGTCAACAAACGGAGGTAAGACTGCTGCGTGTATATACACCTCTTATTGTTGATTAGCTGAGTGCTCACCACTTGCGTCAATTATCTGAACGTGCTCATCCCGAACCGTGTTAATAAAACATAATTTATTTGCATTTTGATGCAATGCCAGGTTGTGCATCCGACATGTGCGTGCTCTCTCACCTCCATCTGTTGTCTGCATTCAGAAAGGTGCAAATCAATTGCTCGAGTGGAGGAAAACAGACAATGTTCTGTGCTGTTCTCGTCTAAATACCTCCAGACTTCCTGCTGTGGTGAGACCTCAGTAGAAGCTTTGTTGTGTAATGCAGAATAACACGCATTAGTTCTATTGTGATGCAATACGTTTATTATAATGAAAGAATGTGGTTTTCTTTCCATAAGTGAATCTTGCAGAAATGTTCTGGCCATATATGCGGATGACAGCACAAACAAGTTCTGATACTATATATCATCCCATTTTCATCTTCCTTGAATGACACAACAGCATCTGGGTGAAAGCGAGCAGTCATTTTAAACCATTCAGACTGTAGATCAGGTACTCAAAGCTGCAATTCATTGCTTCACTCGCACTCCAAAATCACTCCATTCAGTTGGTCCGAGGCATTTTACAGTAGAGCAGAAGGCCACTCTCGCTCACAGATTTACAGAAGACTGCAGTCACACGAGAGCCACTCATCTATAGAGGAAATCATGCTAGCAGAAGGTGGGGGAACAAAACTGTACAAAGTGCATCACGGGCGATACTGGTTAGAGATGCTATGCAAACTCTCCTCCTCATCAGCGCTCAAGAAGTCTGGGTTGCACGCTCTTCAGAAAGCATCGTGATTAAGCTGCGGGTAGATGATCCCACCCCTTGAATGAAATGCTAATCATTTTGCCTTCATTTAAAGAGCCGTAATGAAAGCATCACTTCCTTAAATGTGTCATGAGAGTCAGAATCAGAGAAATTCTTTTATTTCATAATTTACTGTTTCTTTGTGTTAATGGTAAATTACAGAAGTGAAAATGTGGCTTTGCTGAGCTTAATATATAGAAGAGAGTAGCAACATGCTGTGCATCTAAATTGCTAACAGTGCAACTGTTTGTTTTTTTTAACATCCAGATTAAATCTTTAACGGCTAAATCTGGTTTAACGGTAAATTAGAGGGAGTCGTCTGTGCATTAAACAGGACAAACAAGCGAGGCTTTATCCCACAACAACAACACTTGGGCTGAGTACGGCTCTCACACAGAAAGTTCAAGTGATTCAAGGGTCCTTTAAAGACAATGATCCAGGCCCTGTTTCACTGCAAATCCATAATTTGTAAACATATACGATAGTACAAAGTAATTATACCTATCTTTTTTGACACTAATGGACGAGACAACGGCAATGTTGTAGTCAAGACAGAGACCAGAAGAGAGTTGAGTCACATTATCAACATGATCCCGAGTCCATGACTCAGACTGGAGGACCAAGACCAAAATCGTGAAAATATGATATTGGACTCAAGTAAGACCATTTTCATAAAACCATGAAAATATATTATTAAACTCTGAATCGAGGACCAAGACCAAAACCATGAAAATGTGCCCTTAGACTAGGACTTAAGGATCAAGAGTTTGTTTTTTTCATCAAGATTGGTCTTTTTTTTTTATTAAATATTTTGATTAAAGAGGAAAATGTACCCCTTGCCTGTAATTGGTCTGACTCAGTCTTGACTGTCTTTCTGCAACTTCTCCTTGGTCTCTCCCAGCAAGCAAATTTAAAAGACGTCTAATAGACATCAAAACACAGCCTTGACGTCTAGGCTGAAACAAGGCAAAATTTGGGATTGTCACTGAAAATTTAATAGACATCTAGCCATAGCACACGGATAGACTAGTCATCTAGATCATGAACATATCAAAGAAATTAAACCAAACACCTTGTAATCACTTTTGAATTTGCTTACATGGCGGAACATCATACATCTCGCAAGTTATTTTGGCAAAAAGACATGTAACCAAATTCAAGGTTATTTTGGCTAGAAGTGGGTTACTCATAGCCTGAATATATCAGGTCTATAGTTAACCGAAACAGTGAAATGACGGCTATTGCTTGCTGGGATGTCTTGACTCTGACTCAAATTAGTTGGTCTTGACTGTAAAACTTGCACAGAGTGGCTAATTCACTAAACAATCACTTTTGCACACAGTATTTCGGCACAAAAACAGCATTATTATCCAGTAAGCCACCACAATCCAGTTTAACCAGGTGCTAAACACACTAAAACGCTGCAGCATCAGTATTGTCAGTACATGTCATTGATGTCTGTGTGTTTAAGGCTTATTACAGATTAGCTTTCCTTACAAAACCTGCCTAAAACCACCTGCAGAAAGCAAGCAACATGTCAGCAGTTATTCATAGAATGATAAAGAAAAGCATTATAATCCAGACAAGCAGTGCGGTCGATGGCATTTCGGCCTTTTAAAAAGTCAATTCAGGTGTCTGGATCACAGTGGTGGAGATCCAGAAAAGTACACCAGATCATGTTTGCAGCTCCCTCCACAGCTTAACAATCAACACCCATCCGCATGATTGTGCCGTTGCTGTCAGCACAAGCGGCTTGGGCAATTTAGTGCTGGCAACTGATTTGCACACTTCCTGAATGGGTGCAAAAACAGTGTGTACAATTATATAGTGCTTTCAGATGCAGATCTACCGCGGTTGGTTTTAACACAATTTGGTTACCCTTGTCTTCCACTTGGAATCAACAAGAGGGCTTCCGGTCGCCTGTCTCTGCTTGTTTTTCCAACAGAACAACCTCATGTCCTCCCTCACTCCATTACTGACCAAAACATAGAGCACTGGGTCCACCAAGCTGTTCAGGCTGGACAGTGCGAGGGAGCAAGTGAAGGGCAAGTGCATCGCTTGTTCAATGATGCAGCTTTGTTTATCTCCCAAAGAAAAGAAAGCAATGGAGCGTATCATCAGGAGGATGTGGTATGGTGCGAAGCAGAAGGAGAAAATGGCAATGACTCCCATTGACAAAAGCCTCACTTTGCGCTTGCCTTGTTCATCCACCCCTCTACTTTGCTGCACCTTGGCTGCGATCAACCAGTAGCAGACCGTGATGACCACCAGCGGCAAGAGGAAACCAATTCCGACCCGTATCAGGTTGAACATCGCGATGCGTTCTGTCATGGGGAAGGTCTCGTAGCACCTCTGGTCGCTGTCGTTCAGCGGATCTGGCAGCTTGTCCAGGTACAGCACCAAACAGTGCAAGGCCATGACCAAAATGTAGACCAGCCCACAGATGATCCAAGCATAGCGCTGGCGGCGGAAGGCTTGGACTCGCAGAGGGAAGGTGATGGCCAGGCAGCGATCGATGGAGATCCAGCAGAGGATATAGATACTGACGTACAGGTTGGAATAGTAAAAGAAGCCAGCCAGACTACAGAGTCCTTGGCCAAGAGTCCATTTGTGGTTGTTGCTTAAATAATAGATCCACAGAGGCATGGTAAGGATGTACAGGAGATCCGAGACAGACAGGCTGAGAAGGTAGATCCCTAGAATGTTCTTTCTGCAGATCTGCTGAATTATGGGACCAATGGTGACCAGGTTGAACAGCAATCCCAGGATGAAGGTGATGATGTAGATGGACATCAGCAGGGGACCTGCTGACGGGTTCATGATCACACATGAAGAGTTGCTTGCGTTGGATGTTGCGTTCATCATAATCTGTGAGCACAAAGCAAGTTTAAATTCCGTTATTTAGTTACAATGAGTGAATTCTACATGCAATGCCACAAATTGCAAAGATTCCAAATTTTTAGATTCCAAATTATACATATATACATTTATATTATTTATCAGAAAAATAGATTCTCTGAATTTCTCTGAAGTTCAATACTGTCACAATTAACCATTTGATAATAACATCTTTTGGTTATAGAATAGATGCGCAACCAGAACTGCACTAATAAATATCAGAAAATTCCAATTGTGCACAACCCTGGTACCACAGTCCATGCATAGTTTACGGTCGCTTAGTTTAACTGTATTATTTGTAGTCAGACCTTCATAACCACCACAAATACAACCACGGATGACTCCCTGGATAGACTGTGTAGTACCTGAATTTACAACATTACAAAAATATCATACTGCTGCATTTAGTTTTGCTAGAGTAAAACCATGGTAAGTTACTTTCATGGGCGTCGGAACCATTGTATATGGGTGGGACAAGACCCACCCACATTTTACGATCAATGATATTGGACCCACTCACTTTAATCGTCTCTAACATTCAGCACATGTCTGTTTACCTACCCCTAATCGATAAACACTTATTATTAAACTCATGTTAGACGCTTTATTTCCACTTTTCTAATATTTTCGTCATTTTTATTGAAAATAAATGCCTTTCCGATCTGATATGTGATGGGAAAAGGGAGAAGATTGAGCTCGGCGAAAGGCGGACTCGAAACCGCGGGTCGATTTGTGTCAAAACTAGATGCCGTGCATCTTACCCCTACACTACTGCTGCTCTCAATGTTATGGCGATTTCCGGAATTTTGTCTTTCCGAACTATACGCTTAGCAAGCAAAGCAGTATATTTGTACTTATTGGCATCTACTCCAGTAAAAAAATTCTGAGGACCCACCCACATTTGTTTTGCTTCCGACGCCCATGCTTTCAGCACATGTGAAACAGTGGCAGACCACTGACCTTTAGGTTTGTTTGTTTTTTTATTTGAGCTCTCATTTGGCCATGATGCGATTAACCTCAGCCAGACGTTGTTGCTGTTGATTGTTGTTGATGTAGATGTTGTCATGTTGCACAATATAGTGGTGATTTAAAAAGATACTTTCTATAAGTTTTCAGGTGGTAATTACAATTGCAATGACAGGTGTGAAATATGAATCTATGGAAAGGGTGACTCAGACTACTGTATGTGCTCATTAACTACGCATTCATAAATGAGAGCATTTATATTGCGCATCAATATTCAACTCCAATTGATAACAATAAGCTTCCGGTCGCTGCAAGTTGCAAAATGTCTGTGGTTTTCTGTGAGAACAGAACAACATGATGCTTGAAACCTTCTTACTAAGTCAAGGTGCATTGATTGACCAGCCAAGACGTACAGCAACAAGTTATTGAAAGTATCTCAGGTTAACACCTGTACAACAAATAAAATCCACTGCGGTATGAATGTAAATTAAAATGAACTATCTTTCACTCAAAATAGCAATCGAGGTTCACAAAGGGTTGTAAAGCCATTCTTATCAGAAATGACAACTTGCGGGAAGCCTGGTTAAAAGCGAATTATTAATTATAGTTCATTATTAACAAAATGTCATCGCCAGTACTACTGGCTGCGTGTGCCATGATTTTGATAGAGAATTAAACATTGAACAAAACAAAATTGAACATTGTTACTCAATAGAAAAGGTTTCACAAATGCTTGTATATAAACATTCAAATATTACCCAGACATCAGCTCAGAAGGATGAAAATAATCTGTTAACTCTGTGACCAGAGTTCTTTCCTGGTTTATTTGCTATATATTTTATGATGCGTTGTTAACACGCTTGCTGTTCAACTTAATTTCACGGCTGAGAAAACATGTTCTTTTGAACCGGCAAGGAAAGAAAAGTTTTGTCAAATGTGCCTGGATGGAGTGGGTTTATAATGGTTTTATGTGTCAACATATGCTTTTGTCTGCACAGATCTTTGACATCATCAATATTTGTCGGCAGAGCCTTTACATCTGTTCAAATGCTGCACATATACCATGTATTTTCCCCATTAACACATGCGAGACGAGCTGTACACTTTTAATTCTCTCTGAAAGATGCTATTCATAGCATTTTACAATTTCCATAAGGTCCATGTGTGTGCTGCTCAATTAATTTCACAGCTAGACACCCCTTCATCACTAACTGCATATCCCCTATATGCCCTGAAGTTTATCTTAAATGCTATTGCTCAGCTTATTTTGCTCAGCTAATGCTCAGCTTATCAGACTCTGCTCGAATTCAATTCAACATACTGTTGCCAACTTGCATGGCTGCCGGTCTCCACATGAAGGGTTTGCAGCTCCTCAATACTTGCTCTTCAGCAAACAGCTTTTCACCTCTCCAGGACCTTTATTTATACACCAGGGGGGAAAAAAACTGCACTACAAATATCCTCTTCTTGTTTCTAAGACAAGCACCACTATTCGTATTGCTCATACTGATATTGATTATAGCCCTAATCTTTAATTATTAAACTTTTTGTTTCATTTCTGCTACTGACATGAATGATGCCTCAAGCTAACTGTTTGAAACACCAGATTCGGACTCCGGTTTATGGGGTTTGTTGAGGAGAGGTCTACTATTATTTTTTCACCAAGCTTTATCTAAAGATCAAAATGTCAGAATAAAATGTCAGACCAAAATGAGACAGTGGTGGGCAAATGAGGTGGGCTCATTTGACTTGGACCACAACGACAACAACCACTCACCAAATTATAATGGGGGAGATTCTGCACCAGAAAGCACCTCTACTCTCATCTGCCTGTGCTGGTATGTGCCAGTAATGTGATTTTTGTAATGTTAAACCGGGTGCACACTGTGCGATTTTATAATTGTCCTTCACTTTGTTCCTTGTCAGACTGTACGAACATGATCCACGCTGTAAGACATGTCACACTGTAAGATCTAAGTTGTCATTAATGTCAGACTGTACGATAGTCAAGGCGCGGGCACCCAAGAAAACTCACCCAGAGTCTTATATCATCAATTAATGATGCGTTCCGAGACAGTGAGCTGCATACACATGGGATTGAAAGAGTGGCTACAAAGAAATCTCAAGCGCTCATTTTGGTCATAGTTTGTCTTGAAAAACAAAGATCATTTGACCATCGTCGTAGGAGAAGTCACACTGCAGGATTGTTTGTCAAATCTTCAGACACTGTCAGAATTTTGTCTGAGGTCAAATTTGATCGGAGCGGTCATTAATCGGCTGCCAAACATGTCAAACTAACGATCAAAGACTTCAGATTTTAGCCTACGATCAGAGGAATCTTTTAGGATTTGCAAAATTTGTCCCAGACGGCCAAATCGCATGTGCACCTGGCTTTAGTAGGCATGTGCGAAGAATATAAATGTGATATATAAAATCAAGATTCATTTAAAAAGATACATAATTTAAGCTGTTTAGGCAGAGTTTTGTTTGTACCCCAAAATGTCTATTACAGGTTGTCAAAAAGAAAGACCTGAAAAAAGCCCATATCTGAAAACTTCAGTGATCATTGAACAGATCTACAAGGAAAAGTAATTTAACCAAAGCATCAACATACACTCACCTAAAGGATTATTAGGAACACCTGTTCAATTTCTCATTAATGCAATTATCTAATCAACCAATCAGATGGGAGTTGCTTCAATGCATTTAGGGGTGTGGTCCTGGTCAAGACAATCCCCTGAACTCCAAACTGAATGTCAGAATGGGAAAGAAAGGTGATTTAAGCAATTTTGAGCATGGCATAGTTGTTGGTGCCAGACGGGCCGGTCTGAGTATTTCACAATCTGCTCAGTTACTGGGATTTTCAACCACAACCATTTCTAGGGTTTCCAAAGAATGGTGTGAAAATGGAAAAACATCCAGTATGTGGCAGTCCTGTGGGCGATAATGCCTTGTTGATGCTAGAGGTCAGAGGAGAATGGGCCGACTGATTCAAGCTGATAGAAGAGCAACTTTGACTGAAATAACCACTCGTTACAACCGAGGTATGCAGCAAAGCATTTGTGAAGCCACAACACGCACAACCTTGAGGCGGATGGGCTACAACAGCAGAAGACCCCACCGGGTACCACTCATCTCCACTACAAATAGGAAAAAGAGGCTACAATATGCACAAGCTCGCCAAAATTGGACAGTTGAAGACTGGAAAAATGTTGCCTGGTCTGATGAGTCTTGATTTCTGTTGAGACATTCAGATGGTAGAGTCAGAATTTGGCGTAAACAGAATGAGAACATGGATCCATCATGCCTTGTTACCACTGTGCAGGCTGGTGGTGTAATGGTGTGGGAGATGTTTTCTTGGCACACTTTAGGCCCCTTAGTGCCGATTAGGCATCGTTTAAATGCCACGGCCTACCTGAGCATTGTTTCTGACCATGTCCATCCCTTTATGACCACCATGTACCCATCCTCTGATGGCTACTTCCAGCAGGATAATGCACCATGTCACAAAGCTCGAACCATTTCAAATTGGTTTCTTGAACATGACAATGAGTTCACTGTACTAAAATGGCCCCCACAGTCACCAGATCTCAACCCAATAGAGCATCTTTGGTATGTGGTGGAACGGGAGCTTTGTGCCCTGGATGTGCATCCCACAAATCTCCATCAACTGCAAGATGCTATCCTATCAATATGGGCCAACATTTCTAAAGAATGCTTTCAGCACCTTGTTGAATCAATGCCACGTAGAATTAAAGCAGTTCTGAAGGCCAAAGGGGGTCAAACACAGTATTAGTATGGTGTTCCTAATAATCCTTTAGGTGAGTGTATGTCTGTCTGTGTGTCTTATGAAATCCCTTTCCTTGTGGATCACATCCGTTTTATTTCCAAGAAAAAGGGGATAAAGGTTCATTCAAATATACACAGTGAACCAAATATACAAGGTTCACAGTGAACCTTGTACATATGGATGTCTATATTGTGAATATTGTATACTGTACATTGTATGTTATTATAGCTTAATGTATATTGTTTTAATGTATGTTTAGTGTATATTGTTTAAAAGTATATTGTGCTGTGAGAACTGCTACTCACATTGTGTAAATTATTTATTGTTTATTGTAGTGTATACTGTGCTGTGAGTAATTGTGTGCGCATCAGATGATGTAATCTGATGTTGCTTTAAATGTCGTAGTCTCATGTCATGTCACGACTGCTATGTTGCTTGGAACTGCACCTAAGAATTTCACCTACTGTTGCACTTGTGTATATGGTTGTGTGACAATAAAGTGATTTGATTTGAGTTCAGGCATAACATTATGACAGGTGAAGTGAATAACACTGATTATCTCACGGGACCTGTTAGTGGTGGGATATATTAGGCAGCAAGTGAACAGTTTGTCCTCAAAGTTAGAAGCAGGAAAAATGGGTAAGTGTAAGGATTTGAGCGCATTTGACAAGGGCCAGATTATGATGGCTAGATGACAGAGCATCTCCAGAACTGCAGCTCTTGTGTGGTGTTCCCGGTCTGCAGTGGTCAGTATCTATCAAAAGTGCTCCAAGGAAGGAACAGTGGTGAACCAGAGACAGGGTCACGGGCGGCCAAGACTCATTGATGCATGTGGGGAGCGAAGGCTGGCCCGTGTGGTCCGATCAAACAGACAAGCTACTTTAGCTCAAATTGCTCAAGAAGTTAAAGCTGGTTCTGATAGAAAGGTGTCAGAATACACAGTGCATCGCAGTTTGTTGTGTATGAGGCTGCATAGCCACAGACCAGTCAGGGTGCCCATGCTGACCCTTGTCCACCTTGGAAAGCGCCAACAGTGGGCACGTGAGCATCTAAACTGGACCACGGAGCAATGGAAGAAGGTGGCCTGGTCTAATGAATCATGTTTTCTTTTACATACAGTACATTCCTTGCAGGTAAGCATAACAAAACGAGAATCAACATTGGCTTACATTTTCAGAGATGGTGAGAACTAAGCAATTTACTCAACAGGTGAGAATATTGAACAGATAAATTACCATATTTAGCTCTCTTACAGAGTTGATTGTATAATGTTATCTTTTGTGAAGGGTCATTTCATTGTAGCACTGTGGACGTATCGTGTCTATTAATAGGTAAAGCTACAGTAACATCCTCAGCAAGTCAGCTTGAGATCCTTTCCATCTAAACTTATATCTCTTAAGCCTATAATGAATATTTTATGAGCAGTAAGATGGCCTCCTTAATTCATCTGCACAGTCACGCAGAGCCAAAGCACAACCAAAACAACGTTTTTCCGCAAAATGCATGCAAGTGTGAACTGAATGTAATGTTTTCAGACACTTAATTGCATGTTGATGTGTATTATATTGTAAATTTAGATTAAGTGTGATTGTCTTAAAAGCTTTAGTGTGCTTTCTGACCCACATAAGTATAGGTCTTAAGTACAATTTTTAAAGATATCATTTTATTGTCTTAGAAATAAATAAAGTGCACTGTCAAATGTTCTGACAAGAGTTTATGATCAACTAAAAAATACTTCAAGATCAGTTCTATTGAAATTTGTATATCATGTATTTTCAAATATAGGCCTGCTTGTATTTACACATTTGTAATGCTCAAGTTGCTATTTTGAATACTTGCTATTATATGAAAATAAATATATAATTTGGCATTATTATAAAGTGCACTTTTCAAAACTGTACTTACATAGTCATGAAATGGTACTCTTAAGTACACTTAAGTTGCCTTTATTTAATTTATAATATATCTAAAAGTACAGTTTATACAATTTAACGGTAACAATAATGTCAAATTTTTTCTTCATGTTAGTTCACAGTGCATTAACTAATGATAACAAATACAACTTTTAATAATTGATTAGTAAATGTCGAAATAAACTTGAACTAAGGTTAATAAATGCTGTAGAATTATTGTTAATCCTTAGTTCATGTTAGCTAAAGTAGTTAACTAATGAAACCTTATTGTATTGTAAAGTCTTATCAATTTGACTGATGTGCTTGTGTATCTGAACTCTAGAAGTTGCAGGAACAGAGTACACAACGTGGCTGCAAACAAAGATGTGTAAAACATTTAAGTCCCAAAGAGCTTTTTTAAAAAAGCAGTGTATTCACAGACCTCTGCTTCATATAAGAGACCTTGAGATCTTATGGCCTTCCTTAATCTGTTGGCAAAATCAAACACAGGCGTACTAACAGCATTAGCTGCTATAGCGATTGTTCTACCAGCAGTGCGCCACACTTAAATTCAATTCAGGTCTAACTGACCGGCGGTTTAAAAGCAACGTGTGCGATTCACCCTACCCGTGCAAAACAGAGGAAAAATCAATTGCTGGGTAACCTGAGCACACACTCTCAAAGCTTCAAAGAGGACTTTTCGATGTAGAATTAGATTGAACCAGCAAATACACAACAGTCCCCCATACAATACATACAACATTGAAAGCTGTATCACACACACAGCCTCCCCCTCAGCTCTGCTGTGAATGACGGTTATAAGCACTGTGATTCATTTGCTGTGAAGTCTATGCAAATGATACTGTCATTTCACAATGTTGAGCTGTTTTACTACAAATAAGACAAGTTTTATTTATGTCGGATTTACGTCACCAACTAAGTGGGCAATGTGGTGTGCCCTTTAATTAGCTGTGGTTGAAGTTTACATCACGCATCGCCGAACAGAAAGTGCATAGTGTTTGCTCATCTGAAATACGCCTCTAAGACATTTCCTACCCGATAATAAATTTACACTTATAAAATGTCTTTAAAAAGCCAGTTTTACATACATTCTAAATCATAAACATCTTAAAGATGTTTTTCAAATGTTTGTACACAGCACATTCTTTCCAGATGAACTGCTCTTTAACAGAAATCTTGGCTTTTTAAATCTTGGAGCTATCTGCATATTATTTACTGTTTTTGAAATGTAATATTCACTTTAAAACGTAAGAAATATCAAAGGACATTAAAGGATGCTCTGACGCTCTTAAACATCAAACATGACAATGTTTTCGGTCTCACACATGAAAGTTGCCACGCACACACCAGAGATTACAAATATGGGCACAGGCCAATAAACTAATTTAAACCAAAATCACATGTTCCAAACCACAAAAGGGACTGTACAGTAGAAGTTCAGCAAGGAAATTCACAGGTACTTTACTACGAAATCTTCCAAGTTCAGAATGTTTGACATGAAACTACCAAAACAGATGAAGTGAGTAATGAATCGCATGGTTTGATTGTGTTCCTACTCCCTTGTGAAAAAGAAGTACACTTATTTGCAATTTTTAAGAGTATTTATTATAGAAATAATATACTTAAGAATATACTTGATTTTTTCGCACACTTCATTTCATGTCTTATAAATATATTAATCTTAAATGTAATATGCAATAATACAGTACAGTTAAAATTACAATCAAGCACTTTATGTTTAGTTAACACATCAAAATAAGTGTACAGCTTAAAACAAACGAAAACAGCAAACATTTAAAATGTACTTTAAAATACACCTTTTTTATTTGACAAGGTGCAAAAGTGCTTTTAAGTGCATTTAATGTAAGTTGACTTTTAAGTTAATTAATATTATCTGCAGTTTTTGTTTTAAATATACTTTTAAAGTTCACTACAAGTTCACATTCAATCCAATGAAGTGCACTTCACACAGCTGCTAAAAATCATTAAAAAACTGTTAAAATTTGGTGTTCCCTTAAAGGAACAGCTGTTTCACTGCATGTTTTTACTATCAAATTGCATGTTCAGGGTTCAATAAAGCAAAAGGCCTTGAGAGGGTGAGAATTATTTTTTGATGTGTTAGGGATGTTCTAACAACTGTTTTGCTCTCAAAATGTTAGCGATAGTATTAGTCAAAATCTGGGTATGTTAATTTCAGGCGTTTGTCCAGAAAGGAAGGAAGGGACAACGCTGGATTCTTCAGTCAGCAGTTACTGGACAGTATTGATAAACACAATCTACTTTAATGGAGAGTTCCTGTCCACTTCCTTTCCCTTAGCTTACATAATGTGTTTAGACTGCTTTATTCTTTTTTTTTTTTTTTTTTTTGTAATTACAGGTTTAATGAGCACTCATGAGAGCAGTTGAGATTCAGGCTGGAGGTCTGGAAAGAAGAGTGGTGGACTGCAGCTTTTGTCGGCCCCTCTGAATGGTGCAATCGCTCCCTAGCCAACTCCCATCCTGAGGCAAACACACACTGAATCTGCAGGAAAATGATGTAAGTGCTGGACAAAACTAAATGTGCCTCCAGTGTCTTTACCTTGCATCATTTCAATGTCAATGTTTTTGTAATTTCAGTTATAACTTCCGTTAAAGGCACAGTATGTACGTTTTGCCCCCAGAGGTCGTGTATTCAAAACAATAACAAAGGCGGAGCTTGATGACGCAGTGAATGAGCGTGGAATAATTTCGTATTCACCTCCCCAGCCAATGGAAAGCAATCCAAACGGACTCAGGCAGAAATCGTGTTTTATGAACTTTACCGTGGAATGACGCAGGGTGGGGCCGAGAGCCTGGGACATCTTACGTTGCTGTTTTTATAATGCTTATATGAACGCAGTCGGCCATTTAACATCCGCCTCCTTCCCTGAACTTGAACTTTGTTACAGTTACGTTTGATCACTTAAATTCACATTGTTTAATTTAAAGTGCTGAATTTCTACTTATACAGGTCACTTTATCTGACAATTAAATTAAAATATTGGGGTAACGCAGCGCTGTTTTACTTGGTCAACACAACCATACTACTCAAATAGTAGCATTTTTTAAATAGAACCCAGAAATCGAGTGTACAGGAAAGAATACGTTACAGTGGTTAAAATAGCTGACCTGAATTTAAGCATTGTTGGAAATATATCACATTGTTATAGCATATGACCCAAAACACCATGGGTCATGTAACAAGGAGATTGTTGATCACACATAAAATCTGACTAGTCTGCATTTTATTTTTACCATGTTACGCACTTTATTTTTAAAAAACCTATTGGGGGTTGGAACTGTGCACTTCACTCATGCTACAAAATGGATACCATTTGTGTTTTCTGAGGATCGTTTTTTGGAAATTATATGGAAATAGCATTTAGTCATTCTACATATATGATGGTAACAAATTTGTTTAAAACAACAACAACAAAAAGTTCACTTCTTGAAAGGATGATGATCCTTATTAAGTGACTTATTAATGGTATATTTCATGACTTTCCAAGGGGGGTTGTATGACGATATAATAACAGGGTTGACGCACCATTTTCTTTTTTCTTTTCTGTGAAGATGCTCTTTTTTATATAGTGATAAAGGGTTGACGTAGAGCACGGAGACACAACTTCAAGGCCTTTTAATAATACATTACACATACAGTACATTAAAAAAGACTTTGTGTCGCCAAACTGTGTCAACCCTGTTACCATCATAATTTGTCCCCTTTCTAGAACTGTTCCATTGATGACTAATTACATCATCATTCTTTCAAGAACTCTTCAAAGACAAGAGAAAGTCAGATCTATTTCAGCAACTTATGGTTTGTTATTACCGTAAGTAGTGGAAATTCTTAAAAGGTCAACTCTGTTACTGCATTATTTCATAATGACGACTTAAACTAGTTATTTATAGAAACATCAGCATTGAATTCTGAGACACACCTCAAGTTTAATGATATCGTAATGTTAAAATAACTGTCAACAATATTACCTTTTAGAAGGTATAATTATCACCCGGAATTTAGTAAGTTAGCTTGCTTTGCCACAATGCTATTTATTAAATTAAACACTTCTTTTGTCTGATAGAATGTACAAAAATGTACTTTTTAAATCTCTTTATCATACTATAGTGGCACCCGTATCACTGAATGTGCCAAATACGCATCCAAGTGTTGTAAACATTTTAAGTTACTAGGATCAAATCTCAGACAACTGCATTGGTAGAGTTACTATTTATAGCAGAGGAAACACGCATGCATGCCTACCCTCTGATTTTATCTAATTTATAAACACACACATTGTCCATTATATGTTCTTGTATTGAAACTAAGAAAATGAGAGAATCTCACCTGGAAATCAACACAATGAATGATAAAATGTTCTCCACCAGTTCCACCAGTGTCCACCCAATCTCAGCACTAAAACTTTAAAAGCCCCAGAACCTCCTCAAGTCCAGCTGCAGTCCCACATGACCTCTGAGAAAAGGGCTTCTTAGACATGAAGAGGGTGTCATGTACTTCAATAACGTTTCCTGCCTGGAGATTCGGCCACTGCACTTCGCACTGAGTGGAAGGAGAGGAGATGAATAGAGAAGGAAAGGGGAGGAGAGATAAAACCTCTCACACATGTAGGAAGATGTTAGGCTAGGGCTTGGTTTTTTTTTTTTTTTTTTGCTGCATATGATGGAGATAGAAGGAACCGCAATGAGTAAAAGCTTTTTCCAGACACGCCAGCGAACAGCAGCAGATGACAAACTTCCATTGAAGGTACAGTCTGCTTCAGGCATCTATCACAAAGCCACAACTTCCTGTTTAACAAGACCAATAAGACAGTTTCATTTTAAGTATGCTCTCTGCGCTTGCCGTAATGGCAGTAATGGAATAAAATCCTAATTTGCATTATGAGTGCAGTCTTGTTTTTTCTTTCTCCAATTTAAGACGCCACCGCCAGTATAACCTGCGTAGAATCAATTAGGTTAATTAAAAATATATATATATATGTATTTTCAAGCCATGCTTCTAGAACAAAATGTTCTCTAAAGCCAAACCACCAACTGTTTCTTGGTCTGAGGTATTCTGGAAAGTCTGAGACTTCTTGAAAATTAAGTTAAACAAACCTAATATTCTCTTAAAGGTTATTTTCCTCTAGGAAATCTGAAGCAGTTCACCTATATTTGATAAAAAAGGTATACACCTCACATTTCTCTAAAGGTGTCTTGACCTTTCAATGCATTTCATGCATTATTGACTACAATGGAGCCGGTAATATGATGGATTGAGATATAAGACGTATATAAGACTTATTCGTATATAAACAATGTTTAATGGAGTACACACTGTTTCATTGTTCACACAGTTTGTTACAATATTACTTTCGTTTATATGGTTCTTGTTTCTCCTGGTTTGCACTTTCATTAATTTTACTGACTGTTTTCTGAAGTAAAAGAGTAAGCGGTTTCTGACTTCATACATCTGGGCAAATATGAAACTTTACATTTAATGTTTTTAACTTTGTGGAAACAATACCTTTTGTAGTTTGAGCTTTCACTTGTGGGTTCAAAATAGATGAAACTCTATCAGTACACTGTAAACCCGAATAAGTTGGCAAACCTAAAAAACTTTGAGTGTAATCAGTTACATTAGAATTTTAAGTTAAGAAATTCAAAGTTTAAGTAAGCAGAGCTGGCAGATTTTTTGTTTGTACTCATTTTAATTTGCTCTTAACTTAAAATATGTGAGTAAGCTAATTCAAACATTTAACTTAAAATGATCATGTAATCAAAACTTAAATATTTTAGTAGTGAAAACTTGGCTAATTCAGTAAATGTTAACTTGATAATTGGTAACACAATACTTTGATAGCATTAGCATAGCAGTTGCTGAATGAGTAAGACAATAAAACATTTAATATACATCTCAAAACTAAGCTCAAGCTCCTTTTGTCACCATATATGCAGTTCAAGGTTCTTGATATGACATTAGGGGGACGTTCCATTTTGGTTATTCTATGGTCACATAGCAACGTTACAAAGAGGACATTAGGGACGTTAACAGAACGTTCCCACATGGCCCTCTGTTGGTCATATTATAACGTTCCCTATATGACTTTAGGGGGACGTTTCAATTTTGGTTATTATATGGACACATAGCAGCGTTGGAAAAATGACATTTGGGACGTTAACAGAACGTTCCCACATAGTCCTCTGTTTGACTTTAGGGGGACGTTCCATTTTGGTGAATGCGTTACAAAGAGGATATTTGGGATGTTACAAAACGTTCTAATGGTTCCCTGTTAGTCAGATGTAGATGTTTAATTTGGGACTGCGCTGCAACATATCTATTGAGAACATGTAAGTAGCGCAACTTATATTTTGTGAATGTATGCAAATTGCATTTGTGAATGTGCTTGTTAGCACGCTTAAGGCCCGGGTATACTTCGGCCGTCCGCGTTCGTGCACCGCCCGCATGACGTAATTTTCGTCATTCGGCCGGCCGCACACCCCGTCCGCGTGCAGCCCAAATTTCGAGACCGCGCGGATGGTCCGCGTGCAACAGCGCATTCGCCATCAGTACAGAAGAGTCCACTAGGTGGCAATACGCACAGTATTGAGCACAGTGTTCAGCCGTCGAAGAAGAGTGTGCAAAGACCGGTTTAAAAACAACACGCTGTTTTTTCAGCGGCCGCACACACCATCGTCTTCTCTTCTTCTTCTTCTTAATTTCTTCTTCCAAAACGAGTAAACTTAGAAGCATATCCTTCTCCATCGTTTATGATTCTTCAGTATTTCTTCCAAACTTCTTGCAATGGTGGATGCACTACAGTTCTTCTCCGATCATGCCCAGCGAATGTCCCGTTGATAACAGGACTCAGTGCTGCCCCCCAATGTCTGGTAGAGCATAGGGAAAAAATTTACTGCGCATGCGTCGAACGCGATCATCCGCGCACATCCGTTGTGTAGTATACTTTGAAAGACGCGCGGACAGGGCTGCGCGCGTGACGCGTCCGGGCGCGGTAAGTGAAGTATACCCGGGCCTTTACGGCTAATGTGGCTAAAGTAACCATTGCCTCTGACTGTATTCACAGAGATCAGAGATTAATTACTTTTATTTTTAAGAAGAAATAATTGTGAACTTCTGAATTGTACAGATGGTGAGCATTTTGGGCTAAAAATAACTGAACACAGTAAGAGACAATGGTAACTTTAGCCACATTAGCACATTTAGAAAGCTGATTTGCAAACACACATTATGGATCCCGAAGGGTTGGTATTGATCCATCTTTGAGAAACAACTTTTGTGCAAATCCTGCGTTTTACTGACCCTCATTTGCAAAGCAGCCCATGTACATGTTAGCAAATCAAAGCCAACTTCAAGCGCATTGCACCTAAATACCACCAACATGTTAGCTTCAACACGCGAGGGAACCGTGTCCTGGATCACTGTTACTCTCCCTTCCGGGATGGCTACAAGTCCCTCCCGTGCCCACCATTTGGCAAATCGGACCATTCTTCCATTCTCCTTCTGCCCGCATACAGGCAGAGACTGAAACAGGAAGCACCCGCCCTCAGAACCATCCAGTGCTGGTCGGACCAATCAGACTCTATGCTACAAGACTGTTTTGATCACGCGGACTGGGAGATGTTCCGGTCAAAACAATTCGGCTGTACCCAAACCAGAAGCCGTGGCTAAATGGGGATGTTTGCGCGGCACTCAATGCGCGGACCTCCACTTTTAACTCCGGTAATGCGGAGGAGCATAAACAAGCAAGTTATGCCCTCCGGAAAACCATCAGAGCAGCAAAACGCCAGTACAGGGACAAGATTGAAGGACAGTTCAACACCACCGACTCCAGAAGCATGTGGCGGGGAATTAACACCATCACGGACTATAAAGGGAACACAAACTCCACCATGAATACCGCTGCCTCTCTCCCGGACGAGCTCAACACCTTCTATGCTCGCTTTGAGGGAACTAACACCGCCCTCGCGGAGAGAGAGCTCGTGGCTGAAGATGCAGAGGTTAGTTCACTCTCTGTATCTGTAGCGGATGTAACCCGATCCTTCTGGCGGGTGAACATCCGTAAAGCCGCGGGTCCAGACGGCATTCCGGGCCGCGTCATCAAAGCGTGCGCGAACCAACTGGCTGGAGTTTTCACGGACATCTTTAACCTGTCCCTCTCCCTGTCCGTGGTCCCCACATGCTTCAAAACATCCACCATTGTGCCTGTACCGAAGCAGTCAAAAACCACCTGCTTAAACGACTGGCGTCCTGTTGCTCTGACCCCCATCATCAGCAAATGCTTTGAGAGACTAATCAGAAACCAGTTTGCATACCGCACAAACCGCTCCACTGATGATGCCATTTCATCCACAATACACACTGCTCTCTCCCACCTGGAAAAGAGGAACACATATGTGAGAATGCTGTTTGTAGACTACAGCTCAGCATTCAACACCATTGTGCCCTCCATACTTGACATGAAACTCCGGGCTCTAGGCTTAAGCAGCTTGTTATGCAGCTGGATCCTGGACTTCCTGTCAAACAGACGCCAGGTGGTCAGAATGGACAGCAATATCTCATCACTGACTCTCAACACAGGAGCCCCTCAGGGCTGTGTTCTCAGCCCACTCTTGTACTCCTTGTACACACATGACTGTGTGGCAACCCACAGCTCCAACACCATCATCAAGTTTGCTGACGATACAACGGTGGTAGGTCTCATCACTGACAATGATGAAACGGCCTACAGAGAGGAGGTGCACACTCTGACACGGTGGTGCCAGGAGCACAACCTCTCCCTCAACGTCAGCAAGACCAAGGAGCTGGTGGTCGACTTCAGGAGGAATGAGAGAGAACACCGCCCCATCACCATCAATGGAGCACCGGTGGAGAGAGTCAGCAGCTTCAAGTTCCTCGGTGTCCACATCACAGAGGAACTCTCATGGTCCGTCCACACCGAGGCCGTTGCGAAGAAGGCTCATCAGCGCCTTTTCTTCCTGCAACGGCTGAGGAGGTTTGGAATGAACCACCACACCCTCACACGCTTCTACACCAGCACCATCGAGAGCCTGCTGACTGGCTGCATCACCACCTAGTACGGCAACAGTACCGCCCGCAGCCGCAAAGCCCTGCAAAGGGTAGTGCGCACGGCCAGCTGCATCATCGGAGGTGAGATTCCCTCCCTCCAGGACATTTATGCCAGGCGGTGTGTGAAGAGAGCTCAGAGGATCATCAGAGACTCTAGCCACCCGAACCATGGGCTGCTCTCACTGCTGCCATCAGGCAGACGGTACCGCAGCATCAGAACACGCACCAGCCGACTCCAGAACAGCTTCTTCCCACAAACAATTAGACTCCTCAACTCCTGATCCATCAGGATCATAACACACACTGGACAGAATATCACTCAGCACAACCCACTGTAGATACACACACATTATATACACATTATTTATCATATAGCATCTATTGCACATTGAATCTCTATTGTGATTAATATTGTATACTGTACATTGTATATTATTATTATAGCTTAATGTATATTGTTTAATGTATGTTTAGTGTATATTGTTTAAAGTATATGTATATTGTAAGTATGTGTATATTGTTTAAAGCTGTGAGAACTACACTCACATTGTGGAAATTATTTATTGTTTATTGTAGAGTTTACTGTGCTGTGAGTAATTGTGGGCGCATCAGATGTGTAATATGATGTTGCTTTAAATGTTGTACATGTCATGTCATGACTGCTATGTTGCTCGGAACTGCACCTAAGAATTTCACCTACTGTTGCACTTGTGTATATGGTTGTGTGACAATAAAGTGATTTGATTTGATTTGATTTGATACATAGATTCACACAAACATGTTCAATAAACGTGACCTAAATAGGACAAAAAAAAATAACATTCTAGGTTGGTCCCCTAAAGGTCCTGCAAACGTTATGGGAATGTAGTGTAGAGGAAACGTGCTAAAGTAATGGTCCCTTAAACATTCACAGAACATCCTGAATGTTCAGCCAATTAACATCCTCCAACCTCAGAGAACTTAGAGAACTCCGCATCATAACTGTCTCAGAAATGTTCTAGGAACGTTACCAGGCGACGTTCTTGACACCAGCGGGGATGTTCTGAGAATGTTCTGGGAACATCAAATTTCCAAATAAAATAAGGTCCCCTAAACGCTCAGAGAACGTCCTGAATGTTCCATGAATGTCCACCAAATAACATCCCCAAACCCTTTAAAGAACTCCACATCATGACTGCCTCGGAACGTTCTGGGAACGTTACTAGTTGACGCCCTTGACACCTGAGGGGACGTTCTGAGAACGTTCTGGGAACGTAAAATTTCTAGCGGGGAAGTTCATAAAACTCAAAACAGAGAAAAAAATCTGATTACTTAAAATGTGTCAGTTTTGTGAACTCAAATTGGTTTGTTTTAAGTTTACCCTACTCAACCAAATTAATTATTTTGACCATTAGTGTTCTTTATACACTCACCTAAAGGATTATTAGGAACACCTGTTCAATTTCTCATTAATGCAATTATCTAATCAACCATTTACATTTACATTTAGTCATTTAGCAGACGCTTTTATCCAAAGCGACTTACAAATGAGAGCAATAGAAGCAGCTAGAACAGTCAAGGGCAACAGTATGTAACAGTATGTAAGTGCTGTAACAAGTCTCAGTTAAACTAGCACAGAACACACAGGACAGAATTTTTTTTATTTTTTTTATTTTTTTTTAAATTATATATATTGGTCAGGTGCTGCTGGAAGAGATGTGTCTTTAGCTGTTTTTTGAAAATGGCTACAGACTCAGTTGCTCATTGAGATAGGCAGGTCATTCCACCAGGAAAAGGTCCGTGAGAGTGATTTCATGCCTCTTTGGGATGGCACCACAAGGCGTCGTTTACTGGCAGAACGTAAGCTCCTGGAAGGTGTGTAAGTCTGAACAAGTGAGTTTAGGTATATTGGTGCAGAGCTAGTGGTTGCTTTGAAGGCGAGCACCAGTGTCTTGAATTTGATGCGAGCGGCTATTGGCAGCCAGTGGAGATTGATGAAGAGAGGCGTGATGTGCGCTCTCTTCGGCTCGTTAAAGACCACCCTCGCCGCTGCATTCTGGATCAATTGCAAGAGTTTGAACCAATCACATGGCAGTTGCTTCAATGCATTTAGGGGTGTGGTCCTGGTCAAGACAATCTCCTGAACTCCGAACTGAATGTCAGAATGGGAAAGAAAGGTGATTTAAGCAATTTTGAGCGTGGCATGGTTGTTGGTGCCAGACGGGCCGGTCTGAGTATTTCACAGTCTGCTCAGTTACTGGGATTTTCACGCACAACCATTTCTAGGATTTCCAAAGAATGGTGTGAAAAGGGAAAAACATCCAGTATGCGGCAGTCCTGTGGGCAAAAATGCCTTGTTGATGCTAGAGGTCAGAGGAGAATGGGCCGACTGATTCAAGCTGATAGAAGAGCAACTTTGACTGAAATAACCACTCGTTACAACCGAGGTATGCAGAAAAGCATTTGTGAAGCCACAACACGCACAACCTTGAGGCGGAAGGGCTATAACAGCAGAAGACCCCACAGGGTACCACTCATCTCCACTACAAATAGGAAAAAGAGGTTACAATTTGCACGAGCTCACCAAAATTGGACAGTTGAAGACTGGAAAAATGTTGCCTGGTCTGATGAGTCTCGATTTCTGTTGAGACATTCAGATGGTAGAGCCAGAATTTGGCGTAAACAGAATGAGAACATGGATCCATCATGCCTTGTTACCACTGTGCAGGCTGGTGGTGGTGGTGTAATGGTGTGGGGAATGTTTTCTTGGCACACTTTAGGCCCCTTAAATGTCGTTTAAATGCCACGGCCTACCTGAGCATTGTTTCTGACCATGTCCATCCCTTTATGACCACCATGTACCCATCCTCTGATGGCTACTTCCAGCAGGATAATGCACCATGTCACAAAGCTCGAATCATTTCAAATTGGTTTCTTGAACATGACAATGAGTTCACAGTACTAAAATGGCCCCCACAGTCACCAGATCTCAACCCAATAGAGCATCTTTGGGATGTGGTGGAACGGGAGCTTTGTGCCCTGGATGTGCATCCCACAAATCTCCATCAACTGCAATATGCTATCCTATCAATATGGGCCAACATTTCTAAAGAATGCTTTCAGCACCTTGTTGAATCAATGCCACGTAGAATTAAGGCAGTTCTGAAGGCGAAAGGGGGTCAAACACAGTATTAGTATGGTGTTCCTAATAATTCTTTAGGTGAATGTACATTACATGAATAAATCACACCTTTTGATATCACATTTTATAGATATGGACAGTTCAATTGTTTTTCCAAATGGAAACCCTACTTAAAGAGGTTGTTCCACATTATTAATGTCACAGTTCTCATGCAATATGAGGAGGAAGAATGATGAAGATGAAAAGCATGAAATAGATGGCCTCTTTAGGGCCTCTATAAGATAGCACCATCTCACTTCCCAATATTCCAACCCAAATCATCACTGCTGACGTCGCAGTCTTGTTGGAATGGGGTGGCCACTCACCAACCATCCAGAAATGAGTCTTCTAAAAACACTGTAAATGTTTCTCTTTGCGCTTTGGTTATAAGTGGCAGAAATGCTACTTAACGCGCAACTGCCAGCCTGTGTGGAGAGGTTATTGAGACTCCAGAGACACCAGCAGTTTCAAGTACCTGTTTGCTGCTCAGCAGTGGGGGGTTTAATAGCTGTCCTTTTAATACAATAACATTTTTGACAGAAACGTTCCTTTATCTGACCGAGTTCTCTTGTCCTGTAAATTACTCACAAATCTTATGATAATTTGATAATCTCCATTCAGTTTTCACAATATTAATGGTTTACGCAATGTTATGCAAAAGGCATTAAATTTCATACTTTTCATCTCTAGAAAGATCTTTCTTCCTCATATTGCATGAGCACTGTGACTTGCTTAATAATGTTGAACAACCTCTTTGTTGTAAGTAGGGTTTCCATTTACTTAAGTAGACCTGGCAAACTATTTAACAAACCTGTCTGAGATTGATACCAGTTATCTAAAAATATGTAAATAAAACAAACACTTTCTTTGAAAAACTAAACTCTGACCGTTTGATTGTACATATTAAAAATCAAGGGAGTATGTCTTTCAACAATGTTGCAATGTATATGACAAAATTAAAGTGTTTTTTTGACATTGGATGCATATAGGAGAACAACATTAGGGACCTTTAAACAGCATAGATGATGAATAGATGACAGCTTTACAGCTCAAACAATAATTTTGCGTGAAATAATTAATATACTGGTGTAAGAATCCATATTTTAAACCCTCTGGAATGCCTTTCTCCATTGTAAGTGCAATACTCAAACTCTACATTTTTGCTTTTTGTAAATTGAGGAACGGATCCTGTCAATAAAGCATTTCAAACAGAAACAATATTATTTTTCTTACCCCATTGGCAGAACTCACATCATTTTGATTAGATTTTCCAGAAGAAAAAAAAAAAATCTTTTTTTTTTTTCAGATATTTAGACTGGAAACAAGACAAAAATACCAAGAAAGAACTAGCAATCTAGCAGAAAGAATCTTCCGCTAGATTCTTCTGAGAATCAATCAGGAAAAGAGGATAAAAAAGAATTCAACATGACTCAAACATCACGATTGAAGAAGATTCATTTAAACTGATTTGTGTATCACCACGTTTATTATATCTGCTGGAAATGCTCCGACATTCCCTTCCACAAACTACATAATCATTTCTAAGGTTACATGTGTACAAAACAGTCCTTCATAGCAATATGTTTCAAGCAAACCTAATTCTCAGTGACATGCAGCCTAATGCTTAAGTCTAGGGTCAGTTAGGAGTAATAATACACCTCCAGTACAGCTCCACTAGTGAAGATCAGTTGAACTAGCCCGTTGCTGATCTAAGAACAGTCTAGGTAGTCTTAGTGCACTCATTGTCTTGTTAAGGCCGGATGGCAGCCCTTGCTTATCAGTCCTCATAAGATAACGTCCATTCTCAGAGGTGACGTCACCCACACCTGTAGGCCAAACCGATGACAAGATACTGGAAAACACCAGTAATATCTTTATTCTCTGTAATATGTAAAACGTGGATCTGAAACTCAAGGTCACAGGACACGAAACAGAAGGTAAAAAAAATCCAGCCACTAAATAGATATGTATTTCTCAGCATTTCCTATCATGACTGATACATTTCTTTTGAAAGCCAAGACAACTTCAGACCTGGGAATTCTTAGCTTGCATCAGTCTGTTGTGTTTGATGAACTACGGATGGGTCACGATAGTCGACTGGTTAAATGGTTTTATTCGATTTTTTTGGCGTTTTAATTCGCAAGCTAATTGCGTGCTGCACTTTAGTGGTTAAGATGTGGGTGATATTTTGTGGAAAAAAGTTTAAAGTTTATTGTCAATAGCAGATGTATGAAGCACATCTCACACAAAAGTCGTGTTCAAACCAAGCAGTTTTCTGTTGTTCGCATGACCCCTGAACTTAAACATGAGTGAAATCTGATGGGGTCCTCATCTGAAACTCCTAATCACACGGATTCCTAGTGAAATGACTGGATTTCCTCTGTGGTATTTTGCAGAGCATTGGTAAATATAACGACACCTTTAGACAGTTTAGACCACAAAAAAAATCTCATAAATCATCGCACTCAAAGCACCGCTGTCAGAAAATACACATTCAGAGGAAAGTCTCTGGTCATTGTTTCACATCTTGCAATGTCCTCCAACAAGTGAGTTTTAAAAATACTGTGTTGAGTTTTTTTTTTTAAAGTCAAACTTTTATAAACATGTCTTGCATTTAGTTCTCTTCCATTTTGTGTTTGAACACAAGAACTTGTTCCCTTAAATGTTTGGTCAGATTAGCGAAATTTCCCCGGCAAAAAAGGGTCCGAGCCAACACGATCACACGACAATGCGTATCAATAGTACGAGTGTGCAATGCACGTGGAACGTGGAATGTATAACGCCAAAATGAGTTTTGGCATGGATATGGTACGCAGTTTTTCGCATGTGACACACTCTTGGGTAGGCTGGGGGGTTTGTGCGTATAATACGGCTTAAAGTGCGTATCATATGCACGCGAAAAACTCATTTTTGGTGTATACATTCCACGACATTGCACACTCCTATTATTTATACGCATTTTCATGTGATCGGGCTCTCAGAGCTGACATGGGCAGCGCTCCAACAAGCGCTGCAAGGGTGCGTTTCCCATTCAACGACGTACCTCACTGCTTAACCACCATAATATGATGCATCATTGTAGAAACCAACAAGCTAGTCACGACTGTTTCCCAAAACCGGACACACCTCTGTCGTTTTAACCACATTAGTTCAACAATATAGGACTGTCGTGAAAGACGTCACATGCTGGTTTTGGCGTAATAACTTCTGCTAGTTAATCAATTTAAGATCGCAATGAACGTAGTTAACATTATTATAGTTCATTTACATAAACAACAGGAAGCCGTTAATTTATTAGCCATGTTAACTCTTTCCCCGCCAACGTTTTTTTAATTTTATTTATTTTTTTATTTCCAGTCACCGCCAACATTATTTATCATTTACACACATTTTTCATGGCCCCCAGAATATTTTGTTGTATGAAAATCTGAACATATATCAAAAGAAAGAACAGAGCCTCTTTTAAACATTTTTTTTTAATTTTCTTAAATGCAGTCTCTTTTTTTTATCAACACTTGAATGTGGGTACGTTTAATTAGAAAAGCAACATTTTGAGCAAAATGCTTTTTGGCAAAGACTACATCCAGATCGGATTCAGGATGATAATTAAAACACAGATGGAGTAGATCAAGTCCATCAACACCCCCAAAGCTTCACAGTCCTATTCGGTAACATTAGGCAGTTTTGATTTATATGCTGTTTAATGTTGATGATCGCATTATTTTACACATGCATATGCTTACATATGCTATCGCTTGTTTCTCCCTCTTCTTCGCCTGTGTTTTGATCAGGAGATTCAGATTCAGGGAAGCGCTGTCTCATAAATGATGGAAATTTCCATCAATGGCAGGGAAAGGGTTAACACGCAGTGTTTTCAGTGCACTATACTCAAACTGAGAACTACTTAACTGATTTTGTTCCCCGTCATTTCGCTTTATTTGATGTTTGATAAATCACGGGTTCCCTTATGTATTAATGCGCACGCACACTCCTCAAAAACAGCGCTGATTGTTGACACACTAAAATATGTACTGTAATATAGAATGTACTGAATATGTTAGCTTGCTTATTGTGCCCAAGAACATGATTTATTTAAAGTTCACGTCATTTTTACAAGAGACTATGCTTCTAACCACAGCTCGAGAGCTGTAATTCCAACCACGTTAGTTTGCGAATGTTCCTTGGAACTATAGTTTTTGGAAACACCAAATCGTTCAGCTATGTTGGTAACGACGGAACTTGCAACCATAGTTGGCTAAAGTTGCTTTTAGGAAATGCACCCCTCCACCAACCCGACTTCGAGGTCCTTTGACAATCCCATTCCCCTTTCTCCACCCCATGCTTTTCTTGTCTGATCTGTACTGTCCTATCCAATAATGGCGAAAAATAGTTTTATTAATAAAGTTCTGGAGGAACACGTTCAAATGATCTATCCAATCAGCACGAGAGGAGGCCTATATATACACAGCTGACTCACCTATGATTCAACAGTTTTTCTGCATCCCTCTGCTACCCCGACTCCTCACTCGTAGCTGGTTACTATCCCAGCCAGGGATATGGGGGGAGTTTTCCCCTTAGACAGCACTGATTATTTGTAAGTGTGAACTTGTGAAATACTTAAAAAAAACAATGTATGAAGCAACGCTCACACAGAATCCACTTTCAAACCAAGCAGCTTTCTGTTGAAAAATACAGCAAATCTGACTCATTGCGAAATCTGTGAGGATGAAATCTTTTTTAAAAATCCTGATTGCGTGGATTCTATTTGCTGAGCAGTGGTAAATGTGGCCACACCTTAAGAAACCAGTCAAATTAAATGAGGGTTTCCTTAAAACGGATTGGCCAACATATCGATTTTGAAAAATTACGTTTCACATAGGCCTACAACAAGAGGTTGACTTTGCATCTATGCTGGGATCCAAATAGTTCCATAATATCTACATCTCAGAAACACGTCATTGCCAGTCCTCTGGCTGAAGGAGTTCAGAGGGCCCGCTCTTGGCCACCAAAGACACACGAAGCTACGTTTTCATACAGAGGGCTACTTAACTACCTCCATCCTACGCTCGTGGTGCACTAAAAATTGCTAAGGTTCTCTTCATTCCTCTCGCCCGCCACCTCGGGTTCTGCTTCAAAGGATGCTAACACGCTCTGTCAGCCCCTGCATATCAGCATCCTCCGCGCCCTCCTGCTCGTCGTCGTCGGACGCAGGTGGTGGGGGCACCAGGTGAGGAGGGTAGGGCAGCGTGTGGTCACGGGCGTACTGCTGCCAGCGGCTGTCGTCGCTCTCATGGGTTATGTAACGCTCCCCAAGTTTTGACTCCAGCTCTCGGAGGTCCAACCAAGCCTGGTAATCCTGAAAGAGCAAACATGGGTGGTGGGGATGGAGAGAGAGAAGAGAGCAAATAAGGAGATGATAAAGACAGAAGGACGCCACTGCTAATGATGATCCATTTTGTTTTGCGGTGTCTAAAAGCACTTTACTTAGGGAGCTTATTTGTCCTTAATGTAATTTGCTCCTCAAACAAAAAACTCTCTTTTACAGCAAATCTATACTTACATTTTGTCATCTCAGGGGTTGTTTTTCACATTTGTCTTTCCTGCCTTAAACATAATTGTGGATCTATTTTCAATTATTATTATGAATATAATAGCCTTCTCCTTGTCTAGATCATCCGCAATTCATTCGTAATTCATTTAGAAATCAAAGTTTTGACATTATTATATTATATTATATTATATTATATTATATTATATTATATTATATTATATTATATTACTTGTATATACTATTTCACATTATGTGAGCTCTCTGGAATACTTGATATCTTGATTGGTCACTACAATCATCAGTGATGTATTTCTGAAAAATGACCGTCCATAGCAACAGTGTCAAACTGACTGCTTGTGCTCATACAGGCATTTCCTACTTAATTTCTTACATAGAGCTGTGCTTGTGGTCTGTTTTTCCATATCTACAAGTGAGGTAATAAAACATGTTTTTTTTAAATAACCCCCTACTACACTGTTGGTTTCCTAAACATTCTAGCTGGGTTTATTTTGAGTTGATAACTGACTGATTTTACATAGCCTCTATAAAAAGTATGTAAATAACAACAATAGCTATGTTTCCACCCACCTATTTTTATGCTCATTTTGGGATATTGCATCAAAAACTGCTGGATGAAAACGCATGCGCTCGAGTCGGATACATTTTTTTATCTGATAAGAAAACATGCGAATACGCTAAGATTTACCGAATAAATACCTTGATGCGCATCTAAAAAATCATGTGACTCTGTGCGATGGGACCAATTGTGCCGCACAAGTCCTGAGAAGTACAGCCAAAACGTTTTGATCTCCCCCAGGTGGCTGGTCCCAGTATAGGTCATAAACCCCGCCCTCTCCATGTAATCTAATGGGACGCGAGACAAACTAAAAAAATATAATTACACTTCAAAAAAAAATTTCCAAAGATGGTTTCTGTCATTTTAGGTAGTTTTTATCAAGCTTATGTAAGTTCAAATGTTCGTTTTTTTTTAAATAAGTTTGGTTTTAGTTAGTTATTTGACGCTATACAAATGGGAGTGTGACAGATGAGATTGACAGATTCTCTGAGCGAAGTAGTCACTGAGGCACCAACTGACTTTTTTCAGGATTTTCGGGAGGAGATTGGAGCTTCAACTTTAATTTCTACATTTCCATAACTGTTTATTTCATGAGTTGTTCTGTACAGTAAACTGTACCAACCGATTCTGCGGGAGTGTGGACGGGGCCTTGATACCACGGCTCCACTTCATGCTCACTACTAAGCAGACTCGAGCTCCAAGATGTCAGCACCATATTTGGACATTGGCGGCTACAATGGAAGAAAGTGAAGGTGCATCGTCCATATTTTTTACAGTCTATGGATGGGGCGACATAACCGGACTAACCAGCGGAACAATCTTTTTGCACTGCATCTGAAATGCTGTTTTGGTTGTTGTGAAATGCCTGAGCAAAGTCTGTTGTCAAAGTGGTTTGGTATGATTCCCTCCCAGAACTCTTCACGACTGCGTTCCCAAACAGCATCCGCTTCCAAAAGCAAGATAGATTACACGTGTACTGCGTTTCATCTAAGTTATTTATATACAGTGGCTTCTACTTTTCTTAGTGATATTTACCGCCAGTTTATCAGGAAGTGACGACTTTGTTCTCTTTGACTCAAATGGATGGAAAAACATAGCTAGTAACAATAATTGTCATAAATAAACATATAATAAATAAAATAATAGTAAATCTTTAATTTACGGAAAAAATATTTATTTAATTAATATATGTGACTCTGGACCACAAAACCAGTCATAAGGCGCACGGGTATATTTGTGGCAATAGCCAACAATACATTGTATGGGTCAAAATTATCTATTTTTCTTTTATGCCAAAAAACATTAGGATATTAAGTAAAGATCATGTTCCATGAAGATATTTTGTACATTTCTTACCGTATAAATGAAAAAATATATATTATTAGTTTCGATATGCGTTGCTAAGGACTTTATTTGAGCAAATTTAAAGATGATTTTTTTTTGCACCCTCAGATTCCAGATTTTCAAATAGTTGTATTTGGTCCCATATTTGCTACAAGAGTAGATGGAGTGGGCCTAATGGTTATAGAGTCCGACTGGTAACCCAAAGGTTGTGGGTTTGATTCTCAATACCTGCAGGAAATGACTGGGAGCAAGGCACCTAACCCCCAATCGCTCCCTGGTGCCACAGTGAATGGCTGCCCACTGCAGGTGTGTGTGTCCACGGTTTGCAGTGTGTGTGTGTTCACTACTCACTACTCCTAATGTATGTGCACTAACTTGGATGGGTTAAATGCAGAGGACAAATTCCTTCACATCACTTAAAAAAAGAGAGTGATGGCTTAATCTGTTTTTTTTTTTTTATTTAATCAGTAACTTTAAACTGTAGGATTCCATTAAAATGTATTTAGATGTTTTTCTTCTTCTTTGTAGCCAGAAAATAATGATTTTTTTTTTACTGTATTTAGACACATTTTAGCAACAGGGCTGGAAAAAATTCCTACCCTCACATAAAATAATTATTAAATATAACAGCACATGCCAAAATAAATTTGACCTCTTGATCTAGGTCTTTTTTTTCCCTTTTTTCAGAGCACAAATAATTAGACACCATATTCTCAGAAAGCTATAGATGTCACCCTTTTAATGGAAAGAGCCATTAATAGCATGAATGTGGGTCTGATATTGGCATTACCTGCAGATAGGTATGGCTCAGACTTTTGTCCACACTGTAGCGTTTTCTCATCTTCACTTGGAGCAGGTTATTGATGAGGTCGATAGCTATGGAGAAACGGAGATCACACAAACAAAATGTGCATTGATTGGAGCTAAATGATTTACAGCAGTGGACAGAAAATCAAAGGCGGATGGGGTGACTCAACCATCAGCCTGCTTTTAATGCATCAAATTTATTTTTGTTATTATGAAGTAAATTTCCAGGAATAGCCACGCAAAGTGTTCTCTATCCAGCTCTTTTAGCATCTCATATACTTTTATTCTTAATTTGAGCTGGCCTTTTATTGTACAACAAGTGAAGCTGGTATTTATTTGGTGTGTACCTTCAGGAGAGATCTGTTTCCACGGGTTAGGCGGGTACATGAAGGCGGCATTGTGGATCTGATCATTGATGTCTTCATCCTCGTTGAAAGGAAACGTTCCACTCAGGCTTACGTACATGATTACACCAACAGACCACATGTCCAGAGAGCGATTGTATCCCTGGTTTAGGAGGACCTCAGGGGCCAGGTAAGCCGGCGTGCCCACGACAGAACGGCGGAAAGACTTCTCTCCAATGATGCGAGCAAATCCAAAGTCACAAAGTTTCACCTATGAATATGCAGCATGAGTGGGAAGAAGTGTTATGTCACAAGGGTAAAAAATGAGAAATGAAACCTTGCATTAGGCATTATGTGATGCTTTGGCGTTAAAATTGCACGTGGTTAATTATCTGACCTGTGGGAAAGGATCCGCTGATGCCAATAGCACGTTCTCAGGTTTGAGGTCGCAGTGCACTATGTTTTTGAAGTGAAGATGCCTCAGAGCAGCCAAAATCTAAAGATGAAAAAAAAAGTTGCTTGTCAAAACCAAGAACGACAACTATAGCGATAACTCTATTAGCATCCACACCAACAGACGATGACGTTCTGTTTATCATAAGCATGCACTGCAGCTTTACCACCTGCCTCTTTAAATGCTTGAGCTCTTTAAGATCAGTTGGATTCTGATTGGCTGCCAATGTTTTTTATTGTGCATCAACTGGGAAAAAACATTCTGAAAGTGATTCCAAATATATAGTTCCTCTGTGTTATTATAGCTGTGGTGTTATTCTCATTCAAATTACGATTATTCGAGCATAAATTCAAATCAAGAACCGCTCCGAGTATAACGTCACGATTTTGAGATTCATCTTTTCACACTGAGGGCAATTGGGGGACCCAAACACAACTGTAAAAAAAAAAGAAAAAAAAAAGAAAAAAAAAAGGTTCAAACGTTCACTGATGCTCGAGAAAGAGCTGGGGGGTGAAACCTTTTGAACAGGATGAAGATTTTTCTTATTTAGTTTAAAAATCTTTTTTTGTTTTCCATTTAGTACTGCCCTTTGGAACCAACAGAAAATACTTACATGTTTCCCGGAAGGCAAATTAAGTACAATATTAAGTACAAAACAACCCTTTCTAGGCATTCCCAGAGTGATTTGTGTCAAAGTATCCGGTTTACATTTACATTTACACATTTATGCCTTTGCCAGACGCTTTTTTCCAAAGCGATTTACAGTTCCCTTATTACAGGGACAATCCCCCTGGAGCAACATGGAGTAAAGTGCCTTGCTCAAGGACTTCTGCATATCAGTTCCATGGTTTAACCCACTGGACCACCATCTCACCATCTCACTCACAAAGTATTAGACCGGTTGTTGGATGAGAGAGATTATTTGTCATAAACACTTTAAGAATCCGTCCCGCAGCAGAGGAATGTTATTCTGCACAGAACTGTGAAAGACTGGGTGATTTATGAAGTAGCCTAGATATGATAGATGTCGTGTAATGTGGGAGCAGCTGCATTTTGACGAGAAAATGTACACGTGTCGTACATATAATGTGACTATCAGCTTGAAGCACAAGCATGAGCCCAGTCCTTCCCATCCTGAAATAAAGAAGACTTTCGAATGTTTGTACATCAATAACCTCACGCATTATGTGGCTATGTGATCGCTCATCGTGAAAAACTGCTTTAACGAGTCCCGTGACAAGTATGACTTTATTGACGTTTTGTTCAACAAACCTTTGCCATTGCAATGAATGAAATCTCTTTTTTTTAATCTTTACAATAATACCAGCATCATGTAGTGCAAATGTTTCATTGTAATGGACGTATTGCACAGGTTTTCGGAATTGACGAACGGCTCCGTCTGTTTATTCGGCAGTATAAAACTTCAGATCAGGGTTTTTTTACTTACTAGAGGTGCAGAACGCCACATGGCAACTTTTCGGGACTGCACCAAGCAAAAATAAATTGTAATCATTACAAAGAGTAAAGATAAAGCGTCTAACAAGGTCTTTGTGCATTCATTCTAATATAGTGGATATGATGTTTTGTGGGCGTTCCCAATAATGCCGACCAAGTCTATCCATTTTCTACGCAAGAACCTAAAAATATCAAATCAGGCCAAATTTCTTTTCTCATTTTTCAACTTTCAATTTTTAATCAAAAAATGAATGTACACAGACCCAAGTGATATCAGGATGTGAAGAGACTTTCAACCAGCATAACAAAAAAAGATTTCTGAAACAAATCACCCACCCTGCCTTTAATAGTTATAATTATATAGTTATAGTGAAAGTGTACTATAAAAACATTAACAGCCAATCAGAATCCATCCTGCTTTAAAGAGCTCGAGCATTTACGTGGCAGATGACAAAACCGCAGCATGCGCTTAGGATAAACAGAATGTTATTGTGCGTAGATTTGGATGCTGATTTAGTTATCGTTATAGTTATGTTCATATTTATATATGTATTGGCCTTTAGAATGATTATTAAAACTTTACAGTTGTAGTCAACATCTTTGGTGTGAACAGCCGTTAACTTCTCAACAAAAGTGCTGACCTGCGTAATGAGGAACTTGGTAAGCCTCTCAGGAAGTCGGCCTTTCTCACTTGATAAAATCATTTCAAGCATGTCACCATGAAGTTTTTCCATTACCACAAACACCTTCTCCGGGGTCTCAAACATGCACTCGAGATTCACTATACCCAAGTGTCGCAGGCTCTGAGAGAGAAAGAAAGGACAAGATATTGATATGCGTCTGAGTGAGTCACATTGTTGTCGCTTATTTGCATTCATGACCTCATGTTAGGTGTCCTCACAATAAGAGGACACACAGCATGTTTGTTATCATTCAGTCAATACAATGGCACTCATTAGCCAAGAGTGATGAGATCACTGGTTCTCTATCGCCCCCTCCTGGTTACCTGTAGAATGGCTACTTCATTCCTCAGTTGACTCTCCTGCTTGGTGGGGAACCGAAGCTTGTCGATTACCTTCACGGCTACATCCCGACCAGATTTCCTGTGTTTTCCTGTGTGGGTTGGGAAAATTACAATGATTTGTATATGTTGTAAATATCCATTCTTGCATATCATTAGTGATATGCTAGTGCTCATACGTAGGATGAGGGATTTGAAGGACTTTTTAAATTGGATTTCAGTCTGGTATATCATAAAGTTTTATGTGCTCTTTTGACTTGGGCCAGTAGGAAAAAAGCAACCTTCCTGGCAACCATCAAGTATACCTTAGAAGCTGCACGGCAAAATCCAAATGAATAAAATCTAGTTTGCAGTCATAGACATACCTCCATACACCACGCCAAATTGTCCAGAACCCAAAACCTCATCAGCAAAGATCTGGTACACCATTCCAATGTCCTGTTGGGTACATCATCATCATTATTATCTTAATAGTTATAATTATCATAATCATCTTTATCATCACATTATGTTTTGTGTGACACCGTTAAAGGTCAAGTTCACTCACTCACCACGTTCTCCTGAATCTGGCTGTTAGACACAGAGATGCTTACTGATGCCTGCCCTGAAAATCAAAAAGATTAATAACCAAATTAGCCTCGCTCTAAATCTCAGTATTATGCTTGTATAAGGGGCCATGACAAATGGAAATTACGTGTGTAGAATGATAAATTAAATAAAGAAAAACTTTTTCAAAGTTTTTAGAAATGCTGGTTGGTCCATACATGGTTTAGAAATCCATGTGGGTATGAAACATTTTTGAAAAAAATTGTTTAATTACATTTTTAAAAATGACAAGTAGTAGTAATTATCAAATAAAAAGCACTAAAATACTTTTAATGCATCTTGAATACACAGCATTGTACAAAACTAAATAAAAACTTTGAGTTATTTATTCTGTACAAATATACTTTTTAATGAGTTTTTCTTTGAGTCATTCATTTGACATGAATTAACTAGGCATTTTCAAATAAGATTTTAAAAGAAATAACATAAAATTTAAGAAGAAAAAAATATATAAAAATTGTTCCATTGTTTGTTTTATTTAAATAAGATAAAACTTGCTATGAATATTATATATAAGAATAATATACATCTTGGGGTCAATAATTTAACATGAACTAACTAGGAATTTTCAATTATGATTTAAAATAAAGTAATAATTAAATAAATAAATAAAACATTGCTTATTTTATTAAATAAGATAAAACATTTAACCATACTATTATGCAAAATTCGTTTTTAGAGAATTTATAGCCTTTCATGGTTCTCAGCATGTTACAACATTACTACAATAATTATCAAAAAACTGGTTTCATTGAGAAATGAAAAGCATGTTCATCATTCGATTAATGTAGTTTGTCGTATGAACTGCATTTTTCATGTATTTCTAAATAGTCCACATAGAAAATGAGCATCATATTACTGAACTATATAAATATATATATATATATATATATATATATATATATATATATATATATATATATATATATATATATATATATATATATATATATATATATATATATATATATTCCCCACATAACCAAATTATTTGTTTAGGTATCATACACTGATGCTGCGTCCCAATTCGCATACTATCCGTAGTAATAGTATTAGAAAATAGAATTAGTATGTCCCAAATCGTAGTATGTTGAAAAGAGTATTCAGAGTTAAAAGTGCAGATCGACGCACACTCTAACAGCTGATATTGCCCACAACCCATTGTGAGTTGGATTATAACTACAAATGCGGATAAAAAGTCTTAAAATAAAAACTACAAACATAACAGATGTGTGAGTCCGACGGTTAAGTAGAGAGGTTTAGATAAAGGGGTTTGAGTGATCAATTATCAGTATTTAACCTGACTAGAAGATCCACATTATATTTCACCTGAAGCAGCATTGTGAACTTTTGTAATGATACGTTTTGCCATTAACTTTTAAATGTTTCATTATATTTAACCTGCAAACACATCAGGAGAGTCTCTGCATTAAAGACCTACAAATGGCTGATCAATGTGCTACTACATTTCTCTCCGCTACGGTAGGAAATTAAACTGAATGTGGAGGATTTTAACTGCGACGATTTACAGGGCAGTTTAAACGGTGACACACAGGACGCACATAACTAAGCGACAGAGTCCGTTATAGATGACAAAGTAGTATGTCCCAAAGCTTGCGTACTCTTCTGCTACACATTCAAAAGTATGTACATTTTCTTCACAAAAAGACAGTACATACTTTGAGGTCATAGTATAAGTAGGCGAATTGGGACGCAGCATGACATTCCCCTTATTGTGCACGGGAATCATGATTTTGTATGCACTATCCCTCTTTTCTTCCAGAATTAGTCTCACTCACGGTGAGGGGTGTGACCTTCTGCTGGAGGGTTGTCTTGGAAGATGACTGGCATGAGGGCTTGACGTATAGCAGTCTCCCAGCCTTTGGCAAACTCTCGCCCCACCCCGCTATTGGGCGCAACGCAACTGGGGGTGATGGAGATGGGCAGGCCAGACACACTGGATGACGGGGACGGGGTGGTGTTGGGGTCCTCGCCAACAAAGTAGATCATGGTACCTGTCATAATCTCAAAGCAATGTGGGCTGGTGCCGGCAGGCATGAGAGAGAAATCACCCGCCGGGCGTACCTCCAGGATTTCTGAAAGCGGGATCTCCTGCAGAGGCAGACAAAAGAAGCAAATTACACCCTCAATCATTCAGACAATGTGCACAGAGGTTAATTTCCCAGCAGGATCTACGATAATTAATTGAAATGATACATCAAACAAGGTAATTCTACATGTATAGTCACCTCAATGACCAAATAGCTTGTGAAAACCATTCATAATGCATTATGTCAAGAACCCAGAATATTCATTCTTTGTCTGTCACTGTGAATGCTTAATGCGTAACATAATGTGGCATTTCCATATACACATTAACTCCTTCTTCATGTGCAATTTAGCTCACAGTGCTGCATAAATAGAGCATAGATAGAGATCTACCTTGTAGTATTTGTTGGTGGTGTCGTTTTGAAATAGGATGATGCATTTGCAGTCCAGGCGCCAGTAGTGTCTCTTCCTCTGTTGGAGGGTGGAGTGAGAAGTCAGAGATCATAGGTCAACAAGGAGTTGGTGCTGGGGGTCAGCTTCACCCCAGCAGACAGGAGGAAGAAAGTGAAGGGTAAACAAAGCTGAAGAGAAAAGGAGGACGCAAGAGAAACACCAAGAGGAAAGTTAGAAAGAAAAGGCTAGAGGAGTAAAATGCTACACAGGAGGTCGAGAACAGGTCAATATTTCAATGCCTTGCCAATTATTTGCCCATTCTTTGTGGAAATACTCATCCAGAAGCACCATGAATGACATTTAGGGCTATTCATTCTTACAAATCAATAACCACTCCAATAGCAAGCCTGCAGGGGACGGCCAGAATAGGCAGAATAGGCTGTGATTTAAAAGCTGAAGATTTGCTGATATTATACTGCAAGTGTGCAGATTGATGCAGAACATAGTAAGAAATATCAATAGCAAGGTTTGGTAAGGACAGTGTAAAGGCTAGACAGAAAATAGTTTATGCAAAAATGTCTTCATTTACTCATCCTTTATCATTCCAAACCTGTAGAGCTCAATTTTCTGAATATCCTTATCACCATTTTTCAAGTAATTAAAGTGATATGGACTAGGGGTTTCAAAATTTAAAAATGAAGTAGAAAAATTAAATAAATAGATTAAAATAAATATTAAAGACTACCACAACACTAGTGCCAAATTACTTAAAGTTAAATATTTAAAATGCATTATTAAACATGCATTAAGTTAGCTCATTGCCAATGTGTCGATCGCTATAGAAAGTAATGAAGTAATCCATTATTAATATAAAACAAATAATAATGGATAAATTACTTTTCAAACAGACAAATAAATAGACAGATTTAAAACTGTTTATGTAGTTCATCTTTAAAAAAATTAGGTATTAATGTATTATTTTTACTACATTTAACTGATATTTTAAAGGCAGCAAGCTTTAGACAAAAGCATTTGGCAAAAGAATAAAGAAAAGCAACTGTAAATATTTAAATAATCGCAGTTATGCACTGAAAAATTTTGAAGTATTAAATACATCTATTAATTTGTAAATTTGAGAAGTGTGATTTATTCATTTACAGTTTTCATTTTGAATTTAGACATCGACAATTGATTTATTTCATTTTGAAGTGCTGCAGATCTATTGTTAAAGATAAGATTTTCTCACCAACTCCACAAAAAAGAAGAAAAAAAAGTCATATGGATTTGGAACGACATGAGAGTGAATCATATTCATTTTTGGGTCAGCCAGCCGTAAGAGGAAGTACCAGTGTGTCCTTGTTGCTGTAGTGCACCATCCAGCCTTCCTTGATGGCCGTGCTGGAGCGACGTGTGGTCTGCCTGATGGACTGCACTACTCTCATCAGAGGAATATTAGAACTGGGGAGAGACATCACAGCAGTCGGTCAGGACATACATTTATGAGGTCTGTATGACAGACGTTCAGTAGAGGTACATAGGCTGAATAAAATCTATTCGTACCAAGAGAGACATAACAGCAAAACAAATTGCCCGTGAACAGTTTGCGAAAAGCTTATATATAGTTGCAGATCGAATTTTGCCACTCGAAGTGAAGGACTCCATAGAGATCCTTTATTGCATTTTAAATGGACCTTTTCTTGATTAAACATTTTTGTGTGTAAGATTTGTATAAGCCATACAACTATATCACTATACTTTCCAATCAGAAGCAATTATTAAATATTAAGTGTAAATAACGATAGATGCTATTTACACTTTCAATTATAGGCCTATTAACTTTTTTTCCCGTCAGTGTTTTGATAATTTTCACAAAAATGTAATGTCCCCCTGAATATTGTATGAATGTCTGAATGCAATGTATCAAAAGAACGAACAGAGGCTCTGCTTTTAAACAAAAAGAAACCCTTTTATTCTAGCTTCACACTTGAATGTGAGTAAGTTTCATAAAAAAAAAGCTGAGAAAATAAAAATTATAGACTACAGCATTCATAAGAAATGCTTTTATCACTTGTTTCTGCTCCTTTTTACCTGTGTTTTGCTCCGGAGATTATCTACTTTTTCAGATGTGTAATAGCATCCCTACCGTATAACAGTGAAAACATGGAAAGCCAGAAAAATCTGTCAATGGGGGGTAAAGAGTTAAATACCTGGGTCATTTATGTAGTAGAAATGTGAAATTATTTTTGGATTTGGTGCCTTCTAGACTGAGAAAAGACAGAAAATGTATTTTTGTCTCATGTGAATGAAAGACAACAACTCCCAGAATGCACTTGCTTCGCTGCCCTACGTGGCTACTCCCAAAGCCACGGCTACTGGTTATCACTTGCCCACCATGACACAGCCCCCACCGTCGTTTTGAATTTCATATAGTAATATAATAATTTCGATCAGTTAGAGAATAGACACTAAAATTAAAAACTGAACGTGTCTTTTCAATAAAGTGTGAGTGAGCCGAACGAAAGTGAGGCACAAACGCAGCAGGAGTCAGATTTCATTCATCACGAGAGCGAAGAGCTGAGGTCATTCACGATGCTTGTCCAGTCTGGCGCGTTTTCATATCATGTCTATGGAAGCTTAATTTTCATAGGAATTCATTGAAAAGTTGAAACACTGACTTTACTCCGCTCCGCTCTGTTATTAATGCCCGAATGGCCGTGCGCATTTGCATTCTGTGAGTGAGATCCCTCCCCTGTGGGTGAGTTGATAACATGCGGAACTAGCTCCTGTAGTCTCTAGCCTCTTGATGATGCAAAATGACGATATTTGCTTCATCTGAGGATTTTTTCCAGAAATAAAATGCATAATTCTCTCGTCTCTTGGGTTGGTCGCATCACAAGCTAATGCCAGGGTCGTTCACATGCCTTGTCTGAAGTTTGTTATTTTAACTGTAGATGCACGACGAATGCCCTCACAATAGAGCGTGACGCCATTGTCGCCTTTGGCTTGGCTTGCTCAGTTGGAGACAATACATTTTTCAACTAAATATCCAAATCTAATTAGTAAACTAAAATAACCATATAAACTAAATTACTGATCTAATGCCCACATTGTCACTGTATGATAATTGAAATGAGAAAGATGACATCACCGTTTTCTCCGGAACAGCTATACGGCCGAATAAAATCCTGTTGCATTATTTTCCTGTTTAACACTGTGAAGCTGCTTTGAAACAATCTGCACTGTAAAAAGCTCTATATAAATAAAGTTGACTTGACTTGACATTGTGAAGAAAATGGGTCTCGTTTTTCCAGGCTCGTTTACGCCACAGCGAGATTAAAAATCCCAACTTTTTAGAATGCTGCACTGCAGGTCATATAACTAAAACCAACCAATCAGCTTCACCCTTTCCGAAACAAGATTGAAAGTTAAGCCATAAATAAATGTAGCAGAGCTACTGCAAGGGATTTTCGGTGCTGGAAATCCATTTATACTTTGCTGAAACTCCTTTATCGTCATGGGGAGCGCAAGCTCCCGAGCACTTTGGAAAGAAGGAGAAAGTGAAAGGCCATATTCTCTCCACGCCACTGCTCCTGTTATCAGATGTGTTTCTTTTGTAATTTTGTCTCAATCAATCGGTGCGGGAAGTTAGTGTTAATAGCCTCTGTCAACAAGGTGGGCTATTTGCACTTGGTGTAAATAGACACTCCGTTTTGTTTATTAGGAACAGTTGTATGTGTGTCTAAAACCTGTCTAACTACCTCTGGTCTCCACTGGCTCCATCCTGGCCGCTGTCTGGGGAGAACGACCCGGGGATACTACAGGACTCGTCTGAGTCGTCCATCATAGAAGACTTATCAGTGTCAGAATACTCATTACTGTAGTCCATCGGCACCTCCGCGTCTGTGCTTGGACTTAATATATCTGAGAGAAAGATAAATGGGAAAGAGGTCAAAACAAGCAGCATGAAGTGACAAACAATAATTACATGTTTGCAGAAACAACATTCAGTGCACATTTTCCAAATGTGTTAATGTCTATCATGTCAACAATGTTTCTTTCACACTCATTACCAAGAGACTCCCCCAAACAATCATTTGGGACCTTGTATGCACATCGCTTGTGGCAGTTGAACTTGCAGTCTAAAAGAAATAAAACAAGTGTTATTTGCAAGATCAAATAATATACCAAATATAAACATTAGCAATGAGTTTTTCAATGAACTTACTACATAATATGCAAACTTTCTTTTTCTATTCCATGTAAACATTCAGGTGTAGCTAAATATGTTCGCTAACTTGTCAAAAAAAAAAAAAAAAACGTTACTTGTGTTATAGATTAAAAATAATTTTAAAATGATATTGTGTTATCGTAATGTTTATATATTACAAACTACACTACACTACAGCTTGGGGTCAGTAATATTTAAATTTTACATTTTACAATGTATAAATTAATAAATTATTAATTTCCCATGAAAAAGGATAACTCTTATTTTTGTAATTTAATTTCAGTTACTTATGATGTAATTGCATTAAATACTGTATAGACTATAGAAGTATTCTATATAAAACAATAAATGTAACGCCCAATTTTAAAATGTATGTTTTTAATGTAACCTTCTCCCTTGAAATACTTTGTTCAGTTCAAGAATAAATGTATTGTTCATCTGATCAAGGTTAATATGGGATTTAGAAAGTAATTAGTAATGCAATAATTTTTAGAGAGAATAATTAGTACAGTAATCTAATTATAGCCTACCGTTGTAATTAGCACCAAGTAATTCATTACTTTTAACTTGTCTATGTGAATATAAATACAGTAAAAACAGTAATATGGTAAAATATTATTACAATTTAAAATAATTATTTTCTATTTGAAAAAGTAATTTATTCCTGTGATGGTAAAGCTGAATTTTCAGCATCATTCCTTCAGTCTTCAGAGTCACATGATCCTTCAGAAATCATTCTAATATGCCGATTTGCTGCTCATAAAACATTTTTATTTTCTTAAAAATGTAAAAGCCTTTACTGTCATCTTTGATGAATGAAAATATTTTGTTAAAAAAACCTACTCACCCAATACTTTTGAACAGTAGTATAAGTAATGTAACATCTATTTATTTTTTTTATGTAGGGTTATTCTAAAAGATCATTTTAATTAAGGATTATGATTTTTTTCCTATATTTCAATAGTTTATGTCTGTGCGTTTCTTTATATATTTGGTGAGTAGCCACATAATAAGCTGTATAATGTACAGCCAGCTGATCATTATAGCAAAATCAATCTGTTTACCTCGTTGTTACAATATCAACATGGGTCAATATGCAGGAAAATTATGAATTCAATAATACATCATAACCAGATGCCATTCCTAACTGTTCTGTATTACCAATTTGTGAATGTATTGAGCGGGACTGTCAGACCTTTGCACTGGAGTCCCTGGCGGAAGAGTCCTCTCAGCAGTTTCTTGCAGTACTGACACACAGTGGGGCGGGTGTATGAGTGGACGGCGAATGTGTGCGGGACCTTCACTTTAGTCATGAGGATCTTGTCCAGGTGGACGGGCCGCCCGGTGTAAAAGCGCCTGGCCTCACTGGGGGTGCGGGGCTGGAGAGAGACCAACATTATTTTTACATTTCAGATTTCATATTAATCACATTTATAGTGTTATTAAAGTAGTTTTAACAAATATATATATGTATAAATATTTAAATATTTCCTAAATGTGTGTGTGTGTGTGTGTGTGTGTGTGTGTGTGTGTGTGTGTGTGTGTGTGTGTGTGTGTGTGTGTGTGTGTGTGTGTGTGTGTGTGTGTGTGTGTGTGTGTGTGTGTGTGTGTGTGTGTGTGTGTGTGTGTGTGTGTGTGTGTGTGTGTGTGTGTGTGTGTGTGTGTGTGAAAAATATACAATATAAATATAAAAAAATGTGTTTGTTCTAAAAAATACACTTAAAATCAAGATATACAATTTAAATAGATTAATTTAGCAGACGCTTCATCCAAAGTAACTATATTTTTATTTTTAATGTGTCCCCCATTTTGTAATATCTTACTAATATATATATATATATATATATATATATATATATATATATATATATATATATATATATATATATATATATATATATATATATATATATATATATATATATATATATATATATATATATATATATAAAATCAGATTCTGAAAAACAGCACTAAATTTGTATAATAAAATTCACTTGAAATCAAGATGTGCAAAGGTGTGTGCGTGTGCGTGTGCGTGTGTGGTATTGTGATATTTTACATCATATATTATCTGAAAATTCTGAAAAACAGCGCTAAAGTTTTATTAACAAAATACACTTGAAATCAAGATGTGCAATTTGTAAATGTATTCGTTTAGCAGACGAACGCAATTACAATATTTATTTTAATTTGTGCCCTCAACAACTGCTGTTTTTATTGAAAAAACTTACAGTTATAGGCCTAAATGTTTCTTGATTAAAATTTTTGTAGAAACATGAAACAGAGTGTTTGTGTATACTGTACCATCTGGGTGTGTGATCGTATGAGGCCGACATCCTCAGACGTCACGCTGCTGTTGATGCTGCTGAGGGACTCTGAGGTGGACAGACGCAGGGACTGACTGCTGGTGAGGGACGTGGTGGACAGACGCCGCTTCCTTGCCCCACTGCAGTTATTGGGAATGCTAAAGGCACAGCGTTTGTGGTAATTCAGTCCACAGCCTGCAGGGGGAAACAGTGAGAGGGCAAAATGTTTTACTTATGTCATGCTTATATCTCATTTAAAGTGAGCAAGTTAGGTCATGGGGAATGGGCTACATAAAATCACATGACAGCTCACAATAAATGTACGTATGGTTGAATGAACACAAGTATGGTGAATACAAAGCCTGTCCCCACCATCGCATTTGAGTCCTTGACGCACCAGGCCGAAAAGCATCTCGCCGCAGTGATCGCAGAATGCCGGTGCACGATACGAGTGCACGTTTAATGCGTGTGGCCGAATCTGGAAGTCCTCAAATGTGGCAGCAGCTGTGGAATGAGCAACAAAATCACAAACTGAGATCAAGAGACAGAGCAAATAGCTCAAATGACATGACAAAATGACAATGTGCATTGTGCAGTAATGGGACAATGATTTCAGATTTTCAGGTAGCTAATGACTCTAATCTATTCATATGCAAATTTTGGAAATGTACATGATTCGCAACATCCTCTCAAAACATTTCTATGCTGATTATATTCGTTCTTCCACTTTGGTTCTAGGACATCAGGCTCACAAATAACGCTTGTGAGTTTCTCTACTACCAGATACACGGTCAAAAATGGCCGAATGAGACTTTGATATGACCTAGTAAGGTCAGATCTATTCCTTCAATGCAGTACAAAAAGCTAGCGTTTAGATTTTGGCTATTGACTTTACAGCCATTTTAACATTATAGACAAATTTACCAAAATTTTGTGTCATTTATATCCGGTCACTACTGTGTTTTTGCCTCTGAAAGGCACATTGATATTAAAAGGACGCACAAACACAATCTTGACCTGTGGATTCATGTTCTTGTGCAGTTTCCATTTGTCACAGCATAATAACATGCTATGTGTTGCAATGTATAGGTAAATCTTACAATAAAAAACACATTTTGTGTGACTGTGGTTAAATTTCATCTTAAAATTTAAAAAAAACACAAATATTTTTCTTTTTTTAAATAATTCCCAAATGCATTAAAGTCAGTGTTATTTTAGTATTATTTATATCCTATTATAGCTTTTATTATATTAATATTTTAAATTAACTTTGATTTTCATTTTAAGTTTTAATTTTGTCATTCTTAATAGTTTTTTTAAAATAATGTTATTTAGCTTTAATCTATATTTATTTCAGTTCTAGTAATTTTAGTACTATTTTCAATTATCCTTATATTCTTATTACTGTATTATGACACATTAATAATAATGGTTAAATCATTTGAAAAATTATCATTTAAATTACATTAAGTATAATCATGAGAATTAGATTCTTACAAATTACGTTGATATGTGGGGAAATTACAAACAAATTTCAGCAAAAAAATAAATAAATTATTCAATCATCAAATTAATGACGTCTACTAGCTTTGTTGCTGCAAATGTGAAGGCCTTTTGAGCTACTGGTTGACTCTATGACCCACCGGACAGAACAACCTCCACCAGGTCCCCCTCCTGGATATCCGACACTGCCTTGACCAGCTGCAGGATGTTATTGCTGCTGGTGTCGTGCTTGAAGAGGAGGATCTTGTCATAAATCCCATAAAAGCCACATTCAGGAAACTGGACAAAACAAAAAAAGCAAGATAAATTGATTAACCTCATCTATAGCGCATCTATACATATCAACTGCAATCGACTATTGTAATATTTATTTTTGTCCTGTTGTCAGCAACCATTTCTGCACTATAGCAGCTCATCACAACCGCAACCACAACATCCTTCATAGATATTTGGCTCATGGTTAAACATGGTGAATCCAGCATTTTGGAATAAGTTACTGGGAATGGTGGTCATGTTACCGAAGAGCCATCTGTAAAAAGGGTGGCACTTTTGCAGGTGCACCCACCAGGGAACTCCTCTCTTATTTGTGCAAGTGTTGCATGTCGAGGGGGTGGGGTGGGTTTTTTTTTTTTTTGCTTCTGCCAGCTGCAATTTGAAGATTTCCTGTTGTTGCAGAGAAGAGCTTTTAATTCTCGTAGCTCTGCTGTGTTGAGAGCTGCCAAAATTCTTCTGGATGGATTTAGAGGTTTTATGTTGCTTGTGTTGTTTTAGGGGAGTATTAATAAAAATGTTATTTTGACAGTCCAAATTTATGTGCAATATATTCATAATATATTCATAGTGAAGTAATAAGGAGGCAGCAGGATACATAGCCTACTATTATTCATAAACACCAGTAGTATAACTTTTTTCAGTCAGTATGTAACTAAAAATAACGGACATTTGCCAAACGTTGTGTGGTTTCTTGGCTTTATTCTGGTGATCAGTTGTCCAAATATGAAAATTCTGTCATTTACTCATCTTATGTTGGTCCAATCCTTCTCACTAAAGGCATCAAACCAAGGCACTCAGGTTTATAAAAAGCCTTGTTTTTAATGCTTAAGCCACAATAAAATAATGTAGGAAAGTCCATCCAATGAAAGTCAATGTCTGTTGAATAAAACTAGCCCAATGTCCAGTCAAAAATGGGGGTGGGGGGAGCAAGGAGATAATGACAAAAACATTTATTTAATTATCTATGCCTTTAAGAGTGTATCAAAATAGGTTTTGTTTTGTGTCACAATGTCAAACCTGATTATTGAAAGAGGCTGTTATTGAAGAACAGTTTTCTACAAACCTTACTGAATCCAACCAAAAAAAAAACAATAGCCCATAAGCAAAACTTTGTATCTCATTTTACATTTTTGGTCAGTGACTCGTTTATACATTACATTGCAAAGAGCTCCGTTATCGCAGCACCACAGTAAAAAACGAAACTATATCCGTACCGGCCGGCTCGGATCAGCACGCAATGGAACGGTTAATAAACAAAGAGAACAGTTTGGCCCAATGAAAAATATCTGTATCATTCTGTATCGTCTAGGAAACTCGAAGGCTCATACGTTTTTGAACTGAAAACGAGCACATACACTGAACTCCAAATACAGTGCAAAACTACATTGGGAGTGAGCAATTTGTTAAACGTGCTCGCGCCTGCTTTCTGTTAGACATAGCCTACGCACTTCATTGATGTTCATACTGGTTAAATATTACAGGGCACTAATAAAAGAAACGGGGTATGACGACGTGTAATGGTGGTGTCCCATTTCTTAGGGGAATATATAGGTGTAGGGGTAGGGGAAAGCAAAGGGGTATAAAATAGAATTAGAATTGGGCCTAAGGAACCCTTTGATGAAGATCTTGCAGGGGGATTCCAACGCAGTGTTGCGCAGAACCCATTTGGTCTAATTAGCATGTGATCTGGCGAGGTGGATTCAGTTGGTTGCCTTTCATTTCGAGCTGACAGCTGTGACCATGCTGAGGTATAAGCCTTAGAGCCAGTCGGCTGTGATACCTGAGCACTTCTGCATTACAGCCGTCGCCTGCCAATCAATGTAGAGCGAAATCCCAATTGGCACCAAGCAACAACCTGGCATGAGAAGATTAGCAACCTGAACAAGCCAACTTGGACCGACATTGAAATGAGAAAGCTGGGCAGAGTCAATAGCATGACAAGGGTGCCGTGTTACATATAAAGGATGAAGGAACAACAGGGATGAAAAAAGATATGGTCGCCCCATACTGCAGGTCAAAAGAGAGTGGGACGTGGGGTTGATAATGTCAGTCAAATGCATAGGGCTTATCGCTGGAGCAGATCTCCTGAATACTTTATAATGCCCTATTCAATGCATGTCATACAACTCAGTGAGCTGGAAGCCATCACAAAAACAGCCTCACTCTTGCTGAAGGGCCCTCATCTTGTGTCTTTGTGAGTGTGCGAGCAGCACTGGAGAAATTCAATGTTAGTTTGTTTTTTGTTGTGGAACATGGAATCATGGATGATATCCACACTTTTCATTCCATTGACTTCCAGTCATATGCATGCGAATGTGGGAGACAGAAAACCCAAGCTCATGTAAATTTGCAGTGCTTCAAAGTTAAAGTTTGGTGAACCTGTATCACGTGAAGACGTGTGACCAATAGAAGACTGATGTCATGGCATGATGTCTTAATGCCCTAATATACTCACAACAAAGTTCTTTTTCATTCTTTTATTACAGGTAAAAATAAATACCTTTGACGCTAGTGTCAATGAACATCCTGATAGTGGTGGGGAGCAGTGTCAGGTTGATCACTAGCAGTATATCACTGCAAAGATGAATATGTAAATATATGCTGCATGTTTTCCTCTCAATAACAAAAGCGGTGAGAAAACAGCAGATTTCAATAGAACTTCAACTTCTATGCAGCTATATAAATGCAGCTCTCCAGTGTGTTCATGTTTGTATTCGCGACTGACCTCGACGCACTGAACAGAAGAAATGAACCAGAGATTTCCATGTCAAAGAAGGTGGAGCCTCAAAGCCACGCCCACCTATTACATAATCACCACAGACTAATGGTAGTTCAAAGGTGTTTACCAGCTGGAGCAACTTTTCAAGAAAGTTCACTTTGGCTATGTGTTTCAAGCTCACGGAAAGTACTCCAAACAAACGTTGGCCTGATTTTGTTTGAAAAAAAAAATATACAGTACTGTGCAAAAGTCTTAGGCACGTTAGTATTTACACCCCCAAAAATGGTTAAGCCAGTTATTTATACATTTTGTAATAGTGTGTCAGTAGGTTATATCAGTTTACATTTTCAAACATTCATTTAGCCATTATTTGTAATAATCCATTCCATTGAGATTTTTGTATGCAGAATGAGTCTGACAACAGAGATATGATCCACACAGAGATCTGATCTCACCGTCATCGAGTCCGTCTGGGATTACATGAAGAAACAGAAAAAACTGAGACTAAATCCAGAAGAACTGTGGCAGCGTCTCCAAGACGCTTGAAGAAACCTTCCTGTAAAGCTACAGTACTTAGACACTTGGGTAAAAATGCTGTAAAGTCAAGTCTACTTATGACATTCAAAAATAATGTCATAAGTAGACTGTTAATTTTTTTGATAAATTAACTTCTATTAACTAAATCAAATCAGTGTTTGTGTGACCACCCTTTGCGTTGAAAACAGCTTTTGTTTTGGGACACTTGCTCATAGTTTTTTAGGGAGCTTTGCAGGAAGGTTTCTTCAAACGTCTTGGAGACGCTGCCACAGTTCTTCTGGATTTAGTCTCAGTTTTTTCTGTTTCTTCATGTAATCCCAGACGGACTCGATGATGGTGAGATCAGATCTCTGTGTGGATCATAGCTCTGTTGTCAGACTCCTGCATACAAAAATCTCACTGGAATGGATTATTACAATTAATGGCAAAATTAATGTTTGAAAATGTAAACTGATATAACCTATAGACACACTATTACAAAAGTTATAAATAACTGGCTTAAAACCATTTTTGGGGGTGAAAATACTAACGTGCCTAAGACTTTTGCACAGTACTGTATTTTTTTTTTTCAAACAAAATCAGGCCAACGTTTGTTTGGTCATATTAGTCATATTACGACCGTTGCAGTGTCCGCAGACATTTCACATCCTAGTCTAGTGTGATTGAAGCTCAACACGCACACATCACACACTCAAAAATGCATTCACGCATAAAGAATCCTGTAAATAAGTAAAATCTGGTTTAAGGTTCAACCAGAATTGGCGCGCAGGTCTCGCATCCCAGGTGGAGTTTTGGTGGGACTTTCCATTCATTGACATGCTAATGAACGATGTACAATCTGGCAGGGGAAGGGATCATGTTGATGTTGTGATATCAGCATGGAAAAATAATTTACAGCACAAGAGTGAGGGGTGTGAGAACACGAAACCCAGACACGACAACAGAGAGCTTCAAAGCTCCCCGCAGTTGCGGAAGACAGGAAGAAACAAACTGAGACAAAAGGAAAGAGAAAGAGAATAGAGAATCACCCAAAACAACACCTTTCCACCCAGTTCCTGTTTTTTACACTGCCAGAACCGCCTAAGGATTCCCATGTGTTCCTTTCGGAGCATATGTGGTTAACCTCCACCTCAACCAGAGGAAGAGACGGACTCAGGGTCCCTGCCTTCCGCCCAAAATACACCCTCCCTCTGCCTGAAGCTTCCACAAGAAAGTCAACAACCCTCCATCTTGTCTATTTCCAGAGGCTTGAGCTGCTGCCAAAGATTATAGTCCACACCCGGCATGCTACCGCAACTTCTAACCAGCCTCTAAACATACTTGACAGCAGCAGGCAGCCTCAAGCAAAAAACGTCCCACAGAGGCTTGAGGCTCCTGCTAAAATGGGCAAAGTCTGTTCAGAATCTGTCTGCAATTAATGAAGCTGCTTCACATTATGTCTGCTTTAGTGGCTGAGTCGTCAAATTATTATTTATGTCCTATTATATAACTATAGTATAAAACTGTTACAGCCTCAGAACGGCTACAGCTTGCCTTACGCATATTTAACACAAAAAATGACAAGCTCTAATCTGATTGACTGATGGTATGGCCTGCTACAATGAGCACGTTTGAGAGAAATAACTAAATACTGTATTTGCTATAGTTTGGAAGGTTAGTGGGTAACGCTTTATTTTGATGGTTTTGATTCCCAGGAACGTTTCCTTTCCATTGATTCGAATAGCAAACAACTCTTACTGCACGCACTGCAACAGACTTTTAGGTTGAAATAAAATGCTGCGTGAACTCAACAAATCAGCATGTTCAGCCCCCAAGTCCCATCGCCGAAAGTTCATAAACTTTGAAAAAGTACTACCTCCTGAGCAGGGCCGCTTTGAGAGGAACATTTTTGCCCGGAACTTCATTTAGACCCAGGTCCCTGCGGTTGAATGTGATTGAAGAGGTTCCTTCATGTCAGGTAAACAACCCAGGCTTATTGGTGAAACATTTCTGCGAAATGATATTACATTGCTTCTGTCAAGTTTTGCAATACTTTCAAAGTATCCAGTGAATGGCACTACAATCACGTTCTGTCAGTTTTACCTGAAACAGATGAATGTGAACCTGGCAAAGTTTGTGTATCATACAGTTGCAGTTTGGAAATGTACTGCCTGGTTAGTGGCGCTAAAAGTTCATTTACATAGGCTACACTATGCGCTACGGTTTTGAGGTCATATACCACGTAAAAATAAGTCTCTATTTATAGATAATCTGCCCCTGCAATCATAATTTGTGTGAAAAGGAACAAAATTTCAGCTGGAAACTTGACTTTGCATTGGCTTGAATAGGTATATTTTTGGAGTTTTGCAAAAATGTTGGTAGAGGCACTTTTTCCAACGAGCCTAGGTTGCATGTAAACACCTTAATGTGATTCAACTCTAAAACAATACACTCAAAATGTGTTGTTCAATTGCCTGCATACTTTAACTACAAGCACTTGCTTATGCGCTTGCATTGCTTATTTTATTTGCCAATTAAACTGGTAGAAAATAATCATTTTCCAAACCACTGAGGGATTTCACAGTATGGGCCAAACTATCGGCCTCAAATCGCTTGGCTACATATGTATCCTCAATTGTTCTTATGCATGTTTGCACAGTGGTATAGACAATAGACGCTGGTGCAATCATATCTGCCATTCCCTGGACTTTGCTTGGAGACAGCGCAGTGTTTCTAAGGGTGCTTTGTGTTGACTAGGATCGTGTTTCCCACATGGTCTCAGGCGGCTGCGCCCATTATGACTCTGATGAATTATGGAAACCTTTGCCCCCTTCTCTTCTCTTCTCTTCTCTTCTCTTCTCTTCTCTTCTCTTCTCTTCTCTTCTCTTCTCTTCTCTTCTCTTCTCTTCTCTTCTCTTCTCTTCTCTCCTCTCCTCTCCTCTCCTCTCCTCTCCTCTCCTCTCCTCTCCTCTCCTCTCCTCTCCTCTCCTCTCCTCTCCTCTCCTCTCCTCTCCTCTCCTCTCCTCTCCTCTCCTCTCCTCTCCTCTCCTCTCCTCCTCTCCTCTCCTCTCCTCTCTTCTCTTCTCTTCTCTTCTCCTCTCTTCTCCTCTTCTCTTCTCTTCGCGCAGTCTACACAAACACCTTTCACAACATCCGTCAGGACTTTGACCCCTGTGTTGTCTCACCAGACATGAGCACGGTGACATAAAACGCATGCTATAAATAGGCAATGCCCTCTGCTTATGTGTAATATTGCGAATCCAATGAAAGTAATAAAGATGAGTGACATTTATTTGCACTCCCAAGTGTGAACTGTATTTTCCTCGTATTACCTATCAAATGCCAATAAAGGGTGATCCCCAGTGCGCTCCAGGGATTTGGACTGATCTGGCACCAGCTTCTTCTAATAAAAGTCTCCCAGAGCGACTAGGTTTTTTTTTTTTTTTTTTTTTTTTTTTTTTAAGTAGCTCAGATTGTGAAACAGACATTGTTTGTGTGGATTGTTCACTTACAGCTTCAATGCAATATTTCACTTATTTCACAATAGCCTATTAGTTGTCTTTATGGTCTTATTATAAAAATGCATGAAAAAATTATTTTGACATGTTGACAGTCAAATTATTAATATATATATATATATATATATATGAAGTGAAGTGAAGTGAAGGGACGTGTGGCCAAGTATGGTGACCCATACTTGGAATTTGTGCTCTGCATTTAACCCATCCAAGTGCACACACACAGTAGTGAACACACACACACGGAGCAGTGGGCAGCCATATTGCTGCAGCGCCCGGGGAGCAGTTGGGGGTTCGGTGCCTTGCTCAAGGGTCTCACCTCAGTCGTGGTATTGAGGGTGGAGGAGAGCGCTGGTATTCACTCCCCCCACCGACAATTCCTGCCGGATCTGAGACTCGAACGCGCAACCTTTGGGTTGCAAGTCCGACTCTCTAACCATTAGGCCACGACTGCCACGACTATATATATATATATATATTTATAATTTATTTTTATAATAAATGAATCAAATGAATGTCAAAGTGTTTCTGTTGAGAAAATGAAGAGGAAACTGGCCTCACAAAAGAGGTGCATCCACTAGATTAGTGCTTGAAAAAGACAACATTGTCGAAATGATCCCCATTCTCACGGATCAGCAAAAAGTAGTTGGCAAACTGGCAAAAGAAAAACTATGTGCCAGTAGAGTGAACATGAAAGCTGGGCTAGAGTTTTAGTTTTAGGCCAATTTATGCCAGATTTTCGGCGCAGATTATCGCAATGTGAGGCGGTTACAGATCGAATCGTGCACCTCCAGATCTGCTCTCACACAAATCGGGGCCGCCCCGATCATATCAAACATGTTTGATATTTAGGATTTTAAATCAGGATGATTACTTCAGTTTATTTTTACAATAGCCAATGAGAGAAGTGATTGAGAGCACTTTTGAAATCGTGACTGCTAAAACAAGCTGCTGTGTGCGAGTCCGTTGAACAGCAGAGATGGCGGGGTCCTGACATTTCATCCTGCCCGTCAAATTGTCCTACCAGGGCTTACATGCGCATGCCCACATCTATATCTGGTATTTACAATATTTACATTTTGGGTAGGTTTAGGGTAGGGGTAGGGGTATGGATATTAATAAAGCAAATCACATTAATATGATTCTGGTAGCACAATCTGATAGGTAGAATTTTACATCCATATTTAATATTTATTTATTTAAAATATTTACATAGTTTTAAGGGTAGGTTCAGGGTAGGGGTAGTTATGGATATTAATAAAGCCTCAAATCAGATGAATATGATGCTGGTAGCACAATCTGATAGGTAGAATTTTACATCCATATTTAATATTTATTTATTTATTTAAAATATTTACATCGTTTTAAGGGTAGGTTCAGGGTAGGGGTAGTTATGGATATTAATAAAGCCTCAAATCAGATGAATATGATGCTGGTAGCACAATCTGATAGGCGGCATTTTTTGTTGTCGAATTTTGCTACCTACTGTTTTAATGGGAGGTAACAAAATCTGACAAGGTAGGACAAATCGACAGAACAGCGGCACGGCGTGTGGAGTGTTGCAACAAAGCGTCTATTTGTATAATGTGTCGCTGAAAACCGTACGGACATAGAGAAGAGCTAAGGAGAAATCGCCTTGGTTTTGAACATACCAGGTGAGTGTAGAAAGCTGCAAGCAAATGTAAACATTACCTGTTGAGACGCCAATGACGATCCGCTATGTAAGTTACATGTTTACATCTGCTTCTGCATGAGAACACGTGAGGTGCTCGTCCTGGTATGATCATCTTAATAATATCTTAGTGTGTGATGCACAAAAATGTTAAAATCTTGTAGGCTATTGTGTGCATATTTGAGAGAAAAAATTCTGTGAAGATTCTCCTTATGTAAAATCGGGCATAAATCGGCCTAAAACTGCTCTAGTCTGAGCCCAACTTTAGACTAGAGACTAGAGAAGTTTTTAAATCCTAAACGATTATGAAATCTGCTGGCATCACTCACATAAGGAGAATCTTCACCGATTTATTTTTCTCTCAAATCTTAAATATGCACACACTTTAACAGTTTTCAAACTGATGTGCGGGGACCCCCCGGGGTCCTACAGAAGGTTTAAAGGGGTCCATAGAAAATTTCAGAGAATAAAAAAATGTTTTCATTTGTAAATGTTTCTCTCCTTTCTTGCCGTACATACTTTTTCCAGATTTGTATATGTTTGCTTTGTGTCTTTCTAGTTTTTCTCTCTATAGTCCACTTTATCTTGCTCACTGGGGTTGTAAGGCAGTATTCTTAACAGTACGTAGTACACTTACATACATGTATTATAAAAGTTGCATATCATTTTTCATTGAAAAATGTTCTTCAGGTTTACACATCCAACATTAAGTGTATAGCCAATTTAAGTTTGGAAACAATATGTTGAATTTACATTGTCACACTTACTATTTATCTAACAGTTTTAATGTTTTTTCATACATAATATATAGATGGATTTTAGGAAGGGGTCATAAACCTCATAAAAGGTTTGTCATATTTGGGGGTCCTTGGCATCGTAAAGTTTGAAAACCCCTGCACTACAAGATTTTAACATTTTTGCGCATCACACACTACAAGATATTATTAATAATATCATGTCAGGACGAGCGCCTCACGTGATCTCATGGCTTTTAATAGTTTTCATGGATCCATGTGAACGAGGATCGTTTTGACAATGTTGTCATCTCTACTCGGAAAAAACGCAAAGTAAAAACGTTTCCATTCCGTTAATGACTCACTCATTAAGACAATTATTTGCTGTAAGTGAGTCAGTGGCGTAACTTTGCTTTGAAAAGTGGTGGGGACACCGGGACACCGCACAACTCGTTTTGCTATGTGTTTATTTAAAACACACGTGTTTATTTAATACGGAGACGCATTTCTGCCACATACATATTATTTTTCCACTCAATTATGTAGTAATAACGAGATCTTATGTCATAAAAACGACATCATTTTCTCGTAATAACGAGATTGTATGTTGTTAAAACTACATAATTTTCACCTAATAAGGACATGTGTTGTATAGTGATGTGTGTATAGCCTATGTCTGTAGGCCTATTAGAGAATTTATTTAGCCCATGCCTTTGTCACACTTGTTTGAAAAGCAGAAGCAAGCTCAGCGTAAAATATCTCATCCGCTGCCTGTATCGGTGGCAATGCCCATAGCACGAAATTGTTGTAGCCTAATTTATTGATGTAGCCTATAGTTCTTAACAGAGCAGGTGGCCATGGACCGCTCATGTGGCGTAACTTTAACCTTGTAATGACGGACCCCGGTGCAGCCACAAATATCATAATTATCTATAAGGCCTACTGTAATTAAGACATTCTAGAAATGTATTAAAAACAAAAGACGCTTTCAGCCTTACTCAAAGACCGCGGAAACAGGCCAGTGGGTTCAATGCATTCCCGGCGTTCGTTTTTTGCTTCCGATGTAGCCTATTAAATATACAGGCAATTAGTTTATGAAACCTTGATCAAAATTAAAATACAATTCACTTTTCATCATCAACATATAAAAATTAAAACAATAATATAATAGGCTAATATTTAAACATAACTATGAATCTAAATAGGCTACGTTTTGTATCTAGCCTACTCCACTCCAAACGCTTAAAAAAAAATATTTTGTTTATTAAACAAAAAGTTTTTAATTTCAAATTTAATTTCTAAATTCAGTTCATATTTCCAGCAAACGAAATTCCGAGCCAAAATAACAAAGTGGTTAAAAAAAACTGCAACAATGAAAAATATTAAATAATTCGCGGGTGCTTTCGTCGGCATGGAGTGGGGTCAGACATGATTTCTATTGAGTGTTGTTTTGCAGAAATCATTTCTTTAAAGTGAATTTCGTTTTCTATAAATTGTATTTTAATTTTGATCAAGGTTTCATAAATGAATGGCCTGTATATTTAATACATAAGAAGCAAAATAAGAACGGGATTGACGTGCGTAACGAACCCACTGGCCTGTTTCCGCGACCTTTGAGTAAGGCTGAAAGCATCTTTCTTTTTAATACATTTCTAGAATATATGTAGCTATTGCAGTGTAGCATACAATATATTACTGTAGGCCTATTATAGAGTTATGATATTTGTGCACCGGTTATGCCACTGATGCTAACATGAGCGGTCCATGGCACCTGTTACCCGTAACGAAGTGGTAAAACTTTGAGTTACCATCATGCAATTTCAAACATTTTGCTCGTCTCTGTATGTGGCAGCTGGCAGCAATGCGTCACAATAACCTGGCATAAAAGTCGATTATTCTTTACAGATGGCGCGGTATGTTTGGAAAGAAGACGAGTTCTTTATTAAACTCATAAAAAAAACAATAGAATATAAAATGCCACAATTTATCAAGACCTTGAAGCAGATAAGAGAGAGAAACACCTCGTATGTGCCGCTCAAGTATAAGGGGCTTTCCTTGCCATAGGTGCTTGAATAACACACGCGTCTCCTTCCAGTAAAAATAATGGCGTGCGGTGGCTGGGATATACATAAACCTAAAAACATACGTGGCATAATTTTTGGAATGACATATCACGTGAGGAAAAAAAAATGTTTTAGTCGCATAACATCAGTTAATGGAAACACTGTCATTTCGCAATATTTTTTTTATCGACTATTAGGAAATATGGCAAAAGTTTTGTGCAAATCTGTAATGGAAAAAAAGCTTCTGACCAGCGGAAAAATGTGTTAAATTAATGTATTATGGTTTGTAGATCGTGCTTTTGCTTTAATACACACCTTCCGCAATCTATTTTTCAATTACTTTTAAAAAGTGGTGGGGACAATATCGAGCCTGGCAAAAAGTGGTGGGGACATGTCCCACCCGTCCCACCCGTAAATTACGCCTATGAAGTGAGTGATTAAGATTTCATACCGTTCTATACTTGTTGATTGTAATAAACTCTGGTTAAAGAGATTAAATGGTTTATTTGTAAACACATTCTGAGTGAAACATGAGATAACAGATATAATGAAGTAATTCTAGTCAAATTGCATACAATGTTTTTTCTCTCACTGGGGGCCTCCGATTGTGTTTGAAATGGGCCTCGGTATTGCAAAAGCCACCTCTGATCCATATATTACATTCATCTGTAAACCCCCCTAAACCACTTTGTGGCTTCATTCTGTGATATGATCATGGTTTGACAATTTTAACACCGTTTGGCCACAGCAATTTTAGAATGAATGTTTGCAACACCATGACCCACTTCAGTCTGTTATTATTCCCACACGTCAAGGCCTCGTTCTTACAAACATACTCCTTAATAATGGAACGAGAAGTCACTTTTTCCTTCGATTGCCCTTTGTGTGCTATCCAAACATCAACTAATTGTAATGGAAATGCCCATTGCTCCAATTCAGGACTCAAAGACCGGCTTTATAGTGTTTAGAGACGGTGTGCAACCTGAGAGACACATTCAAGAGCACCATGGCAACATACTAATAGACTTTTTATGTTGCGTTTTTTGGGGTATTTTCTTGTAGAGAACGCTTTATATTAGCTCTTGCATATTTCTATGTTTTTTCTATTCTATTTCTAACCAAGACGTTTTTGGTTCCCTTTTTTTTAATTCTCAAATTTACATTGTTGCCTATATAGAAGCTGGACATTTTTTAATGTCATAATTAATATTCATTCATATAAATTAATATTTTAAAAAATGATATAATTGAACAATTATTGTTATTATTCATAGGAATCTTCTGCACCCTCATCTACTGTACATCTCTGGGATTGTGACATTAATAGCAGGTAAAAGAAAAGAAAAACAACAGGGTAGTTAAACCAAAAGAGAACTGTGTGACAGCATGAGAATCTGGGTCAAAAATAGCAACAGAGAAGCGAGAAAAATGAACTAATAGACTAGAGTTCCGCTATTCATCATCACCGCCATTTCCTTTCATATACATATACATATATATATATACATATTCATATTTATAATGTTTTCAATACACACACAGTTTATGTGGCTTTTTCCCCAGCACTGCTTCTTTATTTGAAAGCGAGTTCACAGAGAGCACTGAAGACAAGTGTCAAGCACGCGTCTTTTTGTGTATCAAGCTCTCAGATGCATTACAGTCAATAAAGCGAGACCTTCTCTTTTGATAGTTCGGTTTGAATTGATCTAGAGGACATAACTGTATTTTGAACCTGCTGCCTAAAAAGCAGATTCAACGAAAGTTGATCAATCTATTACGTCAATGTCATTTTCAATACTACCTTTCAGTCTATCGATGAACAAAAACAAATATTCCCAAACATGAGGCCTAAATAGGCTTACGGATTTATGTTGCTACGCAGACATTGATTGTAACAGACTCAATCAGTGAATCGTGCCAGAAACTGTAAGTGCTTATATGATCTATTCAGATGGTAATATGATTGCTAAAGCCACTATTTTCACAGTAGTTACTACAGTCAACCAATATAAAGCAAATAAACAAGCAATACATATGACATCATATTTACTGAACCAGATATTGTGACATTTTACATTACAGTTTCCGTAACATATTGCTTAAGGTTGATCTACAGTAGATGACATTTAGGGTTCTGTCTTGAAACGGGCACTCGTTATTACCACGTCATAGTCGGAAACATAACACAGAAGTAGATTTCTTTTTTTAAGTTATATTGTGGAAAATATACCCAAATAACTACATCTGAATTCAAACTGATGAAAATTATTTATTTCTATCATATTTATATATATATATATATATATATATAGCATCAAAACTAAATGTTTGTGAACCATGAAAATCATATGAGAGATACTATAAGAATTGACCCTTCGTTAAACTCCACCCACTTTTGAATGAACTATGACATACTTTAATGCATAGGAATTTAGAAAATGGGAGGAGGAATCCAATATGAAACACTGTGGGTACCTTGTGTCACTCTTATAAGTGACCCGTCAACAATATTTAACCATATTTTGGATAATTTACAGGAAAAAGCTTTTTGCAACATTTTTTGCAACAAGCCAAGCACTATGTCTTCCGTAGACTTATAAAGACATATCTAAGAAAACGGCAGTCAGCAACCATTTCTAAGGTCGCATGGTTTCGAAAAATTGTGTTTATCAATCCATAGTCAATTCTAAATAATATCTGTGAGGATGGAAGAAAGTTCTACTCTTAGAAGTACCCTTGTAAAAAAACTAATTGTGCACTTCAAATCTTAAAAGTAATATATATATTATATTCACCTAAAGGATTATTAGGAACACCATACTAATACTGTGTTTGGCCCCCTTTCGCCTTCAGAACTGCCTTAATTCTACGTGGCATTGATTTAACAAGGTGCTGAAAGCATTCTTTAGAAATGTTGGCCCATATTGATAGGATAGCATCTTGCAGTTGATGGAGATTTGTGGTATGCACATCCATGGCACGAAGCTCCCGTTCCACCACATCCCAAAGATGCTCTATTGGGTTGCGATCTGGTGACTGTGGGGGCCATTTTAGTACAGTGAACTCATTGTCATGTTCAAGAAACCAATTTGAAATGATTTGAGCTTTGTGACATGGTGCATTATCCTGCTGGAAGTAGCCATCAGAGGATGGGTACATGGTGGTCATAAAGGGATGGACATGGTCAGAAACAATGCTCAGGTAGGCCGTGGCATTTAAATGATGCCCAATTGGCACTAAGGGGCCTAAAGTGTGCCAAGAAAACATCTCCCACACCATTACACCACCACCAGCCTGCACAGTGGTAACAAGGCATGATGGATCCATGTTCTCATTCTGTTTACGCCAAATTCTGACTCTACCATCTGAATGTCTCAACAGAAATCAAGACTCATTTTTCCAGTCTTCAACGGTCCAATTTTGGTGAGCTCGTGCAAATTGTAGCCTCTTTTTCCTATTTGTAGTGGAGATGAGTGGTATCCGGTGGGGTCTTCTACTGTTGTAGCCCATCCGCCTCAAGGTTGTGCATGTTGTGGCTTTACAAATGCTTTGCTGCATTGTTGTAACGAGTGGTTATCAATGTACACAGTTTATGTGGCTTTTTCCCAGCACTGCTTCTTTATTTGAAAGCGAGTTCACAGAGAGCACTGAAGACAAGTGTCAAGCACGCGTCTTTTTGTGTATCAAGCTCAGATGCATACCTCGGTTGTAACGAGTGGTTATTTCAGTCAAAGTTGCTCTTCTATCAGCTTGAATCAGTCGGCCCATTCTCCTCTGACCTCTAGCATCAACAAGGCATTTTCACCTACAGGACTGCTGCATACTGGATGTTTTTCCCTTTTCACACCATTCTTTGTAAACCGCAGTGTTAATTTCGTTGACGAATAATTTGTGTCATAATTTTCGCCAACGACCTTTTTTCACTGATGAAAAGTAGACGATAACTAAATAAAAACTAGTGTTGGATGACTAAAACTATGACGAAAACTTACAGTCATTTTCGTCAACAAATAAAAATGAGACGAAAATGTTAGGGAGGGTCGATTAGGGAAGAGATCCAGTCAGAACTGATGTCCTGTGTAACAGATGCGCACATTTGAGTTGAACGTGCTGATCTAACCGCTGGAGAACACGGCGCTGTTGCGCTTCTACAGGCTCATCCCCAACAGCGCTCCCGAGCGGCTCACAATCAGTGAATAGCACACATTTATCCCAGGCAATTGTTTATGAACTAATGCTGATGAATAAGGACAATGTTTACTTTACGTTGTTTGTATAGTGATATGTTTTAGACGGTTGTAACAATGCATATTTTATCTCCTGAACTTGAATGAGCTCCTGCAACTGCAATAGTAAGGCACAGATGTTACAACTAAACTAAAAACAATTCAGGTGACTAAAATATGACAAACTAAATGGCATTTTAGTCAAAAGACTATGACTAAAACTAAATCAAAATTTGCTGTCAAAATTAACACTGCTTCGCCGGCATGTTCCTGCCCTGCCCTGCTTCACACAGAATATTAGGTCCGGCCCTTTAAGAATTCATTGTAACAAATTCATTGTAACTCCCGATTTCTCATTCAACTCTGTATACATTCACTAAAGACATATCAGACTGGGTTTACCCGAAAACTCGCCAGGACGTGCATTTTTACATATTTTTTACCATTCAAAACCAATAATCCGCAAAACTGGCATCGCGATATGTGAAAGGCGTGTGCGCGCTTCAGGTCAGAGTCCGGCAACGTGCGGGAGCACATCCCGGCCACGCCGCACTTTTCTGTTGCTTTCTTTTTCCTGAGCTGCGCGTATATATGTGACTGTTCTGCTTCCATTGTTAAGTGAACGGTGGAAGCAGAGCTCACACACACGTCCTCACTCCTGCTGTCACACATCGACGCAAATTAAGAAATACTATTAGAGTGCTGTCTTTTTTAAACCGGTAGGCAACTAATACAATTTGAATTTCATATCGTACCCAACTTACCCAGTCGACTAAAAATATTGACGTCGACTAATTAACAGCGTCGACACAGTCGACTGTATCGACCAATCGCGACAGGCCTAAACCAGATGCAAATTTTCACTGCTCTTAGTAGATTGCTTTGGTCAATATGGAAATGATCCAGTCGTGTCTGTGTTCGTCCTCAGTAGATCACGTGCAGAACAACTACCGCACTTTTTTAGAATTGTGCTCTCATGCCAAGCACACTAATTAGTTTAGTAAATTTGGCCCCTAAACTCGCAATTTTGAGAAAAAGTCTTGAAATATAAACTGTATTGTATATAAATTAAATCCTAGTCTTTTTTTCATCAGAATTGGACTATATACACATTATAATTGCGAGATATAAACTTTCATAGAAAATGAAATTGAGAGATAAAAAGTCAAAAAAAAATTATTTATTGCGTAGCAGAAACAAGTTTCCGTACTATTCAATATATAGTAGATTTAAAGTTAAAATATTTTAAACTTTTAAATTGCAACATTACAAATGCGTAATTGTGAATACATTTAAATACATAACAGACATTTCAAAAGAAATTATATTAATAAATTAGTTTACAATAAATGATTGTCAATACATTCAACAGTAGGCTACACTTTGACCAATGCACCATAATACTATAAATTTAAACTAGAATACATTTTCAATAAATTGCAATTTACATTAAAATAAAGGTGTTTAAAACAACATGGTATTCAGTCTGCAGTAATATATTATTTTCGTAATAAACTTTTTAAAGTATGCTAAAATGCACTTCCCCAGGGTAGGTATGAAGCAAAAGGAGATTTCTGTGTAAAGTAGCAGACCAGATTGAATATTAGGAACAATGGCTGATTGTTTGCAACATGCATGTTTTGTTTCCAATCAGTACAGCTTACACTTACCAAAGATAACCAGCCATTTGTTCCATTGTGACCATCTAAAATATGAATGAACGATAGAGAGTGGAATGTGACTGCTTAATGTTTGTAGGAATTGGACGGCAGGCACGCAAATGTTTTTAAAATGTTACAAACAGCACTCGGAAGAGACAGTCAAAAGGCTCATCACATAATACGAATAACGTAATACAATGTTTGAGACAACACACTTGGCTGCAACTTCTTAAGCCGTTCACCGTCATCACCTTCAAAATAGTCTTGTTACTAGCTAAATGGCTAAAACAAAAACTTCCCACGGATTTTGGCAGATATTTAAGTTAAATGAAACGGTGCCATGGCAATTGTTGTGTAAAGACGTCAGCGCGCTACACTCATTAGAGGCTAACAACAGCTTGGCTCAGTGAGGGAATTTCACCAGCCTTTGTGTTTGTGCGCGATGGAACAAATGCTTTTCGCCAGTCAGGTTATTTTTGGGTTGCGTGATGTCATAGTACTTCCAAGCTGAGAAACATGTCAGAAATGCCAAGGGTTTTCTTTTTTCTTCATGGTTCAACAACCTGAGACAGGAATGAATGAGAATTCCCCGCCGCAAGAGATGACGCAATAAACGGGTGATGTCAGTAGCTGATTCACAACAAATACAACACTGAGCCCAATAGCATAAAAGATTATTTTCTATGGAGTTTTACTCTTTTCTTCTGTTCCTCAACCCTATAGTCCACTTGTGCAGTAGGTAGTCCTACAGCAACTAAAGGAGTTCTTTGAAATGCAAATCTGAACAGTAGCAAAGTAGCTGACCAGTTAAAGACATTATCCTTGTGAAAAAGAAGTGTGCTTAATTGTATTGATTCTGCACTTGTAGTGTACTTAACTTTATATCCTAAAAATATATTTTTAAAATGTTTGCAGTACTTAAGTGTAATACGTTTGTAATAATGTAAAATAAAATAAAAAAATTACACTTTTTACTTTAAATCACTCTTTTAATAATCTTTTGTAATGATTAAAGAAATACACGTTTGATGTATTGACTAACATAGATTATGATTGATTGATTATGATTTGAACAGGTGATGAACCCCATTGACTTCAACTGTTTGGTTACCAACATTCTTCAAAATATCTTCTTTTGTGTTCAGCAGAAGAAAGAAGTTCATACAGGTTTGGAGCAAATTGAGGGTGAGTAAATGATGACAGAATTGTCATGTTTGGGTGAACTGTGCCTTTAAGTATATAAGTGTACTTCTGTTTTTTCACAAGGGTAGAAAGGATACACTTTTTGGCACTTGACAACAGGTCAATGTAAATACTCACAGGCTGTGAGTCACAGCACAGCGCTATTTAAGCACATTTAGCGCCTGGTAAGGGATAAGTATATTATTTACCTATCAGTACTCTTTTTCGCAAGTGTCCTAAAGGGAAGATAAAAGTACAAGCAATCAAAAGGTGCGTCCCAATTTGCATACTTATGCACTATTCTATAACGTTTTTAAGTATGAATAGTGTAAGTAGTGTGTTCACACTGAAAATTACAAAAAGAAAAAGTTTTTTAAACTTTTAAATACCCGGATGATGCATTACATGAATGGAAAAAACGAAGTGTCGAATGTTGGACACTTCATGCACTCAACTGTCGCAGGTTTAATTACGTAGTGGAGAGGGAGGCACTACCAGATTTCGAAGTTGAATGACAAAATAACCATAAGTGCATCTCAATCAGCTCCCTAGTACAGTAGTCAGGGCACTGATCAGGGAGTCTGCCCATTGACTTATGTCCTGATCAGTGCCCTGACTACTGATCTAGGGAGCTGATTGAGACGCACCCCATGTAAAGTTCATACACTACCCGGTCGAGTACATAGTGTATAAGTTCATAGTGTATAAAGTGCGTCATTTGGGACACTGCTAAAGACCCTGTAAAATCAATGTTTTGGTTTGATTTTAGTTAGGCTATAAAGCTATTTTATTAGCAAGCTAATGCTAGTGCAATCAGAAAAGATGACAACTCATTTTTGGCATTTACACACAATTACTACATTTTATCTCAGTCTCTCTTCCTGAAAACAAAGCCAAAAATATGTATGACTAAAAAAAAAATCACTAATTAAACACTATAGAAACAAAAAAGGATTCCTTCAAATGTCATCTGCAATGAATCAGCACTAGCATGTAGCAAATGATGACTGTAAACTAAAAGCTATTAAAAACAGAAAGAGCTCTTCGATAAGTTCCTGTTCCTTTCTGTTTTAACAGGAAATACACCACAATAGAAAACAAAATTGTGTATGTCAAACCATTTCATTGGATCTTCATGGGCTTTTCTTATAAACTCAACTAAAGCATATCAGGGTTAAGAGCCTACGTCCTGTTTGTGCTCTCACAAGTCCAAGAGGGCAAGGAAGGAATGTTTTTGGAGGTACTATGTATACCGTTTTTTTGTTTTGTTTAATGTTCTTGCGTCAGTCCCATGCAATCATAGTGCATATGGTTTAAGGCGACTTTCCCTTGAGTCAAGAGTAGATAGCACAGATACAATAACAAAGGTTAACTCCATCTCTGTAATGGAAAAGGGTGTAAAGGCCAAATTTACATTCCACACATGGCTAGGGCCATTACGTAGAGCATGACAGCCTGCAGGACTGGTGCAAATACCAATGATACTTTTATAAGTGCTGTCAAACTGCCGCTGCAACATTATAAGTAATTGGTATAGTATTATATATACACATTACTGTGCAAAAGTTTTAGGCACGCTAGTATTTTTACCCCCGAAAAAGAGTTAAGCCAGTTATTTATATATTTTGCTGAAGTGTGTCAGTACGAAATATCAGTTTACACTTCCAAACATTCCTTTTGCCATTAATTGAAATAATCCAGTGAATTTTAGAATCAGCAAGTATGATCTGATCTCACCATCCAGATGGAGATGGTCCATATACACCGATCAGGCATAACATTAACAAGTCAAGTCACCTTTATTTACATATAGTGCTTTTACAATGCTGATTGTTTCAAAGCAGCTTCACGTGTTAAACAGGAAAATAATGCAAATAGAATTTGATTCGGCTGTACAGCCGTTCTGGAGAAAACAGTGATGTCATCCAGCTCAGTTCAGTTCTCATATAGTGTCAATGCGGAGAGATACTTAATATAGTTGTATAGTTGAATATTTAGTGATTTATTAACACTGATTATCTCTTCATCACGGCACCTGTTAGTGGGTGGGATATATTAGGCAGCAAGTGAACATTTTGTCCTCAAAGTTGATGTGTTAGAAGCAGGAGAAATGGGCAAGTGCAAGGATTTGTGCGAGTTGAGGCCCAAATAGTTATAGCTAGACGACTGGGTCAGAGCATCTTCAAAACTGCAGCTCTTGTGGGGTGTTCCCGGTCTGCAAGGTCATGTGTGGCCAAGGCTCATTGATGCACGTGGGGAGCGAAGGCTGGCCCATGTGGTCCGACCAAAGAGACGAGCTACTGTAGCTCAAATTACTCAAGAAGTTGTTTGTTGCGTAAAGCACCACCAGTGGACACGTGAGAATCAGTACTGGACCAAGGAGTAATGGAAGAAGGTGGCCTGGTCTGAGTCGCTTACCTGGGGAACACATGGCACCAGGATGCACTATGGGAAGAAGGCAAGCCGGCAGAGACAGTGTGATGATTTGGGCAATGTTCTGCTGGGAAACCTTGGGTCCTGCCATCCATGTGGATGTTACTTTGACACATACCACCTACGTAAGCATTGTTGCAGACCTTGGAAATGGTATTCCCTGGTGGCTGTGGCCTCTTTCAGCAGGATAATGCGCCCTGCCACAAAGCAGGAATGGTTTGAGGAGCACAACGAGTTTGAGGTGTTGACTTGGCCTCCAAATTCCCCAGATCTCAATCCAATCTGTGGGATGTGCTGAACAAACAAGTCCGATCCATGGAGGCCCCACCTCACAACTTACAGGACTTAAAGGATCTGCTGCTAACATCTTGGTGCCAGATACCACAGCACACCTTCAGCGGTCTAGTGGAGTCCATGCCTCAATGGGTCAGGGCTGTTTTGATGATATTTGATGGCCATTATAAGTAGGTCAATGTCATGCCTGATCAGTGTATATATATATCAACAGAAAACAGAACAACGCCTGATTCTGTAGCCCCGCCCACCGATTCGTGCATGTAACATAGGCCAGAGGGGTTAAAGCAGATCGAGCTACAAAGCAATGAACATGCCGTTGAGGATTACAAAATATTGTGCAGTGACTTGGTTCAACAGTAATGCAACATATAAGTAACTGTGTTCATTCTAATGACTGATCTGAAATGTGATGATTCATGTACAGTCAGATGTTCTTTGTCTGTATCAGTAAATCAGACCAGTGACTAAACATTAACTTGCGTAGTTTCTCTTAGTAGGATGAAAATAATTTTAATAGTTATTTAATGGTGATTCAATTCTATATAGAAAGCAATCAAAGAAAGCTCCCTTTGCAGTCCTTTGAGCAGAGCCAGCTGGAGCTGTCAATCAAACAGAGCGAGTTTATCAGTGACTCCCGATTTTTTTTCAACAAATCTCTTAACTATATCACTTTTGCACTGTTAGTGAAGACGAAAGCATTCGTTAGTGTACAGAAACTGAGTTGCAATGACGAGATCATGGATTCCATGCGCTCCACACGTGTGTGATCGACTACAATGATCATCACTGCAGCCTTTCATGCCACGATCTTAATATAATGCCAAAGATCTAAATATAATTCCATATATATCTAATAAATATAATGCCATAGATCTAAATGTGATGAAACACTTTTCACGATTAGTTAACCATGTGAGCTGTAATAGTAAAAACTAGCTAAACGAGTAGTAGTAGAGAAGTAGGTGTTTACACTGAAGTCTCCCAGCAGACACGCCCCTTAAAATGGAGTGTTCAGAGCAGAAGGCTAAAATCAGGGTAGGAAAATGCTTTTTATTTATAAAATATGACACATTTTGATGTAAAAAGCATTCTAACATCATAAGTGCACCCCAGGAAACATCATAAGACAATAAAACAACGCAGTTCATGACCCCTTTACATTTTTAATAATTAATAAATAATGTTGCGAGCTGGATTAGATCTTGTATCACTCACATGAGTGCCACAGCTAAGATAAACCAGACTTGTGTTTTCCAAATTGAGTACTTACCATTATATTCCAGGTTAAACAAAACTTTATTGATAGCATCTGTGGCATGCCGTCAATCCCCACAGGCATTATCCTACTAGTCTCAGTTTGTAAAAACCAACAAAACGTGTGTTAACACATAAAGCGTTTAGTCTAAGGGACAATTACATACTGGGAAAAACTGTTAAATACATTTAAACATATAGTTTACAAGCTAAATATAGCTTGATAGAGTCGTTTACCAACACTGTCCATGCAGTTATGTCAAAAATCATCTAATGACTATTAAACCCCAGTAAAATGTCAGCAAGAAGGGACATAACTACATGATTTATCCATCTGTGCAGCACTTTTCCATGGAACACATTCCACTCACAAAAAAATATGCTGGGAATGCATAACCAGAAGTGCATCTAGAAAAGATGAGACAATAAGACCAGACAACTACAGATATACCACACTTTTGTTCTAATTTATAAAAGCTTTTAAACAAAAAATGTAAGTTTGCCTTCAAACCCCACATCCTCCAACTTTAAGCGTTTTATTTACAAGTTTTATTTTTGTAACTGAGGGTCAAATTTCTCTGTCGTAATTGATAGCATAGCAAATACCACCAACAGAGCTTAAATATTTGTCAATTTTGCTCTTTAAATAACACTGTCAAAGTGACTTTGAAGCACTTTCAAAATCTTCAAATGCACATTGACAACAAAAACAACAGAGCCGTCTACCCACTGAACTCAACATGTTGGTTTAGATGCAAAAATCACACATGCTGCACACACACACACACACACAGTGATTTCATTAGGACGACAAACTGACTTTCTGTGCTCTGCCCGAGGCTGAAGCAAGGGCTCGGAAAACAAAGCATCCCTTTTTTATTCAAGCGAACGGTAACACGAGAGTCATGGCTGGCAAGCGGAGGGGAGAAGGGGGCGGAGGGGACATGGCGAGGGGACTAAATGAGTATGTGCTCCAGCGTGCTGAAATGGTCTTTTGTGGCATCAGCGTAATGAGTAATGAGGAAGGTAAGCCAATCCATAGTTTTCACGTGTCGTCACACGCTTATAGGAACGCCCACCTGGAGGGCAAAACAATGCTCTCCTCCATTGCTCTCTAGTCATTTTTACCAGGTTTGTAGTCATTATTAATGCGGTAAGACAGTGATATTAAAATACGAACGAACAAAAGACGAACACAAAATATTAATGCAACACAAGGTTTCTCGTTAGGTGTTTTGGGTGCTCGAGCCCCTGCCCTTTTTCAAAATAAATCAAAAGTGCCCCTCTCAGACAAATATCAATGATAATATCGTGGTCAATAAAACTAAATAAATGTGATTATTATAACATGACAATGTATAAAATAGTAACGAACGGCTCAAAAGTCTGACAATTTCTGTTGAGGCGTTGCCATAACGCGTTGCTATGGGTTGCGTGCGTTTTGATTGACTGCTGATTTTCCACTGTTCGGAAACGGCTCTCGAGCCAAACATGGTCCTTTCAGAGAGTGTGTGGCCTCACGGGAAAAAAGTAAACCAATATTTTTTTTATCCATAATCAGAGCTAATGTGTTGATTTAATTACAAATCTATATATTATATATTTTTAAAGTAAATTCACCAATGCCCGTTTGTCATGTATATACACCAACCAATCGTAATCTGGCAAAGCAAGTTCAAATTCCATTGTGCGATGTGAAGTGGAGCGGTAATTTTCTGTTCTTATTCATAAATCGGTTGAAAATTAGTTTACATGGACAGACGAACTAACTTTTTTGGAACGATTTCCTGCGGTTTGTCTCATTTTATAAATTGCATCACTGACAAAATGGATTATAACTGACAAACAAATCCCTGCACAAAACCATGCAGCAGCAAAAGTCGCATTAATGGTAAGTGTTAAATTCACTTGTATTTATGTATATTGATACACCATTTACTATTCCATGAAACTATAAAGTTAACAAAACCCAAGTGCCACCGGCACCTACAGGCCTATTATGTGAAGTGTAGGCTGGTGAAATGGTTACATGAAAGGACTTTATTATATTACCATTTTTGAATATCATGCAGCACAACCCGGTTGTGCAGCATTATGAAAGAAGTCTCTTATGTTCATCAAGCCTGCATTTATTTGATAAAAAACAGCAATATTGTGAAATATTATTAAAATAATGGTTTTCTATTTTAAAATAATTTAAAATATAATTTATTCCTGTGATCACAGCTGGATTTTCAGCATCATTACTCCACTCTTCGGTGTCACATGATCATTCAGAAATCATTCTAATATGAGGATTTAATGTCAATGATGGAAACTGTGATACTCTTTTCAAGATTCCTTGATTAATAAAAAGTTAAAAAGAACATAATGTAATAATATTTCACAATATTAGGCTACTGTTTTTTCTGTATTTTTGATTAAATGAATGCAGGCTTGATGAGCATAAGGATATACATATTGCCCCTTTCTTACATTTGAGCCCCTGCCCCTGAAGAACTCTCTGCACGGCCCTGTCGCCTGTATATAGTATGCATCATCAAAAAGGTGTAAACTGAATTTGATCTTTTAATATCACTGTTTTAGTACATAACGGCACTTTAAGGGTGGGTTGCACTAAGGATTATTTAGCCTGTCTTCAGTTCACCCTCTGTCTGCTGCTTGATCAGCTCTATAACGGTTTACTGCATAATTAATCTGTTTTTAAAATGAAGTGGTGCAACAACTCGATTTAAAATAAAACCCATATCAACAAATCCTTTAAACGTTGCTTAATTTAATCCTTATTGGTGCAGCTCAACCTATAGTGTTTTTCACGTTAAGCGTTTTAAAAATGTCCCGCTGTTTTCAGTGATTGAAATACTGCAGCAGGTGCTGTATATGGATCATAAGTGCCCAAAACGTGCACCTTGTTCACATTTTTGTGTTTTAAGATGGAAATTTGACAGGCTTGTGCTGCCGTTCTATGGAGTTCTATGGTGGTTTTGCCCTCCAAGGCTCCACGACAGTCACGTGACTGAAAACTATGGATAGGAATGCCACACATTGATCCCCAGAGCAATAGTCAGGACTTTATTACTTTGAGCAGAAAAATAGAAATGAATTGAGATGGAAGTAGGGATTTTTTTTTTATAAATTCACAGGATTATTTAAGTATTTTTGAAGGTGTTGTGACTGATTCTTTAGTCTTTTTGACCAATGAATTGAAAAGAATCAGTATTTTTGATTCCCAAAACTAGACACCCTTATTGTGCCGACACAATAGTACAGTGATGGTATATGATGCTAATACTATCATGGAACTTTGTTAAATATTATTATATATTATTAGCAATAATAATAATAATCATACTTATTATTAGTCCTAATATATAAGCACAAATGTTATATATTTATACACACACACACACACTTTTCATTTGTAAAAAAAAAAAAAAAAAATCGCATTATAAATCGCTATTTTAACCAGAATAATTGCAATTAGATATTTTCCCCAAAATTCTCCATTAATCATAATTGAGGTAAAATGTTCAATTAATCAAGGTTTTTATTTCTACAGCCCTAGAACGAATGCAATGATTGGATGAATGTTTGTTGGTCCTGGGACCAAAAGATATACGTTTTATTTATTTATTTATTTTAGACACTAGCCTATTATTAATTGCTATTAGGATGTGAAGAGAGTTTCAACCAGTATAACAAAAAGGGGTTTTGAAAAACATTGCTTATTAAGTTGATGTGTTGACGAACATACTAAAGCCCATGTAGCCTATTTGATTAAAATTGTAACTGTAGTGTTATTCATTAATATATTTAACGCTGCAGTCTGTAAGTTTTGCCTCTTTGTAGCATCTCTATTTGAAGTCTGGAGTTGCAGTTAGTTGCGGAATGATTATCTTTACGTGGGATGTGGATCGTCACGGCTCCTCAGCGTGGATGAATCTAATGTTTTGAGGAGTAATATGTGTAGGCTGCCAACGCACTTACTTCGGAATTACAGATACTAGGCTACTATGTCTTGGAAGTACGACCAAAATAAGTTTAACCGGAAAATGTAATATGAACAAGTAAGTAACATGTCTGCCACTTGTTCTGACCGACTGAGAAAAAGCATAAATAAATGTAATAATAAATTGCCAACGGTAATGCAATCTTACGATTGTCTAATCTTTTGCTTTTGACTACGGGTGTATCTCCAGTTGTCACTAATGAATGAGGGTTGGACCTTTCTGGATCACAATCTGCCATCAAAATTATAAATTTAATTATTCCAGCTGCTGTGAGGAACATGTTATCCACTCCTCACGCCGGACTCCTACTGTATACAATGACGCAAAGACATGCTTGAATTCCTTGCGGAAATCCAACAGTACCACTCAAATTATAACGCATTACTACAAGCTTACCGTTGTGAATCGGGCTAAGGTAAGGGGATAGTTTTGAATACTGGCCTGTTATGTACTTGCTCAATTTTAATTTGGATACGGACAGCAGCTTTAAAGTTCATATATTTATATACCTATATACTAAATTGCAACTTCATCATTACAAATATGTAATTAAATATATTTAAATACACAATAGCCTATACGTTTCAATAGAAATTACATTGACTTATATTTAAGTTTACTATAAATACTTTACGGCAATACATTTTAACTATATTTCCGATAATTAAATTATTAAATGGCATAAAGATATATACGTTTTAAAGTCCTACCTAAGTGTGTCCAAAAATGTCACTCTAAAATTAAACTTTAATATACATTTCCATTCAATTGCTGTTAACATTCAGTTCACACTTAATAAATTATATATTTTTTAAAAGCGAACGTTTTCACAAGGGATTTAGTTACAATGGTATTGAATGATTACCATATTACGCCATGGCACATGTCCATAAAAACATGGTAATGTAACTGTATTGTTTTTGTATCATCAAGACAGTAACAGGGAGCTTAGCATTTGAAAACGCACACATAAATACTCGTCTGCTAGTGTGACTGGAACCAGACTTCTCTCCTCACTCTGAGATCATGTGTTTACCCACTGTGGTAACCCACCCATTTAACTTTACCAGCTTGGAAACACTATACACAAAACCTCTGTTCTTACACTCATGCACACACACGCATGCACACACAAACACACTGCTCCACCTTCTCCAAAATCGCAAATTGCACACTCCTCCCACGCCAAACGCTCACACCATCCTACATTACAGTTGATCCAAGCACATGCGAGTCTGACAGCCCGTTCCACTCGTTTATGCTTTTTTTTTCATGCCGAAGTTAAGCTGCTTTGATTTGTATGCAATACAAAATCTCCATTCTTCCAAAGAACCCAACTAAAAACCATGGTTGGTCTGAAAAGAATATAATCCTAATGGGATTAATTACATACTGATTTACTAACAGCATGGCATTAAACAACACATTTCAAAACCAAAAGGTGTGACAACTGTGAAATGAAGGCCTTACAAACAGCAGTGTTTGTGTGTCCGTGTGCTAAACTGAGTGAACAACATCGTGTTAGCTTAATATAATGTTGTTATTTAGAATGAATAGAGATGTGCTAAATAAATAAAAAGGGACCAAAAAGGATGTTGATGTCATTTTTTCTTGGTCTGTAGGAAACTCTTGCACAGTATGGCTTTTAAACATTAAACATTAAACATGATATAGACATCTATAGTAAAATAAGAAATAAAAAAAACAGCCTAACAATCTAGCAAACACCCTGGCAACCAGCCACAACACCCAATCACAATGGATACTTTTGCTCAGTTCTTCTAGAACCGCTCTAGTAAAAAGACCAAGTTAGAACACTTTTTGTAACAATCACTGTTAACTGTGCAGGGCTTAAAGGTCCCATGGCATGGCATTTTTCTATTATTTTATAATGTTTCCTGAGGTGTACTTATATTGTTAGTATGACTTTTACATCATAAAATGTCATAATTTAGAAATAAAAGGCATTTTTTCAATACTGCTGTTTGCCCTGTGGCTGAATGCCCTGCTTCAAGAGGCGTGTCTGCTGTGAGACTTCAGTAAAAACGCCCACTGTTGTGATTGGCTGACATCTTTGTATTTTAAATGAGCGGAGGGGGCGTGGTTTAACTTGGTCTACGAGGCACGAGCAGGCACGAGCTGCTGGCTGCTGCCAGAGAGACGGATGGACCTGAGTTCACTTCACATCAGTTTTCAGCATGTCTGAACTGTTGTAGTTACAGCATATACTTCATGTTATTAGTCTATTTCTAGTCGGAGGGACTGTCACTCATGTCAGAAAGTTAGTAACTTTAGTAAATTATGGATCAGCGCTGACTGAAGATGCGAACCGTTTAGAACGATTCAGTCCGATTTGGTGAACTGATTCGGTTCACTAAAAAGAACAGGTTCAAAAGAAAGATCGTTCGCGAACCGGACATCACTAACGTACCAGAGACGGAGCTCAGCGATCGCTAACAAAGTTATTTATAGTACCTACTGAGTTATGAGAGCGCTGTCAGTCAGCGCGAGTTTATTGTGTTTGTATCTGAGAGTTCTGAATAAACACGAGTCCCAGTCACACCGAGTCCGTCTTCATCATTATTACCAACTTTGTAACACATGCAAAGTACCATTACAGCTGTCGAGATGAACGAGTTAAAAGTAAGTGTTGATAATAGCATTATTTTTAAAATAAAATAAAAGCGTCAGTGACGCGCGTTGAGTACACAGCGCAAACAAAGACACAACAGCAGTAATCGAATGTAATCCAGTTTATTGTGGGGCTAGGCTGGCTAGCCCGAATATGCTCACGCTTAACTTACCCCCCTTCTGCTTAATCTCACGCCGCGTTTGGTGCCTCCGCTGTGGGCCAGATGCAGTACTGGGGGTCGGGGATGTTGAAGGCCAACGGCCAGTGCAGCCCGAGCTTCGACGTGTGTGAGGCCGATGTTGAGCAGAAACTCATGACTGTATGCACATTTTAGAACCGGTAGACGCGACGAGGACGTACAAAAACACTGACTCACAAGATAGAAAACACAAAAACACCGTTCTGTCTGGAGAGAGAGAAGCAGCAGCGTGTGCACGGATAATAAAGTTCTGTGTGAACTTGAATAATTAGCTACACATCAGAAATTACTGATCACAGATCAGAAGGAACTGAAAAAAGACTTCTGTTTTCATTTGTACATCCAAACACTGAGAAACTGCCAGCATTCACTCGTTCACAAGGAATGATCTCTCGAGCGTTTGCATGGGCGTGCCAGATTCTCTGGGCGGAGGAAAGGGAGGTAACCGTTCCTGCTTAGACGTCAAAACAGGAGACTTCAGGATTGGCTCGTCTGGCCTGTCATTTTCTCAAAGGCAGAGAGAGACAGCCAGAACTCGGGTTTACACCGATCAACATTTCTATCCACTTGGGGACAATATTCAGGCTAGGGGAACTCATATTAATGTTGAAAAACCTCATAAAATGAAAATTTCATGCCATGGGACCTTTAAAGTATTTTGGTGCTTCAGTGGTTCTTCAGCGGTTCTTCAGCGGTTCTTCACTGGTTCGCCAAACAAAGAACCAATGAAGAACCACTGAAGCACCAAAATTGGTGCTATATAGCACTAAAAAAGGTTCCCCTATGATTACGAGCCAAGAACCATTTTTGGTGCCATATAGAACCTTTTTTTTAGATTGTAGCTAATATTAATTTAATAATAAAAGTAGCGTAATCATAATAATAATTTAATATGCTTCCGTGCATGTCCGCTGCTCCTCTGTGAAGGGCTAAACGGCTTCCACAGGCACGACATTAAAGCAATTAATGTTTAAAATATCCGACTGAACTTTAAACTTTCAGCGATTTCTGTGAAAAAGGGATGTGTGCTTGACAAGCGCATCTCTGTTTGCCACTGTGCGCTCAATCCATTATTTTATTTTAAGCAATCAGTCATCTGGGGGGCCGGACATGTAAATGAAAGGGCCTCGTAGCTATGTCCCTGGTGTGAAATGCCTGCAAATTACATTGTTTTTTCCGATCTCTTATATTTGTACTTTTTGCACATAAATTGGCTTATTCTTACTGTTGATATTGAAAATTATGTTTTTCTGAGGGTTTAGTCAATTAATTTCTTGATTGCCGTTTTGACAGTTTCCACCTGGGCATTTTAGTCATATTTGCGTATTCTCTTTAATGTATTTGACCTGTTTTGATCCAATTTCCTAAGATTTTTTTGTTTATTTGTCATCAACATTTTTTGGCGCTCTCCAACACACAACGGGCTTCCCCCGAACCCCCGTAGAGGGCCAGTGTCTACCCTACATAGCTTTACAAAATCCTGTGGGAAAAACTGATCATGATCATTATGAACTTTACTCCAGTCTAGTACAACAATGTTCCTCAAAGTCAGTAAAGTTGATAAAGCCAAATTAAAATGTCATTGATCAAACTAGCTTTGGGCTAAGCCCTGAATCTTTAAAATGTCTGGCTCCGCCCCTGGCAGATATTGACATTATTATCGCCCCTGACATTATACTGTTGTTTTTTCTTTTGTTTGCCAAATAACATATTTTTTCACTCACCCAACCCCCAACCCCACTGAAAAAAACATTTTTTTTGCTTTAACCCCTGACTGTGGTATTTTGGTGGAAACTATGGTGCAGCGGGTGAGCCTGAGCCATACTGCCCCTGGTAACAGAAACCATCTGTGACCTCATAATTGAGCACCAAACATACTGAAAGAGTAATCTGGACACACCTCCAAATCCCAGCCATACAAAAACAAAAGTTTGCTTTTGTTCCTAACTTGTTTGTTTCCCCCTTTTGAACATACCAATGATGGCTATTGTCACATAGTACATGTATTATTCTTTCAAAAACTAACTATGGCTGTACCATTGTACAACGACGGTATCATATGCTGATTTTACGGTACTTTAACATACACCATTGTGCTGAATGATTGCCATATTCATTGGTATACACAATGGTATTTACATAGTACACTCAAAATATGACAATTTTGGTGTGGCCTAAAAGAATAGGCTGTTTTTTCAAAGTCTGCAGTATATGCACCATAATAATATTTCACAGTCCAAAGCTAGACAGCTTATAAATCATAGCACAAACAAGGGATAAGGATATTGGATTTCATAATGGCTTAGGATGCAGAAAACACCAAAGTGTAAATGTGTATGCCAGAAAATCCTGTCTGAGGAAAGTGATCTGCCGATGACGCTGTACAGTATCACTGAGAAACTTATATTTGACACCTGGAAATTATTTTTTGTTTGGTGCTGACGGTGAAGTATATCCGGCAAGAACTAATCTTGTATTTGGGGCCAGTGAATTGCCATTACATTTGCCACACCATATTTTATTTTATTTTACACCTGGAAATGTGTTTTTGTTTGGTGCTGTAAGTGAAGTAGGCCTATTTCATAAACTAATCTTGTGATTTTGTTTCGTTTTGCAAAGAAGATACCAAAACTTTATTCCTAATTTCAGTTTCTGTATACTATCTATGGACTTATATATTGTTAATATAAAACGCATAACAACACATCAAATATTACTATTATTATTCAAATCAGTCTGTGCAGATCAAACACAAAGTTCACACTATGTCAAATCAAAGAAGAAATTGAGCTGATTTCTTCTTATCTAAGGACCAGCAACTCTTATCTAGATCTTCAAAATGCAAAGCAGCTTTTAGCTCAGCTCCCTAACAAAACAAAAAGCTGAAGATTGTCTCTCTTGTCTTTTCACTTTTGTCATTTATTTCCTATCGATAAGCACATGACCAAATGTGTGTTTTGTATAGTCAAATGGTGGCCAGTGCAAAGCGGTAACTTAACCAGGAAATACGGTCCTTCCATGCAAACACTCTCCGCAGCCATGCAAATGAGCAGGAGTGAGAGGACTATAGTACATGGGAGTTGCACGGTGCAGAATTACCTGTGACTCCCCTGATACCAGACACTGTGTGCTTTACAGTGGCCACATTTGTAAGAAAACAAACGAGTAGTGATTTCCACATGAGTGTTTTTAAAAGTGCTCTTCCCTCAGGAATGGGGAAACACCCTCTGATAGTCAACCTCCTTAACCTGTAGGTCTAGAACGGATCTACAGTGTGATGGAATTAGGCCATAACCTTGGTTCGACACGGGTCACAGTGCAGTGCAGGAGTGTCTTGGTACACAGGTCAAGAATTACATTTTTGTACTGTTTAACTTTCTTCTGTTTAGTATAAACGGACTCACATGCTTGCTGCAGGCTGTGTGATTATAATTACATTATATTAAAGAGGACAGGGTATTTCTTCCTATTTTTTTGTTCAAACCACCGAAATGAAACCACAAATCTGCTCTTTTTCTACTATTGACATCTGGATCACTGAGGGAACAGGAGATTGATGGTGTGATCCGGGCATTCCAAAGAATGCACTCCCTCAGTGATCCAGATTAAGCCACACACATTCCTCAAGACGACACGCATGACTTAAGCCATATCTATTTGTTTCATGTTCAGGATGTGTACAGCAGGATTATTTAGCTATGTTGTTGCCTACCACATACAAAACGTTTCATTTTCATTTCATGCTCAAACTCAAAAGGAAGTCAAAAACAGCTATTGGTGAAGGGAAGGTGTGTGTCATGGAGATGTGCAGAGATGGAAGTAGCTGCATTGTCTGGGAACCTGCAGTGAGAAAACAAACTCCTGGAGGAAGCCCAAGGGAGTGGTTCAGAGGCGGAGGACACACTATGGCCTCCTACTTTGGGAGGAAACAGGCTTCATTTCCTCCTCTTTATCCCACGGACAATGGATTGCTTACGTGTTGGACCAGCAGGGAAAATAGGTTGGGCAAGGAACAAAAGGGACACCCCAATCAATGGAGACTGTCCTTGACTGTTACAGATGCTTTAATTATGTATCGCATAGATGGCAGAGCGATTTTGCAGCTCTTTAGAGATTGAGGGAAAGGAAAACGTGTCCTAGAAGAGGATAAATTGAGCCAGGGGGAGGAATTGAGTGATGCCGCCACATTACCCTCCAAGTGAATGGAAAAAAGTGCCTATGGAACAGAGGGAGCCATTTGAATAAACAGAGAGGGAACACTGTGACTCACTCTGCCTAAAGCCAAGAGGAGATGAGGGAAGGAGCCAAATTTCAAGCTCACAAATCTCCCAATCCAAAGGACACAACAGAGGACTTGTTGTAGTCATCTGATTTGTGAGTTAAAGGGAAAAGCATAGTCATGGTCAGTGTTTCCCAATAAAGTCCAAATCCCATAACATTTTGAGGGCTAAAACATGACTGCACCTGTAGGTTCCCTTCCAAGGCAACTTTGCAACAAGATACACACACTTCCTAGGATTAGTTTTGGAAAGACATTCACCTTCACATGGATAACAAAATTCAAGCCTGAGATTCAAACCAGAGATTGCAAAGCTCTCTGCGGCTTTGAGCAAAGCATAATTACTGGTATAGTGCTATTCTACAATATGCTTCCTGGAAAAATCTCTTCCAAATGAACCTCTTAGGGCCACTGCTCAGAGCATGGAAATTTTATTATTGAATCATCTCACAGTCTGATTGGCTGATAAAACCTGTTGTTAGGTCCTAATGCAGAATTGAGGTAAGGGCAGTCATGAATTGGCTGGCCTGTTTCTTGTCCCATTAGTCCCAAATGGGTTCTGTACTGATTAAGTGCATCTGATTTTGACATCAAGGGCTTGATTGAGCCCAACCCAAGATGACGACTTGCTTGAAGGTTTTGGCTTTGCAACCTTTTTACTTATCCTTTCATGAGTTCACATATCAGTGCCCTCATTAGCAAAGTTTGGAGATCAGTGTGGGATATTTACGTGGAGAACTGCTGACACATGGATAAGAGTTGCCATACGTTACCACAACATGTTCTGCATACATTGCATATCTCTGTGGAAACAGTGTTATGCACAAAATATGTCTGACATGCACGGTGTGAAGGACCGGGCTTTACAATAAAGGACACCCTTCTTACTCTATTTAAATGTTAAAAATAGAAAAAATAATTTTAGCAGACCCCAGGGTAGACCACTAAATTCCCATTGAATTTCCAAATATAAACTGCTCTAGAAAAGACAAACTCTGGAGAACATAATACACAAACTCTGAGGGCAAACACACTTCTTCAAAACGTTTTAACTTCCGTTTGAGCTGTGCGAAAGTGCTAGTGCATACAGTATTGCGGCACAAACTTACTGGGTGGTGCTTACCTTCTGATCCACAATTGAACAAGCAATTTGTTTGATGTAGGCCAGGTCTGCAGTCTGAGGTAGAAGCACAGACTCTCTAGTCAGCCCAATCTGTATGATGAAGGAGACACCAGCTGGCGCCGGAGGCCCAGACGGCATTCCAGATGCCCCGCCGGGACCTGGGGCAACCACCATGTCCACTGTAGGGAACCCTGTGTTTTGAGATGTATGGACAGAGACCGGTGTTCCCTGCTGCATCACCACTGACCCAGGTGGAGATGGGTCACCCGGGGGGAAGAAGACCTGGGACATGGGTCCCGGAGACATGAAGGGACTGACATTGGCCATGCCGAAGAGTCAAAGACAGTCAAGAGAGAGATAAGACTGGGTAGTGTGAGGCAGCAAACTCACCTACACACACCAACAGTCACTCACTCATCAATAGTGGCCGTCCCTGCTGTGTGTCCCGCTTCTCCTAGAGCTTAAAAACAACTGATTCCTTTCCAGGAAGTAGCTTTTCTTTCTTCTCGCCTTCTCTTTCACGGAAAGGTCCTCTGCACGGCTTTCATTCCAGAGAAGAAGCAGGTGAGCAATGCAGATAAAGTTTAGCTTTCAAACTAAGTATCTCCTCCTCCTCCTCCTCACGCTTCCTGTTCTCTCACAACTCCAAACAAACTTTGAAGAGGGACACGTCCAAACTTCAAGGGAAAAAAAAACATAAAAGAAACTGTAACAAATGGGAAAGCAAAACAAACGCCTGTAGCAGTAACCCCGTCCGCTCAAGATGGCCTCCGAGTACAGCAAATTAGCCGGAGAGAGCTCCTGGTTAGGCTTGCTTTGCAAGTCAGGCTGTGTTTCAGTTTCTTGCCGTGTCTGCTGTGCCTCAGTGAGAAAACTACTGAAGACACTCCCTCTTCCCCCTGCCTCCACCTCCCTACTGTCTGAATCTCGCAGAGCCCAGAAGGAAGTGAGGTGACTGACAGATCTTTTGGCCAATCAGCAGGAGAGAGAGTTGTAAATGAGAAGCTCTATGAGATCATACATATCCACTTCTGTCTCCTCCCAGTCCCACATACACCACCTTCCCTCCCTCTCAACTTTTACGTCTCTCTCTTTGTGTAACAGTTTGCCTTGTTTACTCCCCCACCCTGGAACAACTTTGTCCTCCTCTTTTTGCCTGGGGCCCCACACTAACTTTTTCTCAGTCACTCATTTTCTCTCTCGTTCTCTCTCTCTTTTCAGATTTGGTTCTCTCATTAGAACCAAATATCTGATGTGTGTAGCATAAACACACCTCAATAATCAGCCCACATGTGATCCTGCAGCCACATTAACTTTACAAAAGGTGGGAGTTCTGCTTTTTTCCCCCCTTGAATGAATGTCAGTTCACAGTTAAGAAACAAGCATTGCATTCATCTCTGAGAACTCGAATCAAATAAAACAAGAAATTAAGTGTTTGCTATAGCTTAAACAATAACAATGGTGAAAATAAAATTACATTTTTTAACTTCTTATTGTTTCAGGTTTAAACTCTTACACTTTTCTAATTTTTTTTACTAAATTAGACCCTTGCAAGATGAGATATCAATATTTGTGGAGAGTTTTCCAGGAAAGACTGTACATTTTAATTCTGCATTTCTTCTAAATGTTTATGAAAAAAACGTCAGAATAGAGACATTGCTTACATGTAAATGTGGGTGCCCTTTATGGTGTTGAAGTCTTTATTTGTATTAGCTTAGTTTCAATAAATGATCATTCTATATACAAAATACATTAAATAATTGTATTTCCTTCATCTATCTATCTATCTATCTATCTATCTATCTATCTATCTATCTATCTATCTATCTATCTATCTATCTATCTATCTATCTATCTATCTATCTATCTATCTTTCTATCTATCTATCTATCTATCTATAAAAAAAATAAGCCTTTTTAAGATTTATGTGTATTGATAGTAAAACTGAATTGAATAGTTCTTACATATTTTAATTTAATAACTGATCCTTATGTAACGATAATCCTTTTGTTACCCAATTATTCAATTAAAATATTCAATTTGATGCAATTTTACTATTAATTGAAATAGCTTTCTATTTCAGATAAATGCCGTTCTTTTGAACTTACTATTTATCAAAGAATCCTGAAAAATACATGCACAACTGTTTTCAACATTGATAATAACAATAAATGTTTCTTGAGCAGCAAATCATATTAGAATGATTTCTGAAGTATGTGATGCTGAAAATTCAGCTTTGCCATCACAGAAATAAAAAATAAATAAAAAATAAAATAAATGCCCAACTCTCTGACTATCCTCGTCCTAGACCAGATGGCCTACTGTATATCAGAGCCCAAATATGCTGATCAATCCCAAAAATTGGTCAGTATTCATAAAACTTCTGCATACCCAAAGACACTTTCTCAGACAGTTCACATTTACATTTTACATTTAGTCATTTAGCAGACGCTTTTATCCAAAGCGACGTACAAATGAGAGCAATAGAAGCAACTAGAACAGTCAAGGGCAACAGTATGTTCAGACCAGACAATAATGAAATCTCTGTACAAAACCATGTTTTTATTTAGTTGTTTTTGGATTTTTTTTATGACATACAACACAAGACCTGCACAGTAAACAAAATAAAAGAAAGAAAAAGAAAAATCAACAGGAAACATTAAAAAGATGTAATTTGATACAAGCTAGAAAGCAGTTCAAAAATATGTATAATAAAACAAAAATAAATAAAAGGCTGGTCTTTTTTTATCCCTTGTAGTTAGAGGATATAGTTGAATACAGCTTAATATGATGTACAAATTATCACACAGTGATAAATTGCTATTAAAAAATAAAAACACATAACAAAAAGTCCTTTTTACCTTGGCTGTGGACTGAAACGTTTTTTTTTCTCTTAAATTTCCATACAATTTTCAGTTTTAGGCTTTTACACAATCACAAGCAATTCTTAAGCCTAGCAAAAAAGGTACTACCGTCGTCTTACACCTTATTACTAGTAATCATAATGATAATATGTCTAGTAAAGAAAAGCATATATGTGAGAAAATGGGAAACTTACATTATGCATCGGCAGCTTGTCAAACATATAAACATTTTCGGTTTCATTCCTTATTTCTTTTCTTTTTTTACAGATTCGTCCTCTCTCGGTAAGGAATGTATTTTGCCATTGTAGTTCCAAGACTCGTATTGCATCGAGGGGTGCGCAAAAAGGTGTACAAAAGAGACAGCAGGACTCGTCTAAACACCCATGCAACCGGCAGTCTTTGGAAGAGAACTTAACGATGCAGCAATACGTCGATGAACCGAACTGTTCGTGTTATTCTACACGTGTAGTGTAGCATAAAGCTAACCGTTAGTGTGCGGTGCGAAGCTTCTAAGAAAAGAGGTAAGCAGCAAAGGATTATGAGATTCCACTGAACGTAAGTTTGTGGTTATGTGACATTCATGGACTGGGCGAACATCCCAAAATGAAACGGTGGTCTCGTCATTATACAAAGGACACAAGCCATAACCTTGTCCATTAATAAAATCACTCCAAGAGGTTTTCTGCACTTGCTAACTTACAAATCCAGACTGCTTTCCTTGCCAAAGACCAACCAAATAGGAAAGCTCATTTTCTGGGTTGGATGGATGGAGTGATTCTAGATGGAGGTGGTCTGACATGGCTCCGTTATGCTAAAGCGCTCTTTATGGCCCATCAGTCTTTCTGTCGTTTCGGACTTGCCTTCTGGCCACTCGAGTACGACCACGGAAAACCAGTAAAGGACAAAAATAAACCCTGCAAAACGGAAACTGGCTAAAACATGATGTGACCTTCGATCTCCAGAGATCAGGCTCCCTCCAACTAAGGAACCTAAAGATCATTCTTCATCTCACCTTGGTGCCCCCACAAGTTTCAGAGTTGCATTTTGATTCCTTGCTTAGCCAACAAAAAGCAAGGCGCCCCACTTTTATTTCCATTAAAAGAGCCATGAGTGTTGCTATTTTACCCTGAAACACCTCCTTATGTTGCCTTGATTAAGGGCCATCACGTGGACTTTTTGGATACGCCTACCTCCAAGTTTCCCCACTGGACTTTTACCTCTTGGTAAATCAAGCGTATACTGGGGGAACTCGAGTTCTTGTCACTTAAAACGCCCTTCCGAGCTTCACTTTGTTCTCCACTTTTCAGGACCAAAAAGAACTTGGGTCGAGATCACAGATGTCCGAAAACTCAAGAACCGACAATACAGCTGTACTTAAACATTGGAACTTGTAGTTTGTTACAGGAGACAATTGTCAACCGTAGATCCTCTAGCGCGGATATATCGTCTTAAAAATACCCTGACAAAACCTTAAAAGCCACTTCGGCACACCAGATGTATTCCCGCCACACTGGCTGTATTTCTGAAATGCCAAAGAACCGTATTTGATGACTCGGAGGAATGGCAGGGGTCAACCGAGATTTGATACTTTACGACCCTCGTCGCGTACAGGTCCCTGATTCAGAGATCTTAGCACCAAGGTTGTGGAACAAGTGTGCTATGTACAGCGCATCCTGCTTATATACAGAAATGAGTTACTCATCCAACTGCAAATGTTCCCAAAAAGTCTTCTGACCGATATCGAACAGTACAATAAATACACTACTCAACAGTCACCTGACTATTACGGATAATGCCACCTGATTGGATATGGATGAAGACGGTGATTGCAAAAGGCTTGTGCTGGCACCGTCACACACGCAGATACACACGTGTTTGGTTTTAGTTCAAGGTGTACTCGTCATATGAATGAAATGTGTTGAGGAAGTGATTATGAAAGGCTGAAATACTAAGGCTCTTAGCTGTGAGGCTAAAGTTAAAGCTGTGTTGTACTTCACAGCTGAACCGTAACCGAAAAAAAGAAGCAGTCTTTGGAATGAAATGCATCAATCACCTCACGTTACTAGGCGACAGTTACGCGAGGACATTAATTCACAGATTAGATGCAATTTACATTGAGAAAATGTGCAAGCTCGGGTAATGTCTTGTTTACCGAGAGCCTTCAAATCCTCAACCTAAACGGAGCATGAAATTAAAATCCAGGGTGTGTGTTGTGTTAAGGTGTGTGTTTGCGTGGTCCATCCGTCAACAGATTGGACATCCTTCGCAAAAAACACTGTGCAGATTGTTAGTAGTGTCGTCTAAAACTGAAATCAGGACCAAAGCAGCAAACTCATTAGTATTGTAAGCGGTAGAGTTTGTATCGTAACATGTGAGGCATAAAAGAATGATGGGTTGTGTGCCTTTTACACAGGCAGTGATGTGTAGAACATTGTTCCCCTCGTTTGAGTGAGTGTGTGTGTGTTTGTGTGTGTGTGTGTGTGTGTGTGCGGATATTCAGCATTTCACTCTTTTGGCCCAGTAGTGAGGGTGGCTCCCCTGAGAAGAGATAAAGCAAAAATTAACTCATGGTATGCACAAACACGACAAGTAACTGCAAATGATTTTAGCCATGATAACATGCCACAGACATAAAAAACTGAATTAGAACACAAGGACACAACTTGCATAAAAGATAACAGAAAAAGAAATCATGAGTTGTTAATGTGAGCTGAATAATGCGAGTCAAATAAATCTGAAGATAAAAAATGTTTGAGCTGTCCTTATGGATGCACATAAAAACATTGATCGCTAACAGTGTAGTCTGTAGGGGTGTGCGCTATTGACAAAAAATGATATCTCGATATTTTCTGGGATTTTCTTGATAACGATAATTAGACGATATTTTGCTGAGTGCGTTTATTGTGTTGGTACCTTGCCAGGTTTAGGACTGCCGTGGACATCTGACTCCTCGAGTTTTTGATGTTCTTCACATTGTTTGTGGTGATCAGTTTGCAGCAGTGAAATCTTCTTTTCCAATCAATTTAATTGACTTTTACCTTTTATGGGCATTTTTACCAAGTCCTGGCTTTGTTTGGAACTATATTAATTGGCTAAATAGAGCAAAAACAGGCAATATTGTGTCTAAAATGTAAGTTGCTTAATATTAACTTCTTGTTTATCGAACTGTTGTATAAAATCAGCATCACATTTGTAATCATGCTGATATTTGATCGTGTGATATTGATTAACTATATTAAACGATATAAATATAAAATACATCCAGAGGTAGTTTTGCCCCCTTATCTTGAATATTGTGTGCATTCTAAATGCATTTTAATAGACTAAATCAGGGGTTTTCAATCTTTTAGATGCCACGGACCCCCAAATATGATCATCCCTGTGGGATCCTAAAATTCATAAGGCATCTGTCTTTTTATAAACAATTTATACACAAAAAAATATTATTATAAATCTAAAATTAGCTTCAGTTACATTATTATACAGTCAATGTAGTAATGAATTGTTATATGTAGTATTTATTTATTGCTTATTTAATTTAATAATTTTTTTTATTGTAATCTAATTTAATTTATGTAATAGATTAATAACTACCTAATATTTTTAATCACATTTTTTATTTATTTAGATCTAATTTACTGCTTTACTCTAGCCTGGATGCCAGCCGAACTTAGCCCAGGAAGTTCAATCTGGACTTGATCCGTTGTGGAGCAACTATGCTTGAACCAGAGCTGTTTGGACCGGTCAAATTGTCAGGGCGGGTTTTATACGATGATGGACAGATGATCAACAGAAACGTAATCATCAAGTCACCAAAGAGCGCTTGGGTTGAATCTGTTTACTAAACGGAGAACTTCGTATATGCATTCACCTTTACTATTTCTCTCAGAAATGATGATATAAATATTTTTTTACAACACCGGAAAAGATTGTTTACACTCATCTTCTTCTTCTACCTCTTCCAGCGTGCATGCAGTTGAGTTCTGTTGACAACTATGCGTCGTTCCGTTGCTCTGATTGGTTGTAGGTCTATCCAATTGAGTGCAGAGGCTTTTTCTTTCCTGGTTCGGTTGAAACACGCCTCATAATCATAGCCCAATGGAGCAGTATCAGACTCATATTCTGACTAGAATCTGAGTATGACGACGTCAGTCTAGTTTTGCTTTATTTTAATCTTTTTTTCTAGACTTTTCCACGGACCCCCTGACACTCTCTTGCGGCCTCCTGGACCCCAGTTTGAAAACCCCAGGACTAAATCACACAGTGAAAGTGTGGACTTTAAATGCGCAAGCGCACTAGTCCAACCTACTGGACTACATCACGTGGTGTATGCGTGCACTCTCTAGGGGTGTTTTTATAAAGTGAGGGGCATACTCGATGTCGTCAGATCGCACATTGTTAAAACAACAATCATGATATTATCATAGGCGATATATAAATCACACACCCCTAGTTGTCTGATTCACAAACAAGTGAATTTAATGGGAATATAATGCTTAAATGTGCATTTACCAGTGAGAAAATCAAACAAAGATCTTGGCGAGCGCATCGGCCCCAGCGCTGGCGATGAAGGGCTGCGAGGGGTGGAAGGCCACGTCATGAATGGCCTCATCATGTTTTTTCCTGTGTGCTGTGATCTCCTGCACACACGTGCGATTGTCCAGCATCCACAAGCGCACTGAGCAGTCATGACCTGAGAAAAACACAAGATACAGATGCAGTGACGCCACTTTGTTGGCAACTTTCAAATATCCGTGCGAATGGTCTGTTGACGTGGATGTGTTCGGAAGGCTTCAGTTGTCTTGTTGTTTGACGTCACACACTGCATGCCCGTGTACTTTTACTTACTGCCGGAGATGAGGTAAGTGCCTTTTGGGTCTGTGGTAAGACAGGTTACAGCATCCAGGTGAGCAACCATGGAATGGATCACTTTCCCTGAAGCCAAAGCGAGAGGAAGGAAGAAAAAGATTAGGTCATGTGGGATATTCCAAGTTCTGGCTCAACCAATGGAATGAGATTGAGTTTCTAAATTCATCCTTTTTAAAGGGATTTTTCACCCAAAAATGAAAATTGTGTCATCATTTACTCACCCAAGTTGTTCCGAACCTGTATACATTTCTTTCATCTGCTGAACACAAAAGATGATATTTTGAAGGATACCAGTAACCGAACAGTTAATGGTCCCCATTAATTTCCATACTATAGAAGTCAATTGGGTCCATCGACTGTTTGTTTATCTATATTCTTCAAAATATCTTCTTTTGTGTTCAGCCGAAGAAAGAAATTCATACAGCTTTGGAACAACTTGAAGATGAGCAAATTATGATTTTTGGGTGAACTATCCCTTTAAGCAAAGTTTCTCATAAATTGGGATTCATGAGGGAACTGCAAGGGGTTGATGAAAAGCTAATATATATGAAGTCTATCTAGTTTGGGAATTCCTTTTCCTCGTAAAAGAAAAATCTAGATAAACCTCACTTGATGACTCATCCACAAATTTCACATTTTGCCTTTGAGACAATTTCTATTGCTGACACATATCCACATAAATCAATAAAACAGTCCTAATGTGGCAGAAAATAAAATGCACCACTGGGTTCACATTGCAGCTGTCCTTTCTTCACAGGCTAATCTTTAACACCAAGAATGTTATTCACTTCTCTTCAAGTGCTCTTGCTATATAAACTGGTGATTAAAGGTTGGTGTCTGGCATCGCTTCGACTGAGTTTTTTTTATACCAGAGGTTACTTTTTAACTGCCTCAAAAGGTCTACTGTGACTGCACCGTAGGGGAGTTAAATGGCTTTGCTGGTGTATTTACAGTTCCCACAGTGCACAGCTGGAAAATATACAGCGAGTGTTATTATGGGCCTCAACATTGCTACAAGCTCTACACACACACACACCTGTCTTGTTGTCCAGGAAGCGGATGGTACGATTCTCGTGGGCTGTAATGGAAATTGGTTGGGACGGATGGCTGACCACGCGGTTAATCAGCTCGCTGCCTGCAGGAGGCGGTAAAGAAAAACACAATATTTTATTATTGTACAACAGGCTTCAAGTTAAGCAGAAATTGCTTTCATAACCCATTTTACTTCTGTAACGTGATGCGTGCAACTATGATTTTCAATGTAGGTCAAGAATTTGATCATCCATTTTTATATACTTTGACACCTGTTCACACACACGCATGTACGTACGTATGTATGCGTGTGTGTGTGTATATATATATATATATATATATATATATATATATATATTTTATAATAATAATATTAATTTAACAATCTACGGTAACACTAACATTACATTAATATGAATTGACAATGTTTCTAAAGCATTATTGATGGTAGCTTATGTCATTAATATTAACTAACAATACATAGTTTTTTATTAACTACAATTAACAACAACAACAAAAAATAAAAACTAATGTACAGCTCATTCTACAGTGTTATCCAATACATTATAAATAAATGCATTAAAATGAATAATATATAATAATAATTTAGAATTCAATTCAGCCTATTCAAGTATTTCAGTAACTTTCATTTTATATATATAGATAGATAGACAGACAGACAGACAGACAGACAGACAGACAGACAGACAGACAGACAGACAGACAGACAGACAGACAGACAGACAGACAGACAGACAGACAGACAGACAGACAGACAGACAGACAGACAGACAGACATACATACATACATACATACATACATACATACATACATACATACATACATACATACATACATACATACATACATATATATAGTTTACAACAAGAAAAAAAAAAGCATAGATTGGAAAATTTGTGAAATTTTGCTAGTTGTCAATTCCTGTATGAAATGGAGCTTACCATCCTTGGTCTGGGTCTCCAGGACCATGATGCTTTGCTCTGTGTTGAGGTCATAAAGCAGAGTCTCGCCCCCATCGAAAGACACAACAATTTGGGACGGGTCTGTGTTTACAAAGGCAACCGAGGTGGGAGTGCCGTGTTCTGAAAGACAGAGAGGGAATGAGTGAGAGGGACATACAGAAAAGAAAAGCAATCCAAACACATATTGTCCCCTCCTCACCTTTCTCCTTGTTAAAAACAGACACACACGGTGAGGAATTATGGGGGTCCCAAATCCGCACAGTCCCATCCGCTGAGCAGGAGGCCAAACGCTTCAGGCTGGATGAGTAAGCCAAACCCCACACTGAGTCCTCATGCCCTGATAACACGCTGCTCTCCACGCCTGGATCTGAACGCATTTACACACAACATTTCAGTCTAGCTCTGTCCAATGTGTCAGTGCCCTCTAGTGGACTGTAATATAAACGCAACTGTTTCCGTGTGACATTGTGTAACTTGCAAGCGCAGTATAAGGTAGACTTGCCATAGTTGTCGTAAGGATCAACATTAAGGTCTGGAATCTTCCAGCCTCGCACAGTGCCGTCCAGACCTCCGCTGTAGCATGATTCTCCCTCCTCCCCCATAGCCAGAGAAAGAACAGCACCACTAAAACCACACACACAAGAAGCACTTTTAAAAGCCAAAAAGGTATGTGGCAGTACCATGATCAAGAGATCAGATTGTAATACCATTGTACTCTAATATAGTGGTGATGATTGATTTCCATATTCATTTACATTGTAATCTAAGGTACTTCAAAGACCCCAAAACAATGGTAATGTCATTAAATACCATGTTAGTAAAGTAAGCAAAACCTAATAAACAGCATTTGAGAGATTTCTGTCCCTCCAGCTACGCAACAACCACTCTGACACTTCAAAAAATTCATAAAGAGATCGTAAATGTATGGAGTCAATTTAATGCCGCATAGATTTGCAAAAGAATAAAGTTTTGCAAACAAAAAACTTTAACATTAACTGATCTCGAACTTCTTTAACTTAAGCAAACGCTGCTAATACACATTTAGTTAACAAAATAAAACTATAAACATTCAAATGCTATAGAAGTGCACACTGACACTGAGAGAAATAAACAGCAGATGCTGGCTATTTTCAGACAGGCCGCGTTAGCCAGTAGTCCACAGCTAATAATATACACCACTTTAACATGATCTCTAACTTGAGCAAACGCTTATAATACCCATTTAGTCATAACAAAACCGTACTCGTTTTAATGCTAGTAAAAGTGTGAGTACAAGGAAACGATGCACCCGCATGCCTCTCAGCCATGGTGCCTTCATCTGTGCTGATCTGTGTCTCGAGGAGATGATGGCACACGGAGGGAGGCGTGACCATGTCAAAACAGTGCCATCAAGTGAAACGCACAGAAAAGTGAAGCGCAAAGGGGAAACAGCATCGCAAACTCACACTTGACTGAAGCGCAGAATAAAAGTTGCGTTGCAAATGAAACCACTTTATTTTCCTTTTGCAAAACGTATTGTTTTCTCTCAATACTTTATTTTTCTTTTGCAGTACTTTATTTTTGTTTGCAAAACATTATTTTCTTTTGCAATACTTGCAAATCTATGTGGCATTAAATTGACTCCATATAAATTTGATCCATATGAATTGAGTGGTTTAGTCCAAATTTTCTGAAGAGATACGATCACTTTAAATGATCAACAGATTTAATTCATCATCTCACACATCAGTTGTGGTAAACGGAAGCTCAAGCATGTTGGCTTGACATGCGAGAACCAATGAGGTTAATTCTCGTGTTACGCAACATGTTTGAGCTTCAGCAAGAACCAATGAGGTTTGTTCTCGTGCGTCAAGCAGGTTCAGCTGAGCTTCTGTTTATGTTCGCTGATCAATGTTTATATCTGAATAAAAGCCTAAGTTCAATCTGTTCATCATATAAAGTCTCTTCAGAAAATTTGGACTAAACCGCTCAATTCATAGGGATTAGTTTTACGATATCTTTATGAACTTTATGAGGCAAAAAAGTGGTAGTTGCATGGACTGTAAATGGAGGGACAGAAATCGCTCAGATTTCAATTAAATATCTTAATTTTTGTTCCAAGATGAACAGAAGTCTTGTGTGTCACAGGTCACGTTATTTCACTTTTCGGCGGACTTCAGTTCAGTCCGATTTAGGGTTTGGTACCGTTTGGGTTTTTTCCGATACCGGTGCCAAACCGATACTTTTAAAACGGTACCGCGCATCAACAGTGCCTGAACCCATACTTAAACGAGGTAGATGAAAGATTAAAGAATGGCTTTTATAGATTTTTTTAGTATTATTTAAATTTAAAACTTTATTACAAGTTTAAAGTATACTTAAATATATAAATAAATACAAAACACAGTTTACTTAACAAATTCACAGTAAAACTAAAGCCACCTAACTACAACTAATTTAACTCTAAATAACAGTTACAGTAATAACAGCAGTAGTCTGTATTCTTGGTATGCTACAAACCAGCTTCAAGCTTCAGCTTTATTTTGCAGAAATATGACCATATCGCATCGCCTTATTGTTTCCATGGTGACGCATCATGCTTCTTACATGACACACAGCTGCCACAATAGCGCTGTATGACAGCTCAGCTGTATCGGTTTATTTAGTTATGTGTGAGTGAATGTGTGTTAAGCCCCGTTTCCACCGAAATTACCTGGAAAAATTTGTACCAGGAACTTTTTTTTACAGGAACTTTTTTCCCCCAGACCTGCTGCTGTCTGCGTTTCCAATTCGGTCTAAAGTACCGAGAATATTAGGCAAATTAGTCCGGTGATGTAGGACTGCGCGTGGCGCGACTGCTCCTCCCAGTCAACGACGGACAGTAATAATTTTTGTGCGACACTGTCTGCAACAATAACAAGTGGAGGAGATGCAAGCAGCGCTGCTTTTGCTGGTTATATATTAGTTTACTAAAGAGGTCATTAACAAAATGGCGGAAAAGAGACGAGCACTGATACTAAAGCGTATTCTGAAAGCTCGTAAAGCTAGATTTAAAATATGACAAAGTATGTTATCATCAGCTATTATGGACATTGACCGTGAGATGGCTGAGACGAACGCGCGCCATCGGACAGAAAGAGCAAGACTGATATTTACTGAACGATCTTCGCAAAAGACTTTTAAAAATGCCGTGAGCTCAACCAATCAGCATGTTCAGCGCCCAAGTCCCACCCCCGAAAGTTCCCGAACTCTGAAAAAGTACCACCTCGGGAGCAGGGCCGTTCGGAGGGGGAGATATTTACCCGTAACTTCATTTAGACCATGGTTCCTGCGGTCGAAACACACCGAGTATCACCCCAAAGTTCCTGGGGAAAGTTCCTGCGGTGGAAACGCGGCTTTAGTTGATCTATATTGCGCGAGGGGCGGTGCCATGTTAGTTTGCGCCTCAGAGAATCAGATCTGTCGGATTTATATCATGTAAATGAATTCACCTTTCACGAAATACATGAAATTAAGTGACCACTGAACTGGGAGAAGAATAGAGTAAACTATATAGTCACTATATAATGTGTATCTGCTTCCATAGACATCGGTGTTTGTTTTTTGCTAGTACTTATGAGCATTAAAAAAAAATTACAACACTGAACAATTTTTTTACAACACTGTCTGAAACCTCAAATAAACATGATGTGGTTGAAAACACTGAATTGTTGTGATATGTGATGAGCGCTGAGAGCGTTTGTCTCTGGCTCGGCGCCAGCCAAAGAGCGAAAGCACGTTTGAATTTAAGTGGCACCGAAATCTGTATTCTGATTCGGCCCGGTACATACAGGTTATATAGGTAACGGTGCCCGGTACCCAACCCTAGTCTGATTATAAACCTGTCCCACTCACCTGTGTGCTCTGAATGTATAAATGGGCTCAACGTCCAGCGCTGCATTTCTGTGAAAGCAAAAAATTAAAGGTTTCCATGTTAGCGCACAAAGAGACAGCTCTAAAAGTATCATTTATGGATACATATTTCTAAATATACTTCTAGACACCTACACTAACACAATTATAGTGACGTGTGTCTTGTAGAACTATAGTGTCTTGTTTTGATGCAAGGTTAAGATGTGGTTCTTACTTTTTGGAGTGCATTGCCTTGTTGAGGTTCCACAGCTTGAGTGTTCCATCCTCAGAGGCGGACAGCAGCACGGCCTGGCTGGGGTGAAAGGTCAACGCTCGGATGGCGTCAAAGTGGCTTCGTAGTGTGAAGCGAGGGTTCCATGTTTTTTTGAACTCTTCTCGACTTTCCTGCAACTAAAATGAGACATGAAATTAAATGAAGTGTAATTCATACACACAACAGAAAACTAAAATAATGCCCATTTCACAGTAAATACCGTATGTAAAAAAAGTTTGCGAAACAGTTAAACTGTTGAAAACAGTTGATAGTAGTAGTACTTCAGGGAAATAATATACTTTAATCAAAATGTTTTCTGACCCTTAATTACAATTAAATCAAAATTTATTGTAGTTTAAACCTATATTAAATGCAATTAGCTGAACTTTAGAGTGCTTTTTTGACCCACTAAAGTACTTTTTTTTTATGTACTATGGTTAAGGTATGCTTGTATTTCAGGCATTAAATATATTTGTAATGATGTTGCAATTTAACACATTTTAAATATATTAACTTATAATGTAATATTGAATAAGTTATTTTGTTATGTTAGTCAACACAAAAATAAATGCCATGTAAATAGCATGTCATTCTAAACATCACCTGCTCATGAAGCACACATTCTAATGCTTAAAAACACACTCATTTGTGGAGAAGATATTAGTTATAACACTAACATCAATGGTGAGGTCATTGTCGTTGGCAACAGTAAGATCAGCCAGCTCCCCGAGGTTCATATCTCCTCCTCCAACCGCATCCAGTATGAAGACATCAGATGAGAAGCCGAGAGCGCCCCCTTGAGCACAGGCACATACACAACAATTAACAAGCTGAAATTGGAATATAAAAATATAGTTGTTTATAGCAGTATGTAAAATTTAAAGCTGCAGTCCGTAACTTTTTACACTCTAGCGCTTAATAAACAGAACTGCATGTGTCTTGTGGAAGAACATTGGAGCTACATCTCTCTGTTTGTGTCTATGGCGAGTCACGCAGGGACTGTGCTCCTCCACAGCGGTTCCTACCAGACCGGTCTGAAACAGTCCCAATATAAACACTTATTATAAGAAGTGTACCATAATGATTCAGGGTAAGACAAAAACACGGTTTGGAAAATGGATTCATGTTGTACATTCTCATTATAGAATTTTTTTAAATCTTGAACACAAAAAAACTACGGACAGCAGCTTTAAGCAAAACTGAATATGGTTGTGTGCATTTTCAATTTGCCAATTAGAATTATGGCAGTATTATAATGTTTTCTCAAGAACCTTAAACATGTCATTTTTATTAAAAAAATGTATAATGTTAGAAAGTGCAAATCATTAACACACACATTTCTGGTTTCAGCCATTTTAAAAAACGATTTTATTTAAGGTCTCACTATGCAGTTTGCATATATATTTTTAAATACATATTAATAATTAATAATTATTGTTATACTAACAAAATTAAAATGAGTAAACATCACTAAGATTGTATATCAAATTAATAATATAATATAATTAATATAATATATTTTTGTAAAGCTGCACTATGTAACTTTTCCATCCACTAGAGGTCGCCTATTCAAAACAAAGGCGCAGTTTGATGATGCCACGTTTGAGTGCAGAATCTTGGGACAGGTGGTCTCCACCTCATAGCCGTTGGAAATTAATCGGGATTGGAATCATGTTTATGGATGTGATTATTAACATTACTGTAGTATGAAGCAGAGCAGGAGCGAGCGTTGTGGAGCTGAGCAAGGCCGCTGGAGCGATTATAAGCGAATAAGAAAAATGCAACACACGCCTCGCGAGCAGCAGGACTGTTATTATGGCATAGTCGCCGGCGGGACTTTTATTATGCCACAGTCGCCGGTGCCACCTCCGCTTTTCCGGTTATGAGTATGAAGTAACGCAGCTCTGTTTATCATATTAGATACATCTGATTACGTTACTCTGTGCGTTCGCTCGGCGGCTGCTATGACACTTTTCTCACGATTTACAAATAGTTGGGAACATTTGGGATATTGTAAGTACTCAACTGAACAAAATATATAACACTGGCCTAGTGGTTTTTGTATATTTTAAAATACATTTTTTTACATAGTGCACCTTTAAATACACAAATTAAATATTTTTTTGTCTTGGCAACAATGAATGTTCGGTTGAGTAATGAAAATTAAAATAAATTAATTAATGAATAAATACATTGATAGAGTGAATGAGTAATTAATGAATTACTCTTTTAATCAGAGGAAATAGTTGAAAATATTAAGCTTTTTTTATTATTATTATTATTACCAAAGGTGATCAGTTTGGGATTCAGAGAGCCAGGTGGCTGTTCTTACCCTCACTGGAGCGCGCCTGGCCCGGGATAGAAGGCGGTGGAGTGGGTTTGGGGGGGAAATCTGACATCATGCCTTGCAACTTGTTCCGGCGGTTCTCTGAACCTGAGCAGAGGAAGAAAGAGGAGTAAACAAACCAGCAGACAGAGCAGAAAAAACTAAATCAACCATTCATCCTGTAGTATGCCGACATGTTTGGAAGAAGTGAAGGAAAACAAGGGAAACAAACAAGTGTGAGGTGACGTGAAGACAAAATGGTGGCCCCGTCAACAGATTTTATCAACAGGAAGTTACAAACAAAAGCACATTTTATGAAAACAATGAGCGGTCATAGCATGACGATAAAGGGAAACACTCACATTCACAAACAAAAAGACAACGTAGGAATAATGAGTTGTCTAGTAGCACAATCCCAATTTCCCAAAAAATTTAACATACGAGCCTCCATACCCAATTCACGACCGTCTCCAGATATACGAGCTTCTCCCGCACCTTCCCCTTCCTCTCCAGAGGCCAAGAAATCAAACTCGCCCAGGGCGTCCTCAGAATCATCTTCATCATCCTCGTCCTCAGGGTCAAGATCTGTGGTCATGGGTTCTCCGCCCATCTACATGTGTACAGGCGACATGCTATCAGCAACAAAACAGAATCGGTGTACATGGGCCTTATCTTCATGTAAACACTCTGACCTTGCTCCTGGACTTCTTGTTTTTGCGTCCATCAATGCAGTCTGTGGTCATGCCCTGGAAGTCTTCCTCTTCATCACTGTCATCCTCATCGTCGTCCTCACAGCCACGAAGGAAAGGAATTTTATCCAGAACAGAGCTGCCCATCCGTTCTTTAGAACTCTCTTTCCCAGCACGCCTGTGAGAGAGACATTTCTGTACTATTACCACAACAGACATGACACCATACCACATTAGAACAACCCTCTCAAGTCTCTCGTGGGTGGCTTATCGCGTGTATAAAAAAGCCAGCAATAGCAATATACTAAAGGACACAATGCTAAGTTAGGAGTTATATTTAATGTGAACAGGTAACATACTGCATTATCCTAACAATATGCTGTCTGTGGCTGCCAAGAAACGCAAGTCAAAGTCAAACCTTGAGCTGTGTGAAATCTGAGTAAAATTAAACAAATAAACATTACAAATTTGTTTTAAAAAGAATAAAAGCAACACAAAACCAAAAATATGAAACAAGTGAGATTTTGTTCCATTTTTGTTTTCTTTTATTACATAAATAAATGTTAAAATTTATTTTAGTTTAAAGGGGTCATGACATGAGAATTATCTTTTGACATATAAAAGGTCTTTGTACCATTAAAGCTTAAAGGTCCCATGGCATGGCGTTTTTATATTATTTTATAATGTTTCCTGAGGTGTACTTATATTGTTAGTATGATTTTTACATAAAAAAATGTCATAATTTAGAAATAAAAGGCATTTTTTCTATACTGATATTACCCCTTTGGCTGAATGCCCTGTTTCAAGGGGCGTGTCTGCTGTGAGACTTCAGTGAAAACGCCCACTGATGTGATTGGCTGACATCTTTGCATTTGATATGAGTATTAGATGTTGCGGAGGGGAAGTGGTTTAGCGAGGCACTGCAGGAGATAGAGAGACTGACTGGGCACTCGTGAACCAGAGATGGAGAGCTGGAGGAAGTTTTATTGTACTGAGTTGTTGAGAGCGCTGTGCTGTTAGCGCGAGCTTATTTTGTTTGTATCTGAGAGTACTGAATAAACAGTCCCAGTCACATCGACTCTGTCTTCTTCCACCTTATTCTACGAACTTTGTAACACATGTAACGCACCATTACAGCTGTCGAGATGAACGAATCGTCAAAGTGTGGATTATAGCATTATTTTTAGATCTTTTCTCATCACATGAACGGCTCCACAGGCAGTCTGTTGATCGCGTGAATGCCGTGATATCATCATTGCAACGCGTTTTCTCTGGAAAAAAAAAATTTCACCAGAACTAACAGCAAACACAATGTCGATATGAATACAGTAAGAGCTTCGCTGTGCTGAATAACAGCGCCATTCATTATAATGGCAGTTTGGGCAAGTGTGCAGATACACTCGCGACGTGTGATTGACAGATCCGAACATTATAAAGAGTGTTCTTTGATCGCTCTCTGTAGTTTAATCACTTAAATAACGGCTTTGTTTCATGCTACTAACAGAAACAATCGTTTTAGTCACTGGCTTGATTCACTGATGCATTACGCTTAGGGCATCAAGACGGCGATCATTAAATGATCTAGAAAGATCTTGAATGATTAGCTACACATCAGAAATCACTGATCACAGATCAGGCATTAATGAACACTGTTACTCCCTGTTTGTCGCGGTGCTGTCGAATCCATATGGTAAAGTCTGTTTGTAAAGCCTGTGCTGACATAAACTGAATCCATTTTCTCCGAATGCTCTGGGCAGGCAAACAGAGGAAGGGGAGGTAACCTTTCCTGTTATGATGACATAACAGGCAAGATTCCAGATCGGCTCGTCTGAGCTCTCATTTTCTCAAAGGCAGAGAAAGACAGCCAGAACTCGGTTTTCACCCATCCAAATTTATAGCCACTTGGGCACCATATACAGGCTAGGGGAACTCATATTAATGTTAAAAAACCTCATAAAATGAAATGTTCATGCCATGGGACCTTTAAAACGTCCTCATTATAAACAAAGCATTTATTTAACCAAGCTCCAAAAATGGCTCGATTGAATATTGCAGGCAAATACAGGGCACACGGGCAAATACATTTGCATATGACCGACTTCAGAGCAAGATATCGGCAAATAGTTATACATCGTCGCAATCTTAGACTGAAAAAAAATATGGACGTAGTGTCCGTGACGTCACCCATAGGATTCTAAAGAGCCGTTTTGAAGAGTAAAGTAGGGCCGAGCTGGCCGTTGCCATCTTGGCAGCGTGTCACTCTCGGATAATAGAAAATGGGCAAAGAGGCGGGACTTGGGTGGAGCTGAGGTGACGCAATGACAAACAGACAGCAGATACATTTCTATCCAGCGGTCACTCAAAGTGGCCACGCCCTTAATTATGCAGAACTTTAAGGCTTTATATAGTGAAAACGAATGTTATATTAAAAGACCACCCCCTCACAGTTGTAATGAAGGGTAAAATTAGCCGTATAGACCAAAACCACAATTTGTACCAGTCTGTAAACCAGTTTTTTTTTTTTCGGTTGTAAAGTTGGGCATTTTAACATGGGGCTCAATGAGATTCTGCTCCCTTCTGGAACCTGCTCCCTAGTGGCCAGTCGATAAATTGCAGTTTCAGTCACTTCCGCATTGGCTTCAAGAGAAACTGCGGGAGGTGTGAATTTTAGCAGCATCTAGCAGTGAGGTTGCAAATTGCAACCGCCCATCGCTCACCCCTCCCTTTCGAAGCACAGAGAAGATACGGTGGCCGACACAGGACAAAGTTGTGGCCGTCAGAGAGAGCAGAGAGTGACTAGCGCTTTGTAGAGCAGTTTGTCTGTTTATGGCTACTGTAGAAACATGACGGCACAAAATGGCGACTTCGCTGTAAGGATACCCGCGGTGTATGTAGATAGAAATGTCTCCTTCTCAGGTAATAAAAACATAATGGTTCATTATGTAAGGTCTTTATACACCACTGAAAACCTGGTTATGAATATTATATTGCATTTCTGTCAATAGATCCTCATAAATACTACACACTGCACCTTTAACTGCTGAAACTTGCTAAAAAACAAAAACTATAAATAAAAAAAATTAAAAAATCAAATCAAATAGAACCCATTATAAATCACTGATGCGGTCTACACTGGATACAGTAAACAGATGCACATTCAGTTTTTGACATATTCCACACACTTGAGTCTGTCGACAACAGGACAAATGAAAGCGTGAAAGAACGTTCGCTTTAACGCAAACTGTTCTTTAACTGTTAATCATAACAATGGACGTTTACTGACTAGCCTTACAGGAGTCGCCTCTTAAAAGCGGATCATTTAGAGGGTCAGAATGAAGGTTGAAAATAATTGTAATCGCATACATATTTGTTTTTGTTTTGTTTTTTGTTGTGCAAAAAACTTTATTAACATTACAACTGAACCTCAAGGAACATATTAAACTAAATAAAAAAATACATGTTGTGACCCCTTTAAATAATTGTATTATGAGAGAAAAAGAGAGCAAAATTATTAAGTTAGAATATTTGAGTTGGCACTTAGTTGCCTGGGACAATGCCAATTATTTAATAATATTTGATCGTAGAAGATGTGATTTCAGAGAGCACCATGTAATAAGACATGTGCTGCATCCCAATTCGCCTACTTATACTACGTCCTAAAAGTATGTACTTTTTCTTCACAAAAAAAGTACATACTTTTAGGACGTAGTATAAGTCTTAAGCATAAGCATACTTATGAGTGTGTAGCAGAAGAGTATGCAAGCTTTGGGACATACTACTTCATCATCTTAAACGGACTTTAACGGACTTGCTTAGTTACGTGCGTCCCGTCACCGTTTAAACTGCCCTGTCAATCGTCACAGTTCAAATCCTCCACATTCAATTTAATTTCCTACCGTATCGGAGAGAAATGTAGTAGCACGTTGATCTGCCATTCGTGGGTCTTTAATGCAGAGACTCTCCTCATGTGTTTGCAAAGTTAATGGCCAAACGTATCATTACAAAAGTTCACAATGCTGCGGCAGGTGAAATATAATGTTGCTAACATTGAATAAATATCTTTTTGTCAGGTTAAATACTGATAATTACTCACTCAAACCCCTTTATCTTATCCTCTCTACTTAACCATCAGACTTGCGTAACCGTCATGTTTGTAGTTTTTTTAACACTTTTTATCCACGTTTGTAGTTCTAATCGAATCCTCGTCCATTTCACAATGGGTTGTGGGCAATATCAGCCGTTAGAGTGCGCATCGATCTGCACTTCGGATTCTGACCGGAAATAGTAGACCATCCGGGAATCTTTGGAATACTCTTTTCAACATACTACGATTTGGGACATACTAATTCTTTTTTCGAATACTATTTAGTATGGATAGTATGCGAATTGGGATGCAGCGAAAGTATTTTAATAATGGAAAAATGATCCTAAGAGTCTCCTAAAAGTTTTCCAAGAGATTCCTCAATTCCTAAGGACAAATTAATTTGTACACAAACACTTACTGGACCTTAGGTTTACTGACTTAAATATCAGATGTGAAAATGCATGCTGTTTTAACCGTTTGATCTGCTCTTCTATCTGGCGCACTAGTAGTGATTCTCCTCCTTCGCGGGGTTCTGGTTCTGTGGGCGGTTCACTTGGAGGAGGCCCATTCGCCTCTGGGCTGTTGCGACCTAACAGGGAACGAACACGTTTGGAGCGCATGTCCAAGATGGTGTCGGAGTATCCCACCTCCTCCAGGTACCTGCTCATGAACATGCACAAAAACACCACATGCACAGTGTCAGCACAACATTTTGACAAATACATTTGAGAATTAATGCCAACAAATTCACAGACTTGCGCAATAACTGCCGGCCCTCCTTCCAAGGCATCTGATTGGTTGGCTCAGAGTCTGAATCTGCAGGCCCATTGGGTACTGTGAGAAAAGTATTTATTCTCATAAATCTAGACATTATTATGTTTTATTAATAATAATGTTTTATTAATAATAATGCACACATTATGTTTTGGAAAATATGAATCAGATCACGTTTCATAGCGCGCGTGTGTGTGTGTGTGTGTGATAGGTTTGTTTCTAGGTTGTTACTTGATTCAGCTTCTGTCTCTGGCTTCTTCTCTCCAGGGCTCTGATCAGTGCCACTTTTCAGCTTCTGATGTTTGGACCTGGGATAAAGATGATGAGGAAAATGAATGATCAACATCATACAAACAAATGGAAACATCCTCAGTTCTCACATTTAGATCGGCGTAGCATCTTCTCTCAAACAATTAAACATAACATAAAAAATAAAACAAACAAAAACACAATAGAACATAAAACAAAAATTTAACAAAACTGAAAACAAAATAAGAACAAAAAAACAACAAAAAGAAATAAACAAAATAAAAAATAAAAAACAACAACAGAAACAAAAACAAAAGGGTAAAAAAAAACAAAGGGAACAAAAACACAAAACAAAAAGAATAAAACAAAACAAAAAATAATTTTGGCAATAAAAAGAACAAAACAAAAACACAAAAGAACAAAACCAAAATAAAACCAAAAATAAACAAAAACATAACAGAACATAAAAAAGAAATGCAAAACAACAAAAAAACAGAGCATAACATAAAAAGAACTAAACAAAAACAAAGAGGCAAAAAAGAACAAAAACACAATAGATTATATTCCAAATTAAAAACAAAACAGAACAAAAAAACACACAATAAAACAAGAACAACACAACACCACAATAAAACATAGCAAAACGAATTAAACAAAAACAGAGCAAAACAAAACAATAAAACCTAACAAAAAACAAAATCCAAAACAAGAACAAAACAAAAAACAGAGCATAACATAAAAAGAATGAAGCAAAAACAAAGAAAAGCCACAAAAACAAGAACAAAAACAATCAAACAATTATTTCACATTATACCGGGAGCTGAAGAAGCTTATCTGTGTGTGTGTGTGTGTGTGTGTGTGTGTGTGTGTGTGTGTGTGTGTGTGTGTGTGTGTGTGTGTGTGTGTGTGTGTGTGTGTGTGTGTGTGTGTGTGTGTGTGTGTGTGTGTGTGTGTGTGTGTGTGTGTGTGGGCTCACCTCTCCTGTTTCAGAGCGTATTCCAGCATCTTGATTCGCCGCACCAGATCCTGCTTCATGTTCTCCTGACCTTTCCTCTCACCCTGCAGGAACGCCACCTGAGCCTGAGACAGCGGCAGTACAGGAAGACAAACAGACAGAGAGAAAGACAAAGATATAAATATGGTACAGATCCAAACCAGATACATCTGAGAGAAAATTAAAGGTTATATGCTGAAGCTCCATGATTGCACCACCACCAATGACATAACTAAAGGCCTGCAATTCCACAAGCTTTATTTTAGACTGCTGTTGACCGAGCACCGACCAGAGTCATGAAAGGCAAATATGTTGACGGAAAAGAGACTATAAAAGGGGAGAAGCCAAAAAAACATCCATTTCCCAGTTAGCTGTGGTTTAGAAGAGAAAGCGGTGATAAAAAAATAAAATGGGCCTCAATCACCCCCTAGAGTCCACCGTAAAACACACATCAATTAGAGATGCCAAGTTACCAACAAAGTCAGCTGTGTTCAGGCCAGAGAATTATTATTTATTTTTTTAATGAAGCATCCTTCTATGGCTTTGACTTGTATCATTACTGATGATGAATCATTTTTGCATGCATCTCTATTACAAAGGACAAAGCGTGCTGCTTTGCGGCCCAGTGAATATATGCTTTCAGGTAAATAAATCCCCAATAGTGATTTGTGTTGGTCAGCAGCACACAGGTTTGCAGTCATAGTCTTGTTTTCACAGAAATCAGTCACACACACCCACACCATCAGTGTACCTCACACAACAGAACTGTATAGGCGTTGGTCTCTACCACATACAAAATTACATAATAATAATAATATATTTAATATCTTTAAAAATTAAAATTTGGTCATTAATTACTCACCCTAATGTCGTTCCGAACACTTAAGACTTTTGTTCACCTTCGGTACCCAAAAATATATTTTTAATAAAATCTGAGCGCTTTCTGTCCCTCCATTGACAGCTACGCAACTACCACTTTCAAGCCCCAGAAAGGTAGTAAATGCATCACAAAATTAATCCATGTGACTCCAGTGGTTTAACCTCAATTTTATGAAGCGACGTGAGTGCTTTGCTTGCGCTAAAAAAAAATGTACACCTTTATTTACAAAATATTAATCTCCAACTTTCATGATGCATCTACTACCTGTCTGGGGCTTGAAAGTGGTAGTTGTGTAGCGGTTAATGGAGGGAACGACATTAGGGTGAGTAATTAATAACAATTTTCATTTTTGGGTGAACTAACTCTTTAATGTTTATTTATGAATTATAAAATAAAATATAAAGTGTTTTTTTATCATTGTTAAAATCATATTGAAAATGTACATACTGATAATATCTGTTGATTAAAAATATTATACATTATATTAAAGCTATTAATTATATTATGAATACTACTACAACTAGGGATGTTAATGATTAATCGATGATCGATTTCGATAATACATTTAATCGATAAAACCTATCGATCATCGATTAATCAGGGTCATGCTCAACCGCGAAACATGTACTGTAAATCAGACACGAGGAATAAAGCCGCAGTAAGTCTATGGAATAAAGAATGCCATAGACTGTAAAAAGGGTCTGCGCAGTGCGCGAAGGTGACTGTGCAAGGGTGCGCGCGGCAAAAATGACGTCATCGCAGAGTGCCTTCCTCGATCATGGACATTTGTGTACATTGACATCCCTAACTACAACAATTATTCAGCTATAATTGTTGTTAATGTAAAAAATAATCAATAACTTATTGATTTAAATAAAAATATTAATAATAACCACCACTAATAACAAACTATTTACAACAACTTTAATAATACTTTATCCTATTTATAGATATAAGATGAATAAATATAGAAATAATATAAATAGCTAATATTATTGTTGTGTTCAATTTATTTTTAATGCATCTACAAATTATTCATTCAAGAAGGTTGTTCAAGTTCAATACTTTTGAAAATCCAGCCTTGATCCTGGTAAGTGCTCATTGTCAAAGTTGTAAACACGACTGCGTTTGGAGTCGCAGCATTTATTTCCAGGCGGACCATTAAAGAACACAACACACACATCTCACGGACACCCTGTAGAATTCACCCGTTCAGATGATGACTTTGAAACTCCTGAAGTGTTCCCAGATAAGTGTACCATATGCATCAGACGTTCAGCCACGTTCTGGTCCGTGGGCATGACTTCTGAGGCTGACTAAATAGTAGGGCTGTACGATTGTTCGAAAAATAATCGAGACCGAAATTTAGAACCTCTAACCGATGTATTTTTCCCATGTCGGTTATTTCAGTTTTAGTCACGTGACTCCGCCCCGTCAGTCACATCAAGTGCAGTTTGCAGGCACACAGAGAGATGCATGAGCAGTTATCTTTATAGATGCCCAGAATCACTATAGTAACTGCATGTTTTACACAGTTTATACAGGTAAGTTAATTGACGTTCTTATAGCCTACGCGTTGCCACACACACACACAAACACACAGACGGCGCGCGCAAGCCCCGAAGCCAGATCGCTTTCACTTTCGTCCTCATAAAGTTTGTCAAGTAAATGCGTTTAAAGGCTTGAACATTTCAAGCGATTGTGCACTATTCAAAAACAACAACACGGAAAACGTATCCGTTCAGTGCTCAGCTTTTTTCTGTGACACAGAGAGCCGAGCAGTGTCCCCTGAAGGCAGACCTCTTTCACCAGCGCCCTCACAAAGCTTTGTCATTTGTATGTGTTTTAAGGCCTGCCAATTTAAATATTAAAGCGATTTTAGACCATCAGATGTGTATTATGTTGAACTGATGCCTGATATATTGTGACAAACGAATACTCAGACAGAAGCTTGCACATCACGTGAAGATCGCGAGCAGAGAGCATCGCAGAAACGCAGTGTCAACGCTGTCCTGTGACTAAAGTAAAGTCACTAAAGTAACTTAGAAAACCGTTATAGGCATATATTTGAATACCTTTGAAGTAAGTACAAACCACAGCTTCATAATGAATAGAGACAGAATGAGTAATTCACACACACAATCACTCTCTCATTAATGCATTCAAATAAATGATAAAATAATGTAGGTCTACTACTGTGCTAATTTATCTGTATCTGATGAACAAGCAGAAATCTGCCCCATAGACAATAACTGCTGAAAGTGAACCGTTTCCTTCAAGTATTTTTTAAAATCACAAAGAAATGCACTTTCATTAGAAAAAAAAATTCCACCTTTAATAGTAGAAAATATTTACAGTAAAAACCTTATCAGGAACTTACTCAAAAACCTTATGAAGGCAAAAAAAGTAAAAAAATTGAAGAAAAAAAAAATTGTTCATGAATCATAATCGAGGTAAAATGTTCAATTAATCAAGGTTTTTATTTTTGGTCAAATCGTTACAGCCCTACTAAATAGATAAAAAATAAAATAAAATGTATAGAAAAATAGAAAAGAAAATAATCACACTGGATATGATATTTGACCTAAACTGTGTCAATGCTCAGAGAACGGGACCAAGATCTAGGACTTTGGATCTGTTTGAGTTCAACCTATCCTCCAATGCTGTCAAATAAAACCGTTGCCATACCAACTTGCTACTGTAAACAAAAGCTTTTCCCCGCCACTGGGGTCTTCTGATTGGTCCACTGTTTTGAAACTGACATTGATGAGAGATGCTGCGTGTAAAAGTTGAAATTCTTTTAACTTGACACGCCGGCTTAACACAGCGCTTATGTGTGAGGCGTAGGGCTGTCAACGAATATTCTAAATTTGAATATATATTCTTATAATAAAAAAAAAAAAGAATTTCGAAGGTGAAAATTAATATTCGAATAAAAAAAAAAAGTGGAAAAAAAACGCCCGCGGTAGTAGAGGCGTGGCTGTCTGCTTTGCGAGTGGGCGCGCTAGCGCCTATGGCTAGCGCGCCTGAAGCCTTGTTTATACTTGTTTATACCCCCGCTGACTGCACACGCTCCTCCCCAAACGGACCATGCGTTTAGTTTATACTTGACGCGCTCGCCGTTGTGCTATTCTTTGAAGCAACAGAGGGCGACTCGGAGTAATTGTTCTATAAACCATCAGGAAAAAGCGTTGAGAAGAAGTGGGCTGATATACATTTACATTTAGTCATTTAGCAGACGCTTTTATCCAAAGCGACTTACAAATGAGAGCAATAGAAGCAAGCAACTAGAACAGTCAAAGGCTACAGTATGCAAGTGCTGTAACAAGTCTCAGTTAATCTAACACAGAACACACAGGACAATTTTTTTTTTTAAATAAATAAATTAGACAGACAAAAAATGAATAGAATGTTAAGTGCTATTCTTGATTGGTCAGGTGCTGCTGATCATACACAGATGACGATATTTATCTATGTGCACAGCACATTGACAAAATGCGCAACCAGATGTTCGAATATTCGTGGTTTTTTTTAGGGAATATTCGAACGTCATTTTTGAGCAATTTTGACAGCCCTAGTGAGGCGCTGCAAAAGACCTAAGACCAGAGCCGTCTAGCGCGTTTACATTGAAAAAGAATGGAAAAGTAGTGCATTGGAATGGAATGGCCCCTAACAGTATTTATATTGCGAGTATATTATAGTGTTTAAGCTCAATGTCGGACACCCTAAAATCATGATGAGGTGAGTTTTTGCCCAAAACAGGGACAATTCCCACCCGTTCTCTATTAGAGCTTTTTTTAATATCTTTATGTAGGCCGTGCCAAGCCATATATAACATTTGTTCAAAATCACTCCCCGTCTCCAAGGCTGACTTACAGAAAAAGTAAAGCATGACAAGTTGGCACAGGTCTTCATGGAGACCGACTCGGCTGCAGTTGCCATGGTGTGGGCAGGAAACCTGTTATAGCAGGTCTTTGGAGCACTTTGACATTTTCACAAAGGCAAGTAATTGGCCATGTTTTCGGCCCTTGAAACTGGGATACTTGTCGCACATGGGCTGTGCATCTGACATCATTGTCAATCAAAGAAATAGACTTGCTTTTGGGAATTCGCAATCTACCCATCAAAATATAATTAGTCTCGACACTAGTGCAAAAGAAAATCATACATATGATCAATTGCAAAAGTCTAATACTTCTACACAAATGGAAACCCTTCCAGCTATCTATCACAGTTCTATGATGTGCTGCAAAAAACCCTGCAATGTTTTTAGTCACTGAAGTTTTAGGAAGGGGCTGGTACAACAATACAGACACATTTATGTGGCGGACCGTCCTTCTTGTGACTTCCTGTGGGTGGGAACAGGTCAAGAGCACATAAAAACTCTCTCTCACTCTCTCCATACATTAGCACCCCTTTGGGACTCACTCTAACAAGTAGAGCAGCAGACGTTTTCTGGGACGAGTCTTTTTAAGAGTATATGAACTAGGGCTGCACGATTAATCGAAATTAAACGGCAAAGGCTGCAATATTTTTTTTTGCGCTGCTTGTTAGTGAAACAGCTCTGAGATCAGCAGTAAATGCTGCTCCATCTGAGAGCCAGAGGGAGCTCTTGCGCAGAAACTCTAAATATGCCCCCAAAAATTACGATTATCCCTATGGGCATCATACTATCGCTGTAGCTGAATAAACAGAAGATTGAAAAGCTTTGATTAAACATGACTAATAAACAGACGACTGTGACAATATATGGTTTATCTGAGTTCGTCAAGCCTCCTCAGGGTATTTTCATGATAATAAAGTATATTTATACTTTAATGCTAATCGACATAGTGTTCTATACAGTGATAAAGGCTATGACATAATATGTTGTGTGCCTTATTCTGTGTAAGAAGCCACATCTCACAGAAGGATGATCCACTGTCGTTATGAGTTGAGTAAAAAAATTGTATTAAAGATGCAGTGTGTAGTATTTATGAGGATCTATTGACAGAAATGCAATTATTTCAGTGGTGTATAAAGACCTTACATAATGAACCGTTATGTTTTTATTACTTTAGAATGAGCCATTTCTATCTACATACACCGCAGGTCCCCTTACAGTGAAGTCGCCATTTTGCGCAGTCATGTTTCTACAGTAGCCATAAACGGACAAAACTCTATACAAAGCACTAGCTACTCTCTGCAATCTCATGGTGCGTTCACACCGGACGCGAATTAAGCATTCCTGCGAATTGAGCGTATTGAGCAAATGGCGCGAGTTGAAAAATCTGAACTTTGGCGGATAATCAGGAGCTTGCTCTAGTAGTTACAACAATGAGGAGAAAATCTGTATATTAATATCTGGTTCAGACAAGTGTGCATATGATTATCACTGTGATAACGTTAAATGACATGAAACACAACCCAGTCTCTTTTAGTTAAATGCAAGTTTATGTATGATCAATAATACAAAAGTATAAGTAAAAGGTATAAGAAGCTATACATGAAATAAAGCAAACAATTCAGTCAAACATTCAAAGTCAGTGCTAGTAGGCTACAACGGTAACGTAAAGTTAAATAGCCTAAAAATAAAAAAAGTAATGAAACTTCACTTTGTCCTCAGCCTAAACGATTTGCCAGGGAACAAATTATAGATGACAGAGCCGTGCTTCACTGACAAGCTAAGCATAAAAAATGAAATAACTCACAGCCTTTGCGATCAGTTTAAGTGCAATTTAAGGTTAATTGTGACTAATCGTGCAGCCCTAAGAACCCATTAGAACTCTTTTATTAAGTGTTTTTATACCATGTCTGTTCAGTGCGCTGGGCGAACCTTTGGCCTTCAGCCTTTGGTTAAATGCACAAAAGGTTGTATTGACACTACAATGTTATATTGACATTAAGGGAGTTGACAGAGGTGAAGATGCCTGCTGTTTGACCCATGCGTCTCTCATGTAAAGAGCCACATCACAACTATATCACTGACTGTTTTTCATGTTTAATATGCTAAAGCTGCTTGATTTTAAGCTATCTATTGTATCAAATGATATAAACGTGATGTGACTTTGCTATAGTGCCGTAGAGCTCATGCAAACATAACCACGTTGCTATCATTAATGGTATGATAAATATTAGTAAGATTGTATGATATGGAAAAAAAATATTGTGATAATATTTTTGGCCATATCGTCCAGCCCTCGGGATTGTCAAACAAGGATTGTGTTCAAACAACACTGAACAACTGCCGCAAAGTGACAGCAAACCTCACTTTTCATCCTGAAGACCATGTTACCACAAAAACGGACCACAGAAACCAACATCAATGAAAGAGACGCCACTCTCAAACACAATGTGAGAAAGATGGTGTTAAGATGATCATAAAAGCTGGACAGTTGGAGCACCAAGATGAACTTCATCATCTGCCCCCATCACTTGAATATTATTGAACTAATGTGAGCAGTTTTGGAGGGAAGATTGTAAAGCAGATTCCATCCGTCTACCTCTCTTGAGCAACTGGCAGATGTTCTGATAGATGGCATTCAGCTGGAGACTATTCAAATGATGTATTAATCTATTTTAATTAGGTTGGAAACTGTATTAAAGGCAACTTTTGCCTTCATGAAAAAATATTTCCCAGGCGTTCACATTATTGTTCACAAATTTTACATTGTTGCAGCACCTCTCTTCCCAGTCTGCCAGTAACGCTCCGTTTAATTCCGTTCTCTGTGAAGCCCCTCCTTCCAAAAAGCCATTGTGTTGTGATTGGTAAACTACTTTGAATTGAACATGCTCAGAAATGTTACAACTCTTTTCATGAATATGAATTTCAAAACACTATTATCTCAACCAGTATAACCAGTATACACTATAAACTCAACCAGGCCTCGTCCCCTTTATTTAGTGTACTATGCCTTGGGTGGGAATCATTTAATTTATTAAGAATATTGTGATATGTTTGTTCCTGGAAGAAAACTCAGTGCTATAGTGATATAGAGAATAACTCCCTTTGGAGTGACTTTGTGTCAGAGCGCAAACGTAGCTATACAAGCAAAACATGAGGGCTCGTGGCATAAATGTTTTACAACTGCAGAACATCTGCAGATCATGCTATAAATAAACGCACAATCACTTACTTTAATGTCCTCCGTGTTTACAGATATTACTTCAGCATGACAGTGTGCTGCGTGCATCTTTTTTATCGTTCTTTTGAGCATGCAGGTCAGTCCAGGACCATGATCGGTCACACTGGAATCTGATATTGGCCACATTTAAATCAATGTGAACAGCTGTACAAAACAAATCAAATCTGAGCTATGAATCGGAATTGAGCACTAAGGCTTGCGGTGTGAACATAGCCTTTGTGCTGTGTAACTTTGCAGAGCTTTTTCATGCTCAAACAACATTGCACTAAAGAAAGCTGAAAATGTAAAAAAGAATAATATAGGTATTGCATCCTTCATATCTCCAAAGAGTCTTTCGTTTTATCATATTTATAAAAGACAGATACGCTGTACCGTTTCTTTCAGAAAACAGCCCAACTCGTGAAGGTGTACAGTGGGCGGAGCTAAACACACATTCAACAGAAGTCAACAAAACAGACATTTGATGTAGTTTCACTCACCGCCTGCGGTTTCGACTAATTCGACAAACAAACAAACATACTTGCACAACTCTGTTGCTGTCCCGGAAAAACAAACTTCATCCACAGTTTCCTTAAAGCTGGGTTGTTTGGGAAGCTGAACAATGTTATCTTTCCCTCATAACCAGAAACACACTTCTTTAATGATATTGTTGATTTCGTGGTCTAAAAACAAAATGACAGAGCTGCCGACGGCTTCCGTAACCCAAACAAAGCTCGTTGATGACCAGGGTACGAAATTAACACCCGTCAAGCGCCAAATGCGGGTAGATTTTCCGTTTGGCGACTAAATTCAAAAGGCTATCCGCCACACTGGCGGGTGATTTTCATACCAAAATAGTAATGCAATATAATGTGTTTGCCAGTAACTAATCTGGGGACGAGGTGAGCTAGCCACAGAACGTCTCTACGCTCCATGTCTCGCGACACTGTCTCAGGGGCAGAAAGGTAAACAGTGCCGCGAGACTTGAAGCACTAGAGACGGTCTGTTGCTAGCTAGTACTGCAGCTATCTGCTGCATATTAGCTGATATGTGGCGACATTTGCCGGGATTGAGCCAACCTTTGAAACGAAACCTCACAGACAAAAAGGGGGATAAGTTAAATAAAAAAAATAAAGTTTTGTGAGAAATGGAGATAATGGAGTTTCAAGAGGCTGGCTACAATATGATTCGGACGCTGTCGTGATGAGTTGATCGGTGTGTCGCGGTAGAGAGTGAGCAGTGGGATGAGTTTTAAGGTCATTAGATTAAGCATCTGATAGTTTTACAAAACCTTCAAATGTACTGTTGTGTACTGTTATGAGCACTAGTTTCATGTTCACATCTATGTCTTACCATTTGTTGCTGTTTTTACTTCTATGTACTCTTATTCATTGTATCTGACATGTCTGACATTTTTGCACTGTGTACAGAACTTTTGGTCAACTACAGTTTCTGTAAGTGCTTTACAAATAAAGTTGATTACATTTTGATCAATATATAGATTTTTTTAATTATACATTTAAAATTTTGCTCTGGACAATTTGTTATGTTTGTATTCAACATAATACCTTATTATCTCAATTAAATGTACTGAAATTAATGTATATGTGACAAAAAAAGGCTGTTTATTATTCTGGCCGGTAAAAAATATGCTTGGCTGGTGGATTTTTTCATCTACCAGTCCCCGTGGCAGGTGAGCCAAAAAGTTAATTTCGGACCCTGTTGATGACGCTCTTGCTCTAGTTCTGGTTGATGTGCGCACGCGCTCATCCGGGAGAAGAGCCCATACAAGGAATTCCACCCTTTATGCCTTCAACTTTCCGAAACTTGTGTCTTGTATTTGGCACAGAAATACTCCCTCATACGTCCAACTATTTGTTTGAAAATTTGGCCATGATTTAGCATGATAAATTGAGAATGCAACTCTTTAACAGTGTAAATAAGTCACCCCCCTTTAATATTACTTAGGTTTCATTTATTTTTATTTCAGTAGGGATGCACCGATTGTTCGGCAACCGAAATTATTTGGACGAATAAGTGAAAAGACAGAATAAATTTAACCGAACAATGACGTTTTTGATGACGCGATCAAATATAGCAACCAGCGCGTGTGAGAGAGGTGTGCACGCTTCTAAATGCAGCAAACATGTCGGAAGTGTGGAAGCATTAAAGTGTCCGAGATTGTCTGCAAATGGCCATTTTTGCGTCTCTTTCTAAGCACCCTCAAATACAAGCAATACCCCTTTTCCACCAAGGCAGTGCTAGAGCTAGTTCAGAGCCAGAGCTTGTCCCAGTTCATAGTTGGTTCAACTGAGGAGCCTTCTAAGAACCGTTTGCTTTTCCGCATGCTGAGAGCCACAACAGAGCCAGGTCTTACGTCACTGTATACGTCTCATCTTTCTCAGCGAGGCAGCGGCAGTGTTGCCAAGTCCGCGGTTTTCCCGCGGAATTGGGCTAATTCATCACTGTTGCCACGGGCTGTTTTCCATGTCCGCGGGTTGAAGCGACCCCAATTATGTGATATTTCGCCCCGGGAATGCAAATTTTAGTAGGCAACCATGCCAAAAAAACACATATTTTACCCCCAAATGTGATTTTTATCAGGGAAGCCCCCTGAAACGCGATTGGGCTTGTTTTGAGTAGCAATTGGCCGGGTTTTGTAGTGAAAACCTGGCAACCGTGGGCAGCGGGAAACACAAAACACACCAGGCTTGTACGAGATGCATCAGCGCTGCACAGACCGATCCACGTATGATATAAAATAAAACGCATGAGTGAATCAAAAGCATAAGAAGTCATATGCTCTCGCTGGACTCGTTATCATACGGTGAACGGTTTCTGCACAGCACCGCTGCCAACAAGCCTTCCATCAACAATGCAAACGTTGCGTTACTATTGATTCACATGGCTTTACGATCCTACATCGGCATCAAAACACAGCGAATCCAACGCATTTGTATAGACGGAGATTACAAACGAGCAGCAGCTGTTAGCTCCATTAGCGGCTATTTCAACAATGGCAGATCTCAAGTCTGTGTTGGTCTTGTTGACCCTGCCCCCAGCGCCTGACGTAATCGGTTCTTACTTCTAGCCCAGCAATGTTTTGGTGCTACTTAAGAACCACTTTTCCTGGCTCGGAGCTGGGGCTTTGGGTGTGGAAACACAAAGAACCGATTTGAAACTAGGCTCTGGCTCCGATCTAGCTCTAGCACTGCTTTGGTGGAAAAGGGGTACAAGAGCACCTTCAGTTGATACTGTAATAATATATTGGCAATTTTTCCAGTGCATATTTGTGTGTGTAGAAAGTCAAATGTATCCATTTACAACGCGTTTCTGCAGCGGTGACAGGCTCACGAAACCTCTCATGAACAAACAAACAAAGTGTAGACACGAATCAACGCAAGTACGATATTTATTGTGCATTGTTAGCAGCTTCATTGAACTTTGTACTTTGTGAGATCGAGATGAACTGACATAGAGACAGCGTTTAGTGATCGTAAATGGAACGGCCTCGGCTCGCTTTCGAGTCTACAGTCTATATAATCCATTGAATAAAACTGTTGTTTTTCATGTTGCAAAAAGGATTAATGGCCATTTGCACGCTGCAAACGCTTTCGGAAGTGACATAGTGAAATAGTAACGCATTAAAGCAATGTAAAGGCAGACTAATAGATTAATAGAAAAATATTTGTTGCAAAATATTTGTGAAATTCTAAATAATCTTAAATGTCTCACTGTACATATATATATAGTTAAGTTATATTATGCTTTGTTTGCATAATGTTTGCTGGAATGCTAAAAGAAATTCAGTGTTAAATAAATTGTAGTTTTGTCATTTATTTTTCTTTTAAAACAAAAAGCAAGACAAAATAGTAAAAAGGTAATTTTTACTATTTAATTTATGCAATGGTGAAAAAAATGGCAAAATAAATGAAAAAAAAAAGAAAAAAAAACATGTTCGGTATTCGGGTTCGGCCTTCAGCAAAGTGTTTTATTATTATTCGGCCAAGAATTTTCATTTCGGTGCATCCCTATATTTCAGTATTCGTTTAGTACAGCATTAGTTTTTATTTAATTTCAGTAATTTTTCTGCGTTCTGCAACATTTCCAAATTTCATTTTGTTTCAAATATGTATATTTTACAGTTTTAGTTAACAAAGATAACCCTGCTTTAGAGGACACCATACCTGAGCGATCCTGTCCTGCCTGTCACAAAGAAACACAATAGCACAGGTGTCCCACATAAAAACATCAGGGAACATGACGCCGTACGGCAGGGCAAATCGGCTACTGTCACATTACAACTGTCCCTCACCACACTTTTTATAGTCAAAAACTATGTGTGTGGGGGACATGGAAAACCAAGCAGTTGGTCCCTGAAGCCTGTGCACATTTCCATGGGCATGTCCAGAAGAGGCCTGGCAGAAGAACACACACAAGTCGTCCATGAGAGCCACAAGGCCTGTCCTATTATAGCACACACTGGCAACTCCTTATGTAATCTACTACAGGCACTTTTCGAATGGGGTCACTTAATCGCAAAGCTTTTTCTCATGACAAGATCCGCTGCAAACTAGGCCAGGGGAGTCCAGACTCAAAAAAAAAAAAAAGACGGTTTAAGCAAATTTTATTGGAAGCAAATCCCTAATCCTAGGTTGAAATTTTCTCATCTCTAATATGTTCTTGATGTGAGTACAAGCTTTCTAATAGATTGTATGCTTCCGGGTTTCAAATAACTAGAGCAATACATCCTTCACATATTGTAATGTAATACATGGAACTAAATGACAAAATTGCTTTGACATCTTCTGTCCTGGACACACAGATCGGCTCCCTTGGGACTGAAAAAAACACTTGCTTTAATTCTCCAGCCAGGCTGAATTACGTCATGTCTTGGACAGAAGCTACACAATTTACAAAAGAAGTAGCAGTCAATGGGTCATGTGATGTCAATGTCAATTAATAGAACATTTACTCAGAATTTAGATTTCAAATAAATGTCAGCTGGAGCTCCAGAACTGCCTATTATACTCTATTATCTTATATTTAATGCCACGGATGACAAAGATTTAAGACGATAACAGAAAATCCTCTAGTGCAAACTTAAGGACAGGATATTAAGCATATTGTACAGCACATATTTTATCAAGAACAAAACATGTACTTGCAAACCCATGGATGATAAAATACCACTATACTTAAATATACAAATGTAAAGACAAATGATTTGATTTCAAATAAACATGTATTGTGGTGTACATTATAGGGATGCTCATATTGACCGTTTAACCGTTAAGTATTATTTTTGACCGATTAATACTATCAGTTTAAACGTTTTTTGGTTTTTTTGCTGCATGGTCACCACATTTTTATAAGAAACAATATCGAGTCTATTAAACATGAAAGAACAACAAATATATCGGTGAGAAGAACACTCATTTTAACACCGGAACTGCATTTGACTGCATATCACAATTTTCCCAATGTTGATTGTTTTTGCAATCGTAATGCAATGGATTGCCTACATTAAACCTTTAAATAAAATGTTTACACAGTCATATACAATAAACGAGCTTGCTACTTAAAAAAAAAAAAAGTAAAACCAGTCAAGGTGTGGATTGAGGTACTCCTACTATTTTTATATGATGAAAAAAACTTAGTTTGACGGGAGAAAAACTATTCCGGTTCTTCAAAGCTTCAAACGGATTCAGTGGTTTCATTTTGTCATTTTTGTGAAAATGAACCGTTTTGAGCATCCCTAGTACAATAAATATAACTTGTGCAATCATGATGGACTATGCAGTTCAAGAAATAATCAGAAAAACTTTTTTTGAGAATCAAAAACATTCAGAATGAACGACTCATATGAGCCACTTTTTTTGGTAAATTAAAAACATGCAACACAACCATTGTACAATTCCTGAACAAATGACTTGAATCCAACTCAATATTTTGCAACCAGTGAACCATCTGCTCTCTAATCGCTCTCGCTGTATTTTGATGGCATACAGCGCCGCTTCAAGACGAACACAACAATATGTATGAACCAGGGTAGGGTTGTGCCATTGGTAAGTTAATTGGAACATAAAGTCCACACTAGACTAGAGGTTTATTAACTAACTCTGTACTTTATTCGGTTGCACCATTTGTTCTTAATGCAGAACATAGCTAGTAAGTCGTAAGCTCTCTGAAAAGTAATGCGTAGTCGCAGAATATGACATTTAACCTCAATGATCCAATAGCAGCCTTTTAAGTACGTAAACAGAAGTTGTGTAAAAATGCTCTGAATTTCTGTTTATCCTTCATTCTAACATATTTTGCCTCATGTAACTAACGGTACAAATATGTTTCCATTAAATACATTCACTCCAAGACCGATAACTATATTAGCGTCCACACCAACACATGATATTGTTCTGTTTATTAAATGCACACCATTTTGTCCTCTGTCGCTTTAAATGCTCGAGCTCTTTAAAGCAGGATGGAGTCTGACTGGTTGTCAATGTTTTTATTGTTCATCAGCTGTGCCGTTATTGTTATAGTTATGGTGTGGACTTTGCCATTTTTTATATTTTCAATGTTTTTATTGTTCATCAGCTGTGCCGTTATTGTTATAGTTATGGTGTGGACTTTGCCATTTTTTATATTTAAAATGAATTTTAGAACTATATCTTTATTGTTATCGTTATAGTCATCGCTCTTGGTGTAAACTTGCCTTTAGTTGTAACTTACACTCAGCTGGTGCAACAGTTCTTTTAGTGAATTGAAATAATATCGGTTATTAATATCGGTTAGGTTATTGGAACTTATCTCACAATTCTGCCGGAGGTAGTCAGAATTGCGAGTTATAAAATCGGGATTGTGAAAAATAAAGTCAGAATTGTGCTATAAAAAGTAGTAATTTTTTGTCGGATCAAACAAAAAAGTGTCATGAAACAGCCCAACCGCTCTTTCAGCCCAAGTCCACCTCACAATATTTTTGAAATTTTTGGTTTAGGACTTCATGACCCTTTTTAAAGAATCAAAACACATACCAACGAGTTGGTTTCAGTTCTTGAAATCGATTCACTCACTCACTGAACCGCAAATTGGTCATGTCCTACTCGAAATTACGCATTTTGAGATTTAAATCTGACTGATTTTGTTGTTCACAAGATACACACAAAGTGTTTTGTGCTACTTTGTTATTTTTAATGAATGAAATGCGTTATTTACACTACACAGTATTATATAGCATTATCACAGTTTTATATTGAATACATAGTTACGACTATGTAATGTTGAAATCAGAAACGATGTTATAATTTGGCAACAGACTACTGACAGTAGTAAATACAATAACGTTAGTTGTTTCCCACTTATTCAAAAAGTAGCCTACTAGAATCGTTCACCATTAAATGAATCGGAACCAGAATCGACTCCTCCTTAGGTGTCCTATTCAACAAAAGGACAACATTTCACAATTCAATTCTCAACTGTTTCAATGAATAACACCAGAGGAATACTGAAACCCAGTGTAATCCCAAAACAACGCCTGATCAACAATAACAGCGGGCGATCGTGACTTCTCCTGCGTCTTATCTGTAAACGTGCGCTTCCTCAAGGAATCCGTCTGCAACTGCAAAAGACCAAAACAAGCTATTAAAGAAACGCTGTTTTACCCTCAGCTCGTCTCGTTCGGCCTCCCAGCGATATTTCTCGGCTTGAAAACGACTCCATTCGAACTGGATGAAATGTAAGATCCCGGGCAACGAGAGGCCCGCTTCCCCGTCCTGCGGATCTCGCGGCTGGGAAGATCCAGCCATCGGCCCGGCCGCGGCGGCGGCTGCTGCGGAGGGAGCGGGACCGAGCACAGCCTTCGGCCCGTTCGGATTGCGCCCCGCTCCGCTTCCTGCAGGGCTCTGATTCGTTCCGCCCGCCACCCCGCCGGATCTTTCCGCCTCCATCAGAGCGTTCGAGCTGTCGCCGGAGCCAGGAGGTGGAAATACAGAAGAATATGCCACCCCGTTGTTTGAAGTCTCCTCCGAAGCCCTCTCCCGTTTTCCTTCCCGATACAGATAGGCGAGTACTCATACACACGGAAAAGTGCCAAATAGTGATCCACTCCTGAACGGCTGCAAACGCTCCTCCCTATGGGTCATTAAGCTGGCCTCCGCTAGGGGGCGTTTTGTGGCTCCAAAAGAAAATGAAAACCTCAAGACGAGACATAGAACCGCTACTACAATAATCTTTGGAATCTATTTATTAGAGAGATTTGTGGCTAACCAACAAATAAAAATCATCTCAGCAATCTATACAATTATTATTAAAAAAAAATACAAGTCCAGTCATCACAAAGACTGTGATTGGCCCTTCTTGAAAAGCGGTGAGTAAAGTAAAAGCTATCACGTGGCAATGTCGTTTCACATATTTTAATATGATCTGTTCTAAATATATTTTAACAGCTTGATTAATCACCTTAAAATATTGTATGGATAATAAAACTAATTGTATGAATAACTAAACATTTTCATACCATCTACCCTGTTACCCATTAATTTCAAGATACTCTGATATTGATGATTTATGCTCTTTAAAAAAGTGAAAAAGAGTTGTTGACGCTTTGAATGTAAATTATCCAAAGTTTTTGGAGGGAATTGGCAGAATTCATCTTTAATCTAGTAAAGATTAAACACTATTTAAAGGATATTATTGTATATTATGAAAACAATGTTAACACATGTCTTGAATACATTCATTTATTCATAATGCTGGCAAAATGTTACATACATAAACAAGTATGTCAATTCATCCCTGCAAGCTTAAATGTGTTCATAGTGAAATTCGAAATATCTTTAGATTTTTATTTATTTATTTATTATTAAGGATAATGTGTGGCATTTGGCAGCAAGGGGATCCGAAAATATCATAACATTTTAAACATGTTAATTTTTTTTTTGTTAACAATTTCAGAGAAGACATGCTATGTTTGTTACTTGTTCTATCCTCAATTAAAAAATAATAATAATAATAATAATAAAATCAAAAAAATATTTTTTATGTTCTACTACATTTTCAATTGCGAAACAGAAAATTATAATTTCTAATTGTAATTTCTAAATTCGAATATAATTGATTTTTGTTTTTTTATTATAACTACATAGGCTATTACAAAAATGCAGAGTAAAAAATGTAATGTAATAATAATTAAAAAAATATATATAAAAAATCTTGCTTAGGCTAGCCTACAGATAACACAAGTTAAAAAAAAAAACACAGTGAAGAGTTAAAATATATTTTTAAACCGGTTACCGCTAAGCCCGCCCATTTGGGAACTGAAGCGGCACGTTATTTGTCCTTCTACCCGCTCGTTCGATTTCTACGGGATTGATCAAGGCGACCCAGTAGTGTGAGCTTCCTGCTACATTGTGATCTTCTCTCAGACTTCCTTTGCTCATTTCCGAATCAGCTTGGGGAAGAATAGCAAGAATGCCGTGCAGACAATCTGCTGATGAGGAACATTTTAAATCAAGACGTAAAATGTTAGTTCTCACAATCTTGATTCATACGTTTTGCATAATGTGCGTTTCAACGTGAATATGTGTATGCTTTTAAGATCAGAGGCTGCATAGATCTACATCAATCGATGTTTGTAGGCTTGTTTAAATTTAATTCTGCATGGATGTTCTATATTTGTAGGGACCTGTCTCAAGTGATCAAATAATGAGTTTCTCAAATACATGAATGTGGGTTATCTAGAGCGCATCTCTAATTGGGACAGCAGATTTGAACATCTCTGTATTTCTAGGTCATCTTTGTTGGCTAGACTTGGTAAGGATGACTAATAGGCTTTTTGTAATACAAACGTCTCTAATAATAACTTTGTACTTTGAAATGCTCAAAGTAAAACTGTTTAATAATATGTTCTCTTTTTTTTTTTTTGTCTCCATTTATAGCTTTTGTTTGACGGACTGTGGTGAACTAAAGGCGTTCGAGTTGAATATGGAATCTGTCCATCTGTATTTTTTTCCTGGATGGGATCAGCTGACACAAAGGAATCAGCCGAATCGGATCTGGTCACAGAAGATGCTTCATCAAATATTTATCTCAAACGCTTCCCACTTTTCTTTCTTTTTGACCAATCCAGAATGTTAATGTTCAAGGTTTCAGGAATTTGGATGTATTATGATGGTCAAGTTTGTCTGTCCTCTCTCTATTTGAGATTTCTCTTACTGTATGTGTCATAAAAGCATATAACAATTAGAGCCATAATGCGTATCAGTTTTTGCCAGGCTCTGTTAACTGGAGCAATAATTTTGAACTTGCTCATCCTATATTATGTCTCGCGGGCCCAGCAGCATATGATGGAGAAGCGTCGGGAACAAGGCAAGGGCTTAAAAAAAGCCTCTCTTCCTGTGCCAGGACTGGGAGCTATGGGTAATCTGGTCGGTGGAAGTATAGTTGGAGGTGTCAAATTGGGAGGCCTTGAGGGCAACATGCGTGGGCCGCGCGTTACGATCCTTGTTCGCGAATTTGAAGACTTTGAGAACTATGTTGGTGATGTAGCTCGCTCTTTTTTGCACCAGAGACCAGAGTTGCCCTTCCTCGCTGTAGCCGAAAGTCCACCATACCCTCCTTTGGCTCTTCCCGAGGGATCTCGGCTCCTGGTGTTGTCGCCGAGCCCTGACCAGCCTCCACAAACTCACCGTCCCGAGTTCAACGTGCAGACGGAATTTGCTTTATTAGTTCCAGATGGTGTGGAGCTGGATCACGGCCGACAAATTGAGCGTCTCATTCGGGAGCTGGAAGGGGAAGGTGGTGGGCCCGTCCGACTGGTTGCTGCGCCCGTGCTGACCCGCTCAGCCGTGCAGTGCCTGCACCTTCGGGTTAATCTGCGGGAATGGACCGCCACCTACACCCCTGCGGCCTCAGGGAGCAGCGGTAGCGTCTGCACAGCCCTGCAGGGAGACGCTGTGGTTCTTATTCGTACCGAGGACCTCTTCAATCTCTCGGTTCCTTTAGGTCGCCCGCTGATGTCTTCCTTGTTTGTCCAAACATCTCTGCGGGGATGGAAGGTCAAGCTCCTGGAAGGACCTTCGTTCTCCACCAGTCATCGGCCGCTGTTTAGCTCAGCACACAACCAGTGGAAGGCGGATAGTCGCCTGAAAGATGCCACCAATCATCTCATGCGCAGCTTTGGCCTGAAGCGGGTGGTGTTGCCTGATGGCCGAGATCAGTGGTTTGGCTGCAGTAAAGAGACGCCACGATGTTTCGGCACAGTGCGTGACGACACACCGGAATACCTTTACGTAGAGCGATGGACTCCACCCTGTTGCTTGCGCGCCCTCCGAGAGACTACTAAATATGTTATCAACATCTTGGAGAGCTCCGGTGTACGCTACTGGCTGGAAGGGGGTTCTTTGTTGGGAGCTGCCCGACACCAGGACATAATCTCATGGGACTATGATGTGGACTTGGGCATCTACTTGGAGGACGTTCCGAATTGCGACTATCTAAAGAACTTGGACTCCGGCTCACTGGTGGATGCCAACGGCTATGTGTGGGAGCGAGCGGTCGAGGGTGACTTCTACCGTGTGCAGTATAGTGAAGCCAACCATTTGCATGTAGACTTGTGGCCCTTCTACCCCCGTAATGGAGTTATGACCAGGGACACATGGACTGAGCACAAACAAGACGTGGAGTTCCCAGAACATTTCCTGCAACCCCTGGTGCCAATGCCGTTCGCTGGCATCACCGCTTATGGTCCGAACAACCACCGTGCCTTCTTGGAACTCAAGTTTGGGGAAGGGGTCATTGAGAACCCCCAGTACCCGAACCCTGCCAAGAAAAGGCTAGACAGGAGTCGCACGTTAGGATCGTAGCAAGCAGTAACTTGATGCGACACAATTGCGCAATACTGCATTTCTCACATTTGAAAATCTTTGAACTTTGTAGAGTATTTTTACCAGACCCAATGTCTCGGTCTGTATCTGAACACTTGAATGTTAGGATTTCTCGCCCACTTTATTTATTATATGTGTGTGTGTTGTGGTCTGGTGAGTCATGAATCTCTAAATAGTCTAATGTATGTAACAGTGGTAATAAAAGTTCTGAAAGTCTATGTAATTGTTACACTACTGAATCCCAGGAATGTCAAAACGGCATCAAGGTCATAGCTTTTTTTGGTTATAATACATGATATTAATATAACAATTTATATAGCTACTAAACAAGGCAAAAGTTAGTATTTTTTAAACTGATTGCCAGAGAAACACGTTTTTAAAAAGCCTGCATCATGGACTGATTCATGTTTGTATGTTCACAAGTGAACTATTTACAGGGATATAGTTCACCCAAATATGAAACAACCCTGGCAGCTCATTAAAACTTTTAGATGTATGGTCATTATTATACCACTATGAACTTTATAGAGTGTATGATGTTTTCATTGGCATATGGAGACGTGTAAGCTGACGTCGAAAGAGGCTAAAATGCAAGACTTTTTGGTAAATCTGAAAAGCAGCTACTGTTTTATGCCCCTATTCACTTTATTAATGATATTTGCACCAATGATATTGGTCTTTTTATGCCATGATTTTTGTTTAATTTTCATATAAATAAACAGTATGTTGCATGATAAAAAAAAATCACACTTTTGATGTTTAAATGTTTTGAGAGTCAGACTGTTTTACCAATTTTTTTGATGAATTAAACACCTAAGAACTGTTTTCGTTTTTTTTGTTTGGTTTGGTTTTGGCACCATGTGTTTCACAAATGTGCTTTGTAATGTTCAGTACAGTACATTATGCAAATACATAATGACCATGAAATAATAAAACTTTACACAACACATACCAACTTTACCACTGGCTGTCTTAACATGTCAATGCATTTCAAATGTCTGGAAATAAACCACATTGAATTACTTTTGAGTTTTTGGGTGTTCATGGTGTGGGATGTTGCAGGGCAGGTGGAAATGTAGTTGTTGTCAAATATTAAATGAACCACAAGGTGGCGCAGTAGGCCATGAAGTCGTCAAATAGGCTGAACTTCCTGCATTAAGAAGCACTGAAATGCTACTTAGTTTGTTCAATATTATTTTGGGGGCAAATATTTAAAGCCTTTGCTTTTTACAGTAGGATATTTGAATGAAAATTCATTCATTCTAAATCAAACTAAAATATTGTCAGAAGCTAAGGAGTCTTTTATCACCCTATCTGTACATTATCTTGCTTATTAAAGGGCTTCTTACCAAATAAATAAATGCATTGCAATTTGAGTTGTGAAATTTCAATGTGAGAAGACCATGGAGTGATATGAAGCACAGCTGTAGGAAATCAGCAGCTAGTATTCCAGAGAGCTGTATAATAAACATACTATTGACAATAAGAGATATAACCAACAAGTGGTTATCCTTTGGTTAGTTGTAAAAATCCTCTGGCACCCATATGTACCTCATTTTAGTGATTTTCCCATGTCAACATTTCATGGTGGGGCCAATGTAGGCAATATGGGCTTGAGATTGGTATGTCCGTGTGTTCCATGTTGGTCCTCTCTGAAGTAGCCCTAGTATGGGCCCCAAATTGGTTTGTCCATGTGTTCCATGTTGGCCCTTGTCTGAATTAGCCCTAGTATGGGCCCCAAATTGGTTTGTCCATGTTGGGCTTATCTGAATTATCCCTAGTTTGAGCCCAAAATAGTTTTTTCTGTGTGTTCCATGTTGGCCCTTGTCTGAATTAGCCCTAGTATGGGCCCCAAATTGGTTTGTCCATGTTGGTCCTGTCTGGATTAGCCCTAGTATGGGCACCAAATTGGTTTGTCCATGTTGGCCCTGTCTGAATTATCCCTAGTATGGGCCCACAATTGGTTTTTCTGTGTATTCCAAATTGGTTTGTCCATGTTAGCCCTGTCTGAATTATCCCTAGTATGGGCCCACAATTGGTTTTTCTGTGTTCCATGTTGGCCCTTGTCTGAATTAGCCATAGTATGGGCCCCAAATTGGTTTGTCCATGTTGGCCCTGTCTGAATAAGCCCTAGTATGGGCCCCAAATTGGTTTGTCCATGTTTGCCCTGTCTGAATTAGCCCTAGTATGAGCCTAAAATTGGTTTGTCCATGTTGGCCCTTGTCTGAATTAGCCCTAGTATGGGCCCCAAATTGGTTTGTCCATGTTGGTCCTGTCTGAATTAGCCCTAGTATGGGCCCCAAATTGGTTTGTCCATGTTGGTCCTGTCTGAATTAGCCCTAGTATGGGCCCCAAATTGGTTTGTCCATGTTGGCCCTGTCTGAATTATCCCTAGTATGGGCCCACAATTGTTTTTTCTGTGTTCCATGTTGGCCCTTGTCTGAATTAGCCATAGTATGGGCCCCAAATTGGTTTGTCCATGTTGGCCCTGTCTGAATAAGCCCTAGTATGGGCCCCAAATTGGTTTGTCCATGTTGGCCCTGTCTGAAATAGCCCTAGTATGAGCCCAAAATTGGTTTGTCCATGTGTTCCATGTTGGCCCTTGTCTGAATTAGCCCTAGTATGGGCCCCAAATTGGTTTGTCCATGTTGGCCCTGTCTGAATTAGCCCTAGCATGGGCCCCAAATTGGTTTGTCCATGTTGGCCCTGTCTGAATTAGCCCTAGTGTGCGCCCCTGTCTGAATTAGCCCTAGTATGTGCCCCAAATTAGTTTGTCCATGTGTCATGTTGGCCCTTGTCTGAATTAGTCCTAGAATGTGCCCCAAATTAGTTTGTCCATGTATTCCATGTCTGAATTAGCCCTAGAATGAGCCCTAAATAGGTTTGTCCACTGAACCCTAGTATGGGCCCCCAATGGGTTTGTCCATGTGTTCTATGTTGGTCCTATCCGAATTAGCCCCCAAACCCATATCATGCTTACATTGGCCCTACCACGTCATGTTTGCTGGGAACTCTTAAGAGAACATCACAGTTGATTAAAAGAAAGAAAAAAAAAAACTTTATTCTGCAGTCAGTGTGGAGTACATTCACTGGTTCTCTCAACAGTACTCTTTGGCTCTGCTGATAACATCAAGCAACAATTTATGATACAACCACCCATTAAACCCACATCAACAGGGCAGCAACACTACAGCACACCTGGAATGAGAAGCCTTTACAGTACTGTACATATGATAGGCTTTTAATGGAGTGAAGTCACGCAGAACAGATGTGATTTAAAATACATCTTGATCACTAACAGAACAGAACAGAAATTATAATAGTGCAGACTACAAGCACCAAACACAGTATTGAAATGTTGGTAAGTAGATCAAAATAAAATAAGAGTAATGTTCATCTTTGGTCGGATTTATCCGCACACCGATCAAAACTGAAGTGATTTCTACAGAAATGTGCCATTATGTTGACTCTTTTCATCAATTTTGACAAGCATTTAGTGAATGTCTAGCACCCTGTAGCCCAATACTTTCCTTCTGCTGGTGTGTTTAGGTTGTACATTTAGAAAACATTTCTATAAAAAAAGGAAACTTAGAATAAAGTATTGTAGTTCAACTACTAGTTACAGCTAAACATTCACCAGTAAATTGTATTAACAGAATATTCTGCCTGATTCCTCCTTCAGAAAATGGCAGGCATTTCATACTTGTGCTCTTCTCCAATAACATGCATAGAAAAAAGAAAAACAACCAGATCTCAGAAGTACGCTTCAAAAAAAAACTTAAATTGTATACTTCATTTCTGTATTTTAGTTTTAGTTTTTTTTTACAAAAAATGTTTATATGCAAACAGCATTTTATTTCATACACCAATTCTTTAAGCAAAAAAACAAGAACCACATAAAGCAGCATTATTCTAGCTTAATCCAAAACACACAAAAAAAAAACATCTCACTTTTGATCCTGTTGGGAAACTGTATACATCCAGTTTAAAGAGCATCTTCTAACAATGGAGCCTAGTCAATAGAAAACTGACGAGGCCACAGAGCTGGTCGTGTTTACATTCTTTAAACAACAAGATTGGGGCTCTGGGGCTAGGGTCTCACAAAATCCAAAACCTCACTTCTGGATTGATGCGCTAATCTATGGCTTTCTTCTGAAATGGATCAAAATGGAACCTTTACACCTCTTAACCACAGATAGTTGCTCAACAACCAGCACATAACAAACGCTCTTACATACAGGTTTCCACAGCCTTATCTGAACAGCCTTGGAGTGGTCGTGTTTGCATTACATTCTTTAAACAACAAAAGTGGGGCTCTGGGGCTTGGGTCTCACAAAATCCAAAACCTCACTTCTGGATTTATGCGCTAATCTATGGCTTTCTTCTGAAATTCTTACCTACAGTCTTTCCACAGCCTTATCTGAACAGCCTTGAAGCTTTAAGACGCAATACATAACTTGCTAGTGTTCCTGTCTGATAAACTTGACCCCAAAGAGTATGCCACAAAACTTAATTATGTAAGCATAAGACAAAGATGCAGAAGGAAAGATGTCTTAACTTTAAACCTTAACTGTCAGTTCCTACAACTTTCTATTGGCTCCTTACTTCAGTGGCGTTATCATGGACCAACGTCTGAGGAGCCTGAGGTGTTTTAAAGGGAATCTGCATGAACGAGGTATTTCAAAGTGGCATAACGGAACAGCACGCCACCTAAAAGCGTATTATTTGGTGTTGATAAGACAGTGAAGGTTGCAGGGGTTCTGCAGGAACTTTGGCTTTTTAGGAGATATTTTCCATGAAAAAGGTGTCGAGAGAAATCCGAGTTTTAAGTTAGAAGCATATAATCAGAACTATCAGGGCATGTATTATAATATTAATAAAAATATTATTTTAAAAGGCCGGACTTACTTTTTGTATGTATAAAAGGAGTAAAGAAAACATAAAAAAATTAAACTTAAAAAGAGAACAAAATCAAAAGTATCTGACCAGCATCTAATAAATAATTGTTCAAGCATTTTTCCATCTAAATGTGCTTAAGTTTTGGCAGACTCTTTTCATAAAGAGCTGGGCATAGAGGAAAAAGCCAAAAGCATGTAGTCTTTGTCCTGTCTTAATCTAAACCGCCATCTCTCCCATGGTCACTGCGTAGATGCAGGGACTGATTTAGTGAGATCAGGCAGGTAGGGAAGGAAAGTTTGTTGAAATACTGTGCAAATCTACATGGCGGACTCCTTGTCACAGGGTTTAGGGCCAGCAAACTCTTCCAATTCAAGGTTTCCCTGTTTCTCGATGAGGGGAGAGCTTTCTGGCTTGGAGGCGGGGTCTTCCTCCACTCGCACCTTAGTTAGCTCCGTCCCCTCCTTTTTACTGGAAGTGCGATCCACGAAATACTGCAGAAGACCTGCTCCGTAGGCGTCACCTTCAACATTGATGACGGTGCAAGTGCGATCGCTAAATTAAGAAAAAAAAACAAACAGAAAAGACAATTATCCTCATGGTTTAAAAAATGAGCATGAGGATGCAAAATGTAATAATGCAAAGTCAAAACTGTTGTGTCTTGCTCAATTGTTCTCCCTATCAGCGATCCATTTAGCTTTACCACAATATTTTCTCTTTAACTAAGGGTGCTCCGGCTGATTGTTATTGGCCGATAATAGCTTTATATATTTTGACCGTGGTCTCTATAAAGGCCGTTCAGAAGAGCCCATCCGATGACGCAAAACTCTTTGCTTCACTTCATTCACCGGTCTGGCAGTTCTACCAGGTGTCTGAATAAGACAATAAATGTGCAACATCTCCTGTTGCTAAACTGGAGGACGTACTTGATAATTAAAAGAGTTATTAAAACAGCATTAAAGGGATAGTTCACCCAAAAATGTTAATTACCCATGATTTACTCGTGTGTGTGTGTGTGTGTGTGTGTGTGTGTGTGTGTGTGTGTGTGTGTGTGTGTGTGTGTGTGTGTGTGTGTGTGTGTGTGTGTGTGTGTGTGTGTGTGTGTGTGTGTGTGTGTGTGTGTGTGTGTGTGTGTGTGTGTGTGTGTGTGTGTGTGTGTGTGTGTGTGTGTGTGTGTGTGTGTGTGTGTGTGTGTGTGTGTGTGTGTGTGTGTGTGTGTGTGTGTGTGTGTGTGTGTGTGTGTGTGTGTGTGTGTGTGTGTGTGTGTGTGTGTGTGTGTGTGTGTGTGTGTGTGTGTGTGTGTGTGTGTATATATATATATATATATATATATATATATATATATATATATATATATATATATATATATATATATATATATATATATATATATATAAAATATATATAGTGAGGAAAATAAGTATTTGAACACCCTGCTATTTTGCAAGTTCTCCCACTTGGAAATCATGGAGGGGTCTGAAATTGTCATCGTAGGTGCATGTCTTTAACTATTTATTTGTATGATACAGCTGCAAATAAGTATGTGAACACCAGTCTATCAGCTAGAATTTTGACCCTCAAAGACCTGTTAGTCTGCCTTTAAAATGTCCACCTCCACTCCATTTATTATCCTAAATTAGATGCATCTGTTTGAGGTCGTTAGCTGCATAAAGACACCTGTCCACCCCATACAATCAGTAAGAATCAAACTACTAACATGGCCAAGACTAAATAGCTGTCCAAAGACACTAGAGACAAAATTGTACACCTCCACAAGGCTGGAAAGGGCTGCGGGGAAATTGCCAAGCAGCTTGGTGAAAAAAGGTCCACTGTTGGAGCAATCATTAGAAAATGGAAGAAGCTAAACATGACTGTCAATCTCACTGGGACTGGGGCTCCATACAAGATCTCACCTCGTGGGGTCTCAATGATCCTAATATATATATATATATATATATATATATATGGCTAATCCAAGCTTTATAATGGCAGTGAAGAAAGTGTAACGCCTCTCTCAGTTCAAAACGCTTACACTACATGAGGTGAAAGCTAGATATTTTACTTCATAAAGTTTTAAATATAGATATTTTTCTTATACAAATGCATCGCTTCAGAAGGCCTTTATTAACCCCTGGAGCCATGGGGATTACTTTTATAATGTATGGATGCACTTTTTTGGGCTTTTTATTTTGGGCTCCTATTCACTCTCATTATAAAGCTTGGATCAGCCAGGACATTTTTCTATATAACTCCGATTGTATTTGTCTGAAAGAAGATGTAGGATGGCTTGAGGGTGAGAAAATCATGGGGTCATTTTATTTTTGGGTGAACTATTCCTTTAAACCACGAAAGTGATATTGTTCCCAAAGCTGCTTTCGGTGTGCGCACTACGAGCAAAGTGAACTAAGCTTCAGGGTCGCGCCTAAGCAGATAAAGACACACTTGGCTTGGTGAGTATTCACTTAAACACCGTTGGTTATGTCTTAAGTGAACAAACAGTTTGGAAATTAGTTGCATGTGCATCAGTATATTGGATCTGTGCATTTCGTCTTAAAGTGACAGCAGTCTAATATTCCTGTTGCTGACCGTGTCATTAAACAAAAGACAGAAAAAGCACTAGTAAAGATTAACCTATATTTATTATATACAGTAAAGACTACGCAGTGTTCACATTTTATTACCTTGTTGATAAAGATGTTCTGTCTTATTTTTTATTATACATTTCACAGGAATGCTATATTTGCTAAGCTCTATGCGGTTCCTAAACACCTCTATTTATTGGGAAACAACATATTCCATTCCCTCTCTTAAAGGTCCCGTTCTTCGTGATCCCATTGTTCAAACTTTAGTTAGTGTGTAATGTTGCTGTTAGAGCATAAATAATACCTGTAAAATTATAAAGCTCAAAGTTCAATGCCAAGCGAGATATTTTATTTAACAGAAGTTCCCTTTCAAAGCCTACAGCGAACGGCCGGCTTGGACTACATCCTGGTACTTCCTTCATTAATTACGTCAGTAGAACAGTAGAACAGACTAACCTCCGCCCACAAGAATACGCAAATAAAGGGGGCGTGGTCTTGTTGCTGTCCCACGTGGAGAAGAGGAAGTGTCGCGTGGAGAAAAGGAATTGTTGCGTTTGTCACCATGTCGTCGAGACGCTGTTATTTTCATCCCGGAGTCAAATCACCTTTGTTTGGCTTTCCCAGGGACGCTGTAGAGATTATTAAGCGCATACATCTCCCGTTAAGAGGCGTGACCTTTCCGTGCAAGTTACGTGCGCTAAGCTGCTGTCGAATCACAACACAGGAACCGTGCCACGTTCGCTAAGCTGCGGTCAAATCACAACACGGGAACCGCTGGCACAATCAGAACTCTTTACGTATTTCTGAAGGAGGGACTTCATAAAACAAGGAAGTCATCAGCCGTTTTTAGGACAGTGAAAACAGCGGTATACAGATAAGTAAATTGTGTGAAAAATACTGTGTTTTTTTACACGCGAAACATGAACACGTTATATTGCACACTGTAAACACAATCAAAGCTTCAAAAAAACACGAAGAACGGGACCTTTAAAGAGCAGTCAATTCATGATACTTTCTATTCTCTTAATTTTTTTATACTTAAAATACATTGTTGTTAAGAATAGTATTATCTATTCTGGTGATCTTTGATCACATCGGCCAATACTGCTTCCACGGCCACAAAAATCCTGATAGGAGCACCCTTATCTTTAACCCACAAAAACATCTAAACCCGATACTCACACAAGCCAGTCCACAGCCAAGATGAGGGACAGATCATTGGTGGGCAGCCCCACTGATTCCAAAATGATGGCCAGCGTCAGCACACCTCCAGCAGGGATCCCAGCCGCTCCCACACTAGATGCTGTAGCAGTCACGCTATAAAGGAGATTTTTTTTTAAAAAGAAAAAAAGGTTAGTCTACAAAGTCAACAACTTCCAATCAAGCAGAGTACGAAGGTGACAAAGACAACCAATGAACTCACAGGATGGTGATGACCTGGACAAAGTTCAGCGGGATTCCGTTGAGCTGAGCGATGAACACCGCAGCTACACACTGGAAGCAGGCGGCTCCATCCATGTTGACGGTTGCTCCGATGGGCAGGATGAAGCGGCTGATATGCTTGGACACACCGTTGTTCTCCTCCACACATTTCATCATTAGGGGCAAAGTGGCGGAGCTGATCAGAAAAGCGGATGTTATTTCCTGCTTAATTATGCATATGCAATACTGAGATTTTAATAAATTAAATCAAGGTTAGTAATCAAAATTAAATGGTGTAATAAAACATCATATCTAATCACAAGTGGTCACAGGAGACACAGCTGGGGTGCATGATACTCCCACTTGTGTTTGGATCCAAGACAGATGTAAATACCAGGTTTTAACTTTTATACAGACCTGCAAAGGACTCTTTTGTAGCAATGCTATACATGTTGTATTTAAATTTACTGCCATATGACTTCACAGGCTGCCACATGGCAAATATAGATTCAACATTCACAAACAATACAATAAATAACCAATTCAATTCAGATAAATGACAAAACCATTGTATATACACAATTCTTTAAATGTATTTGTGATAATTTTAAGTTTTTCTGCAAAATACATCCTTCAAAGTCTGTCCTGATAAACAGTGTTAATTTCGTTGGCGAATAATTTTCGTCAACGACCTTTTTTCACTGACGAAAACGAGACGATAACTAAATAAAAACTAGTGTTGGATGACTAAAACTATGATGAAAACTTTCGTCAATTTTCGTCATTTTCGTCAACAAATAAAAACGGGACGAAAATGTTAGGGAGGGTCGATTAGGGAAGAGATCCAGTCAGAACTGATGTTCCATGTAAAAAAAGCGCACATTTGAGTTGCTGATCTCAACGTGCTGATCTAACCGCTGGAGAACACGGCGTTGTTGCGCACTCTACAGGCTCACGCATCCCCAATACAGCGCTCCAGAGCGGATCACAATCAATAAATAGCGCACATTTATGCCAGGCAATTGTTTATTAACTAATGCTGATGAATAACGACAATGTTTACTTTACGTTGTTTGTATAGTGATACGTTTTAGACGGTTGTAACAATGCATATTTTATCTCCTGAACTTGAATGAGCTCCTGCAACTGCAAAAGAGGCGCAGACGTTTCAAAATAAGAGTCAATGTGTATTTCGAGCTTGTTTATAATTTAAAAGTCACGCATTATATATTCGTATTTGGTTACACAATAAACTGTATTTCATTTCATTCCCATTTAATTCATAGTGAGGAGGAAAGACCAGTATTTGACACATATTCAATAAAATATCAGGGTTATAATAGTTCACTAAAACCATTAAAGGGTAACTAAACCCCTGCTCAGAGCTTAACTCCACCCACTGGCAATTTTCAAAAAATGCTGGAAAAGTGGGCAGAGCCCGGCGGACACAGAGGGGACGAACCGAGGGCGGGGCTGAGCGGAAGGCGTGCACCTGAGACCCGCAGGGACGGGTTGATTGACAGCTGTCAGACTCGCGAGTCGCAAAGATGGAGAATGACTGGAGTGACGCCAGCTTTGCAACAGAGCGGTCATTTCTCCTACCTTCACCTGAAGTGGAGGAGGGTGGATTGTCTGTAGACATAAACCCGGAGCCTTATCAATGCGAGCCGCTGCTCAAACTGCGTTAACTCCCGATGCTAGTGAAGCAGCCGCGCAAGAGAACCGACCTAATCTATCTGCGTCCGCGGCAACCACTTGCGTGTCAGGGTTTGAAAGCGCGTCTCATGTATGAAAATGATCTGTACACATGACGGGCGGCAATAAAATCGCAAGAAAAGCCTGACGTGTACTGACAACTTCATTATTTAACCGTATTCTCTTTAATACAATGTTAAAGCATGTGTCAAGTGAGTTTCATTCATAATGTTTCCACTTCATGTAATATGACAGTTCATACTGGAGTAAAGCCGTTCTCATCATGTGATTGGGGGAAACATTTCTGAGGGCGTGGTGAGCTCGTGCCAGGGGCGCGGATAGTGAGCCGTTGGAGGTACCATCCTACGTCACGATGTACCACAACGTCCAATAGGAAAATTCAACTGCAGTAGCCACCGTTTAACCTTAAGAGGGCAGCACTTTGGCGGTTTTACACCATATTTTATAGAATTAAAACACTTTATACTCAAATGTCAAAACATTTACTCGAATCAATGAACAGCATTAATAAAGCCCCAGTATTACAGATCATTAACTAAAAAAAGTTGGTTTAGGGTTTAGTTACCCTTTAAAAAAAATAATTACTTGAAATTAAATAAATGTTAACTGAAAAAAAAAAAAAAAAAAAACTTATTTGAGGCTTTAGCTAACGAAAACGGAAATACAAAGTTAAAAAAACTATAATAGATGTTTTTAAAAAAGTGAATTGAGCTCTCTTTCGTGTATTTTTAATGTCAAAAACTAAATGATGTCAAAATTAAATGGAGCTCAAATGCTTAATGTATTTCAATTTAACTAACTTAAGATTTTAGTCGACTAAATCTACTGTAGATTTAGTCTCCTAAAATCTATGATATTTAGTCGACTAAAACTAAAAACAATTCAGGTGACTAAAATATGACTAAAACTAAATGGCATTTTAGTCAAAAGACTATGACTAAAACTAAATCCAAATTTTCTGTCAAAATTAACACTGCTGATAAAAAAAAAATCTCATGACATTAAAATTTGGGCAAACCAAAAACATACACTTTACAGACCAGTTAACCGTTAAAGGGATAGTTTACCAAAAAAATGAAAGTTCGACTTGAGGGTGTGTAAATCACAGAATTTTCATTTTTGGGTATCCCTTTAAGTGAACAGTTCTTGAAAGAATCATTTTATCTTAGTGTGAAGAAGACTTTAATTATCTGAAGAACCTTTCTCCACTATAAAGAATGTTTTGTGCAACGGAAAGTTTCATGACGTTAAGGGGCTTTCGCATCAAAGTCAAAATAAAAGTCAGCTGCACCGTCAAAATTAAATTTGTGTCCAAGCGGCAGAATGCATGTAACGGCTTGCGTTACTTCAGAGTTCACACTGGCGGTGCGAATGCAACCAGGAAATTGGTCCTAAGAGAACATTTAGTTCTCAGTGGACCGCCTTGATGGCTAGTTCCAATAACGGAGTTCCTATAACTACCTGGTATGAAAGCCCCTATAGCAGGGATGGGCAACTCCAGTCCTCGAGGGCCACTGTCCTGCAAAGTTTAGCTCCAACCCTGATAAAACTCACCTGCCTGTAGTCTTCTAGTAATCCTGAAGACATTGATTAGCTGGTTCAGGTGTGTTTGATTAGGGTTGGAGCTAAACTCTGCAGGACAGTGGCCCTCGAGGACTGGAGTTGCCCATCCCTGCCCTATAGACACCAATAAGAACATTTATTTTGAAGAATGCAAGTAGCTGTTGTCCATTTACCTAGAGGAGGTTCCAAAGGCAGTAGCCAAAGCGCTGACCAATCCCAGCAAGAAAGTGTAGGGGTTCTTCCGTGTGATCACAAAGTAAATGAGCGGGAGGATGAGGAGACCGTGGATGGCATGACCAATGACACAGCAGGCGATGTACTTCCCGAGGCTGGCGAACAGTGAGCCAACATCCTTCATTTCCACAATCTTAGCAGCAACCAGGAACATAATACCCAGTGGTGCATACCTTCAGACAAAAAGACATTGAGATATGGTGTGACAGAAGAAAAGAGATGAATGGACAGGACACTGCAAAACATCACTATACACAATAAAAGTACATGAAAAGTACCCTTACCACATGATCCAGGAGACCAATATCATGGTGGCCTCATTGAAAGAGTTGAAAAACTTAATAAGGATCTCTCCTTCCTCTCCAAGTTTCCTCAGGGCCACCCCAAATACCATAGCAAACACGATGAGACCCAGGATATTCATGCTATCCACCTCTGTGCTAATTGGAATCTAAACAAAGACATAAATGACTGAAGTCAAAAAAGGGGGGGAATTTTTTTTTTTATGACATTAAACCACTAATATTTAGATTAAATGGTTGTAATACATTTCTAGAATATATAAAAAATTGCATTAATTATATTTATAGTAGATTTTGTTTTAATGAAGCAATCAATATTTATACATTTTATTTATAAAAACAAAACATTACATATTTTTATGAATATATTTACTAGTGCTATCAATCGATAAAAAAAAAAATGCCACATTTTTCTGTAATTAATCGCATCCTAACATTAAAGTTTTTTATATATTTTTTAATATTGTAATTTCACATTTTATCGTCAAGTTAATGTAGAAAAAACAAAGACAGTATGTTTTAAATATTTGATCTAACAGGTAGGAAATATACAGAAATTGAATAAAGTTACACTTAACAGTCTTCACAGCATAAATTATAAATTAAATATAGATTTTTAACTTATCGTAAGATCATCAAAAGCAGTCTTTTCTTTTGTTCTTTGATTAACATTGAAAGGTGCACTATGTAACATTGTTGCTGTAAAATATCCGAAAAACACTAGGCCAGTGTTATATCAGTATTATATATTTTGTTAAGTTGAGTACTTACAATATGTCAAATGTTTCCAACTATATGTAAATCGTGAGAAAATTGCTATTTTAACCAAGGAAACGGGACGTGTGAGGGAGTCGCCTGTCAATTGCGTTGCTCGCTAGGCGAGTGTTGCGTTCATCTTATTAACAATCGCTCCAGCGGCCTTGCTCAGCTCCCACAACACTCGCTCCTGCTCTACTTCAAACTACAGTAAAGTTAATAATAACACCCATGAACATGATTTCTGCCCGAGTCCTATCCCGATTCTTTTCCACCGGCTTAGGAGGTGAAGACCACATGTCCCAAGATTCTGCGCTCAAACTTGGCGTCATCAAACTACGCCTTTGTTTTGAATAGGCGACCTCAAGTGGACGGAAAAGTTACATAGTGCACCTTTAATGACAGACATCAGCAGGTTTATTAGGCTGCTGTCACTTTAAGACCTGCCGCACATGACACACCCGATATCCTCACAACTCTTCACGGTCATTTAAGACTTCATTTAACTCATCTAAGACTGCTAACAAGGATACTTGACAAAGTGGGCATTTTGGCATACTTGTGTGTTTTTGTTGATTCAAGCACGAAAAAGAACTCAATGCGGCCGGCATGCTGTCTGAAGCAGCTTTGAGTCGTGTGTGTCTGTCACACAGACAGGAGATTCACAGACAACGTGAACGGCGGTACAGTTTTAAGTTCTTATTTTTGCGTTTTTTTCGTGCTTGAATGGTTTAATAGCACTTGAATGAATGATAGTGTGAACATATACTATAGCGCAGCCAAAGGATGATGGAAAAAAAAAAAAGTTAATTGTGTTAAATATTTTTAACGCGTTAAACTGAAGAACAATGTAATCGCATGCCCTAATATTTAAAAATCTGGATTTAAGACAATCCTAAGGTAAATCTGGGACTTGTTACCTTTTCTACGGAGAAGGTGGTCGAGTTGGTTTGATTCTTCACAATCTTGTAACCCGTGGCATACTGTGAAGAAAAAAATGTTCAGAATTATCTAATAATCAAATATAAATCATGTCTGTTTTTTATGTTAAACCAAATATTGTTAAACCTACCGACTGAAAGGCAGCCGATACCAAATTGGATGGGAAGATATTTCTGAAAGAAGACAGGAAGGAATAATATAACTGGCATACTCTCAAATCAGATATCAATGAATCAGCCAATTAAATCAAACAAAGCCTAAATAAAACGTGAAAAGTTGACGTTTTCATGTCTTGCTAGATTTAACCATTTTTGTTCCTAGTGTGTGGAGTGCTGCGATGTGACCAAGACAGCACAGCACACACTAACAGATTCCATTCACAAACAACCCCAACGGTAAACACGGAAAAATGTCGCAAAATCACTCACGTGCAAATGTAAACAAACATGGTGGACGATGGGCAAGAAATGGCGATAAGTGTGTTTGCAGTGCTTTTTACAGAAAATTTGCGTTTGCACACGTAATGAAATAAAGTATATTTTGAAAGGCTATGTTTTCGGTTGTATGTAAAAGCCAAACATTCACATCAAAACTGAGGAACAAGGTGGTACAAAACAAGGTAGTGAGAGAACAAAGAACCAATTCTAGCCACAGTTTTTCAGCCCAATGGCAATAAAATCCTCACAGTCCTAACCAACCAATCCCCGAGCCGACTGATGTGGAAATAACTTGGAGAATGTAGTCTGAGAATTTAGATTAAATCCCTCCACTAATCCCAATTCCACACATTACCTCCTACCTTATAACCCCATTCCCTCCAATGGAGAAGAACTAGATGTGCACTAGGACCTGCCAGGAAATGGGGATTAATGGCAAACACAGACATCCAGGAATATTCCGGCATCCCTAACCTTAATATGGTCTGCGTGTGTACAAAAAAAAGAGGAAGTCTTCAATGGGATGGAACAATAATGCTTGGTAGGCGTTAATAAAGTCCAAGAGAAACCACAAAAACAGCTATGTTTGAGATAAATTTCCCCCAAAAAAGGGTGCCATTACAGACTTGATTCTGAACACATCTGGAATCTGTTGCCCATAGGGACATTTCCAATAAATCACAATCATTCCCACCAACACCTAAAGAAGCCTGGAAGGTGTGAGGAGATGAGTTTTATCGTAATATAGTACAGCTGAAGCAAGATGAGACTGGAAAACCGGACAATTTCAACTTTAAAATTGCTGTGCTGTGCAACAAGCTGTATTCCAGACAGCAGGTCTCTGCCAAACACCAATGCCAGGGGTCGTTCCCTCCTCAAATTTCCCTTGTCTGAACATTCGGAGGAAAGATAAAACTTAAAATACATGCAACACTCTTAACGAAACCCAAACAAACCAAGAGGAACCTGCATTGCACTGGTAACTTTATGCCATTGAAACTAATGACACTCAAATGTTGTCACAGGTTTCCAATGTGTTGCATTCATTGAAATCCCAGTCAGCTGGGTGGGACGAGCACTTTTTAGGCACAAGTTACGATTACTTAATACTACGCAACGACAAATATGTCAACAATATAATGACTCAGTGCATTCCAAGTTAGGTTGTAAGGTGTGATGGAACTGCTTTCGACAAAGGCGTGTAAATAGGGAGACACGTCAAACAGGACCTGGTTGAAACGTGGCACGCCACACACCTTTTCAAAACTTTCAAAGATTTCTCTCAAGTCCTGTGTTTGTTGACATATTAAAAGTAACTATTAACAGATAAATATAACTACACTCTGACTTTGCCCCGTCTAAAATAAACTTTCACAACGTTTACACAAAAAAGGCCACGCTGGGGGCGAAAACGTGTTGATTTCACATGCACTGTACACGAAGCACACACTGTATGGATTAAAGGAACAATTCACCCAGAAATTAATTATTTACTGACCCTCATGAAATTCCATGATGCATTTCACTTGCTTTCTTTAGTAGAACACACACCAAAAAACGTTGCAGAATTTTCAAGCCGCTCTTTTCCATACAATGAAAGTGAATGGTGACCATAGTTTGTGCAGATCACTATTATGGTGTTTTTGGTCCTTTTTGGCACTCAACAGCTAGTTCACTGGAAAAGAACAGTGAACATTTTCCACAGTTCCACAAAGAAAGAAGGTCACATAGGTTTGCAACACCAAGACTCACTTAACCTTTAAGATAAGCTACATCTTTTGCTCAATAGTTGTGGAACAAACCCTCATTCACACAGTGTTGTTGTTGTCAGGGTCTCGCCTTAAACCTGATAAGGCAACACAACTACAGATAACAGCTAAAAACAAGTTTAAACTTACAAAAATGGAGGCCAGAACGTGCCGTTTATAGACTTTCAATAGAGAGACCGTAAGGGTGTGAAATTAGCAGAGTCCACAAGGTCCTTGTGATTGTATGGAAGGATTTATTCAGTGAAACCCCAAGAGAGAAGACCCTTTGATGAATGACACAAGCTACATCAGCTGCCTAATTAAACCCTATTTCTAATGTCCATGTTTGCACGTGTGTTGCCCTCATGTGGCAAGCATACGTCGCCTCATTGACTTTCCCTGGAGACACAGGAGTAACAAATGTTTCAGTTTGGCTCTAAATGAGGAATCCCAACACAACTGAGAACCTTTTTCTTTTGAAAGATAACTTCTGTATTCTGAGGAATTGGTCAAAGTATGAAACAAGGAAATGACAAGAAAGCACATGGAAACTAAAATAGCTGTCTGGAATTTTAGTGGGGAAAAAAATTAACTTCTGTTAGATGTACAGGTTACTAATCTGCATTAAAGGATTAGTTCACTTTAAAATGAAAATTACCCCATGGTGTACTCACCCTCAAGCCATCCAAGGTGTATATGACTTCTTAGTTTTCTTACAAAAACCCATCGATTCGCTTCAGAAGGACTTTATTAACCCCCTGGAGCCGTGTGGAGTATGTTCATGAAGGATCCATGCACTTTTTTGAGCTTCAAACTAAATGGACCCCATCATTGCCATTATAAAGCTTGGGAGAGCTAGGATATGTATTAATATAACTCTGAATGTGTTCATCAGAAAGAAGAAAGTCATATACACCTATGACGGCTTGAGGGCGAGTAAATCATGGGGTAATTTTCATATTAAACTAATCCTTTAACCTAAAGCAACCTTAATGCTGTTATAAAACAGGCTTTGGCTTTTTAGCTCCTTCGGTCATGTGGGTATGAATGCATGACTTATTTCTTTACTGTTTTTATATATATATATATATATATATATATATATATATATATATATATATATATATATATATACCGCTGTATTTTATACCTTTTAATTAATTAAAAATAAGACCGTTCTTATGAATAAAAGATATATACTTTTTTTTTTTCTCCAAGCAAAGGTATCGAGTACATTTCATATCTAACTTTATGGGCTGAGTGACATTTCCAAGGGCAGTCCACCAAAACAGTAAAACCCTGTTTCTCTTGGGTCAGGTCACCCTAATTTGTTTCAGTACATATTTACACTTTGTATACATTCTAATGAACATGCCCGTTTTGTGTAATTGTTAGGTTTATAACATTTTTGGTTGTTGTTTTTGAAGGAAAAATTGAGAACAGAGTGTTCTCTTTATGTCATTCTGTAAAACACATGATGAAATTTGACCTGTTTACAGGGCAACAGGGCCAAACCCCAAAACCCACCCATAGTTGGTTTAGGCATGCTCGTGGAATGCAAGAGAAGAGATGTTTGCCTCCGTTTAAAGAATAAATACATTTTTCCTTTAGAATGTATAATTATTTTAATGACCAAGTGCCTATGACCATCATATACCGTTAAACAAATCGACAATTTGTGAATTTATTCTATCTTGAGGTGCGGAAAACACACACCTAGAAAAGGAAAGGGTATGTGGCACACATCTATAAACTCTTGACCACCAGCCTGCATCCTCTTCAGAGCGGATTAACTACGTCATCACGCGACGCGCAGCTGATGCAACTCGAGTGTCCGTTTACAGCACAAGCAGATCGACGTCACGCAACTCACGCGAAGATAGTCAAAACAATGTCGCTGAATGAATCTACGATTTTTTTTGCACCAATAAGTGGCGTTAATAAACAAGACAAAAAAAAGTGATTATAAAAACATACCATAACCATATTTAAGGCGGTTCCCGAGGAGTAATGACTTTCAGGCTATACCGGCGACTACTCCGATTCAGTTTATGTAGGCAATAACCGTAGCTTTTTGAACAGATGTTGGACAAATTTGACTCAAATTACATAATGTGTCACAAATGTATCAAGCCTTTATTGTTCTTTGGCATAGTTACTTAATGTGTTCTTTCCTCTTCCTGTTTGGCAAAGCTGCGCTGGCCGTTGAAGGGGACATAATCATTTCCGCGAATCGGTTCTTTCGAACAGATATTCAGCTCTTCCTGCGCCAGTATGTGGTCGCTGGCACATGCTGTGTGTTATGTGTGTGTTGATAAAATGCCTGTGCATTACGATTAATTTGTTCAAATGACGGCTGTTCAATTAAGTCCAATTCGTGAATGAAATGGTCAGACCGACTCGATCATCGAAAAGATCCGATTCGAAAGATTATTCGTTCCCGCAACTGACATATAGTGCTCGACACGTGCCATAATGAATAAGTTTCAAGGAAATTTAGTGAAGTTTTAGAAACACAGACTAATTTCAAAACAAAGTCGCGAAATGTACGAACACATGTTTATTGGCGTAACTGTGGGGAATGTATAACCGCATGTAGGCTGCTTATTGTCTGGGCACCCTGGATGTCACCGTTGTTGACTCACCTTATCAGGTCTAAAAACGAATCGATGACTTCTTTGGATTCAGGAACCCCACTGTCATCCAGACTGTTGAGGGATAGTTTTCCCCCGTCGTTGGCACCGGGCTTTATAATGAGCGCCATAATAACGCCGATCGTAGATGCGATCAAAGTGGTCACCAGAAAGAAGAGCATCGCCCAACCGCCCAACTTGCCCAGGGCTTTGGGGTCAAGGCTGGCAGCCCCGGACACCAGACTACAGACCACCAGAGGAATAATGATCATTTTGAGCAGGCGGATGAGCAGCTCACCGGGAAACCCGAAGTAAATGATCTGTATGCGGCTTAACCCGGCGCTCCGAACGCCGAGCCCGATGAACACGCCGACGATGACCGCTGACACCGTCAGGATGACCAACAGATTGGCCATGGCGATCCGTTTCAGCTTCTGCTCGGTGGTCTCCGGCTCGCTCGTCTTGCGCTCACTCAAGCCATTGGCGACGGTCGGGTCACCCAGGTGCGCTTCACCGTTGGACGCCTTTACATCTTCTACGGAGATCCTTTCTTCTGTCATTGTGCTGTCTGAATGTCTCCTGGTGTCTGGAGAGAGAATGTAAAAGTGTTAGAAGTCTTTGGTGTGAGCTGATTGTCTCTGCTCTCTCCTCATGTGCCGCTGGCAGCGTGGAAAATGAACGCGTGGATAAACGCGCATCGGAGGGGTAGGCTACGTCTCCACTGGACGTCATAAGGCGGGGCGGGCCGGGCGTGTATGCAAATGTGGTGGAAAACGGAGATAGGCTACTTCTGTAATATCCTATATTATTTATAATATAATAGGCTATTAAAGTGGCCTTAAATTAATCAATTAGTTGGAGAGTATCAAACAAATATCAAACCAATGAGTTAAAAAGCATTAGCCTACAAAAAAAAAAAAAAACATTAAAAAGCAGTTTGATTTGACAGAAAATATAATTGTCAAGATTACAAAGACGAAAGTACATACATGCTCTAAAAGTTAGCTGGATAAAAGTATTTGGGGGGGGGGGATGTTCTGAATCTGAAAAAAATTCTGACATTATTTAATTGCAAAACATGTATTTAAAAGGAAGCTGTCTCTGTCATTGATTTAATATTTAGCTCTAATGCAATGACATTCAGACATTTTTAGAGTGGCTTAATTGTTTGTTATATGTAACAAACTCATCAACTTATGTTTAGTTGTTGTTGCATTGGACATTGGGAGATGTATCAATAAACATACAGCAAAAGAGGTAGGCCTAATACAACATTTGTCAAATAATTACATAATAGTTTTCACATTGAACATGTGGACCACCCGTATAAAAATCAATAGGAGAAATTGTAACAAGAAAAACAAGAAAAAAAATGTAAGCAGATGCATATATAAAATAACGCGATCATCAACATTAAACATATAAATCAAAACTGCCTAATGTTACTCAGGGCTCGACATTAAGCCGGTTCACGTGCTTGTCTTGTCGTTCGGACAAGTACTAAATCTGTCATTCACTTGTCCGAGTAAAACATTTGCTTGTCCGGAAATTTTTTTAATTTTTTTTTTGTTTGTGTGTTGTAAATATAATTTATTCTGAAGCAATGTTTTCACCAGTGTTCAATCAGCTTAAATCTGCATATTTGTGATATTTTTACCTTTTATGAAGGGCATTTTTCCATAATCTGTTATTTTTGTTGGCAAATGGGAATTTGCGTGCTTCATCATGGTTTCACCGATATCTATGGTTTCAACACGGGGTTTGCAGCTTTCCGATGACGTTCACGTCAGGTAATTACGTCACTTCAAAACGTTCCCATGGCAATAGGGGGAAATGGCGGCTTTTGTGTGAAGTAAACAAACATTTTTCAGCTTTCTGCTAATATATATGACTTTTTTTGCAACGAAAATGCGGGGATTATGAAATCATGCTAGCCCCGCATATTTTGCACGCAGAAATAGGCAATTTACGCGGCGAAAGTGCGCCGTATTTGAAAAAATGCGGTCCCCGCATAAATATGCATAATCGCATAATCGCTTTTTTCTGGAGGGACTGACCAGTAGGTGGCAGCAGGTGACCGTCTTAATGAGTGAGTCATTGAGTCGATTCAGTAAAACGGCTGATTCATCCAAGAATGAGGCAGGCTGCGTTCAAAACCGCATACTTCCCTACTATATAGTATGTAAAAAGCAGTAGGCGAGCGAATAGTATGTCCGAATCCTTTGTATTTCTAAAAGAGTAGGCAAGAACTACCGGGGTTTTGGACTATTTCTCGCGAGATTCGGACGTGCGTATACTACTGTTGCGCTCGAATATGCCTACTTAACTATATAGTAGGCGAAAACAGTACGTGAAAGGAGTAGTATGTTCGAAACCTCAGTAATCATAAAAGAGTAGACGAGAAGTTCCCGGATGGCCTACTGATTCCGCCCAGATTGTGAAGCACTCATCGTCGGATACTTTTCTATCCCTGCCTTCCCATGAGGCCACAGGAAGGATACGTCAGGCGGAGAAAAGCGAATCAAATGTGAGTATTACAATCCAAAATCACGGTTCCTTGTGTTAAAATGGCAATTTGTTGAGCTACTGTAGAGTAAGCAGTTGAATTGTTGAAGGTGTAAAGACGACAGACAGTATAGTGTAGTTGTGATTGGGCTGTAAAAACACGTTTTATTATGTATGAGCTCCAGTAACACACACACACACGTCTCCAAAGTGGATTTACATAAACCATATACATCTTAAAGATAAAGATGCTTACTAAATGTTTATTTAACATCTGACAGGAACATTTTCGATAAGTATGGCAGATGACATCACAGCATGAAATAGACATCTGATCAGAATGATGTGTGTGTGCTATAATGTAGAGTTCACTGTTGTCAACACTGTTTACTTTACATGAATGTCAGTAATGTTAATAAATCTACATAAAGTAACTAAACATAAGTTATCTTTTTTATTTTTTCATTAGTACTGTTGATGAATTGAGGAACAGTAACACATCAGCAACTACCTCAACATTTAAATGTAGTATTGAGCACATACACTTTTATGCTTTTATCAAGGTGTTAAGATCCAGGTAACGTGAATGTTGTCTGATGTTACAGAGGCAGAAGAGCACGTGTGTGTGTGTGTGTTTATCTGGTGGAGAGAGGGTGATGAAGGAAGGCTGTCGTCAAAGGCTTTGAGTATACTACAGAAATGAATAAAACATCAATTTAAATCTTAAATTGTATTTTATTTTAATTTCAAACAGAGTTATTTCAGCACTTTTCTGATACTTGATGTCTGTGCATTTGCTGCAGAGCTTCTGTGGATGAGCCTTGCTCAAGGACACACTGGTGGAGACGGCTGCGGAGATCGAAGCAGAAACCTTCTGCTTATCAGTTCAGTGTTTAGCCCACTACACCACAAAAGTGATAAAGCTACAGTACAAATAGCATGTAATTGTACTAAAATATTAAATTAAATATGGCAAGAAATGGGATGCTGACAACATGAATTGTAAAATGTTTTAAGTAGTCATGCAGCAGTCAAATTGTCCCGCACATGTTCTCCCACTCTTGCTTCAAAGTTGTGGGGTTCAGGAGGGACATGATGGACGGCTAGGACAGGCGAAGGTGTTCACAGTGGTCAACTGCTTCATCAATATAAAGCCACAGAATTGGCACAGCTGTGTTGAGATGGCAGCAGATGTGGGGTTCACCGCCTGTAAATGCGTGATGCTTTGTTAGAACAATACGTTTGAATAAACCTTTGTTTCATGTCTTGTTGACTTTTATTCATTTATTGTGATGTTAACTTTTATTCATTCTTTTACTCATTAATTCATGTTTCCTATTGTTGTCACTAAATAAAATATTTTATTAACTCATGCATTTATTCATTGCTTGACTGAAAATTAATATGTATTCACATCGGCTGCATTTGTTCTAGCGTGTATTCATGCATCGCTATGTCATAGGACAACAAATTGCATTTTCTCCAAAGGTGAGATCCTCGAGCAGCTGAAAGACATCTCTGTGCAAACACTGAGGGAAACCGCACAGGTCGGGCTGTGGAGTTACTGATGCTTTGAGCTGTTACTGTACCCGTCACTCATATCTTTTATTTTATAATTACATGGTTGTATCTTGAACAATCATAATGATAAAACAAAAGAAATATCATGGGTTTGCATACATTATATTGGCCTACAAAGAAAAAAAACGATAACAAGGTTAGATATCTTTGAATAATTCATCATAATGCAATAAAAATGTTATTTCATAAGCCTGAGGGATGAAACAGGAGTTAAATTTAACAAGAAAAAGGAAAATATAAAGGAGATTTAGGCCAATTTAGCTTGTGGATGATTTTTATTTGCATATAAAATAAAGAAATTAACAACATATTCAAGAGATCACGATTTTGGGTTTTGGTAAGGATAAAACTGGGTCGGATTAGTAGGGTTAATATCACAAGATAAATGGGCAGCTGTTTCTTCAACAAGACCACAAAATTAGCAATTTTAATCAATATTAAGATATTTATAGATCGATTAATTAAACCTGTCACTCATCTTTCAAGTTGTTGCGCTTGAGATAACGTCGTAGGTCACATGATAACGTCAACATGGCGCATAAAGTGCAGATCGCATTCATACTTAATGAGATCAGGCAATACAGTACCTACTCTTTTAGAGCTCGTTAAGTAAGTACTTATTGAAAATGAGTACCTATTCAATGAGTAGCTATGCGGTTTCGAACGCAGCCGCAGTCTTATGAATAGGTCATTGAATCTTTGACTCAACCGATTCATTCAAAACGTTGAATCATTCAGTAACACACTGGCTGTGTTCGAAATCGCCCCCTACACCCTCATTCACTATTCCCTACATTAGTCCACTGATATAGTCCACTTTGCAAACGAGTGAGTGATTTCGGACACTAAGTGCGCCGGAAAGGCTACCGTTTTTGCAGTTTGTGCTTGCTGTTTATTTGAAATGTAGCAAACCGGCAGCTCCAGTAATAATGAAAAGATTTATCTTGAACTCTGCCACGGAAACTAGCATGTATAAACCTTAATCAAACAATATAATAATCATTTTAAAAAGGAATTTATACCTGTATGCATGATATTGCGCTGGACCAGTGCGGTTCGGAAGATGGATGGATGATTGATTCAGCTGTGGGCCCTATTTGAGGGAACAGCCATTTAGGGGTGTCCGAAGCCATAGTGGACGTTATTAAGTGCACTCATTCAATCCCACAATGCACCGCAATAACGAGTTTACAACCGTACCCATAATGCACTGTGAGAGTCGCGCAGTGCATTGAATGAATTCCCGCGTTTTTGCCAGGAGATGGCATCGACTCACACACTTTTTAAGACCAATGATATTGGACCCACCCTGAACACTGATTAAATGCGTTAGAAGCTTTATTTTCACTTTTCTAATATTTTCCTCATTTTCATTGAAAATAAATGCCTTTCCGATCTGATATGTGATGGGGAAAAGGATCAGAGCGAGTTCGGCAAAAGGCGGATTTGAACCGAGGGTCGATTTGCGTCAAAACTTACCCCTACACTATTGTTGCAGCATAACATTTAGAGTTTTCCTTAGTTTTGTCTGCCTCAACCAGACGTTTACTAAACAAGCCGATATATTTACAATGTTTATTATAGTATAAAATATATACTATACTATTTATATTTCATACTATAAAATTTGTACATAAAAATATTTATTTTTAAATTAAATGCTTATGAGTTACTTTATTATTCATTACCCTTTCCAAGTAAGTTCAGTGCCACACAAGTAAAGAGCTATAGGGTTAACTATAAGCTTATTGGCTAGTTTTTGGTGAGTAATGGAGAATGAGGGTACACGGGGCGAATCGGACAGCAGTAAGTTAATTCATTCAGAGCGCGACTCTCATAGTGCGTTGAGAGGACACTACACAGTCTGGTTTAGAGTGAGAGCGATTCAAAAGCATAAGGAGTCGTTTCTCGTTTGCTCTCGAAATGCTCTTGCAGGACTTTGCTGTCATACTCCGATTGGTCTGTGCAGCGCTGGCGCATCGAACAAGTATATTCTCCAGCGCGTACATCTGCTGTACACTCGTTATTGCGTTGCATTGTGGGATTGAATGAGTGCACTCAAAAATGTCCACTATTGTTTTCGGACACCACTACAAATGGATGTTCATTCAAATAGTGCCCTATTTAAGGGTATAGGGGGTGATTTCAAACACAGCCACTGTTGCTGTGAGATGCATTATGGCTCTGCTGTGATCTTTGTTTGGAACTATTTTCGCTGCTGAAATAGAACAACAACAGTCAATATTGCATCTAAAATGTAAGTGACTTGATGTTAATTGATTTCATATGACAGTTTCCATAAACAATTAGTGTCATTTTCATCCTTGATGTTATTCAGGAAAACAGCACTCTTGGTTGTGTGATACTTATTATATGTTAAAAAATATAAAAACTCCACAATTTATCATTTTAACCATGTATGTTAACTGTAGTTTCTTTATGTGAGAGCGAGCATCAACAGTGCAAAATTGTTACCGTCAGTTCATTATAAATTATATATTACTATCCACTATGGATCGCCACTTACACTAAATTAATGGAGAATCATTCTTGCATTTTGGTGATTACATAGTTGTTTTTTATCATCAACGTTTTAATCAGGATACTTGTCCGGTCGGGCAAGTAAAATTCTCTTTCACTTTCCCCTTCAAAAACTACACTTGTCCCGGACAAGCGTTATTGTCGAGCCCTGTTACTGAATGAAATGTCGACCCAGGGCGAACTATAGGACTGTGAAGCTTTGGGGATGTTGATGGATTTGATAATCGTCCTGAATCCGATTTGGATGTAGTCTTTGCAAAACGTGTTTTTCCTCAGCTTTTTGCTCAAAATGTTGTTGTTTTTTTTAAATGAAACTTAACATTCAAGTTTTGATAAAAAAAAAAAAAAAAAGAATGCATGAATCTAGAATAAAATGTTTTTTGTTTGTTTAAGCAAAGGGGCTGTACTTTATTTTGATATATTGCATGTTCAGATATTCATGCAACAAAATATTCTGGGGGCCATGAACATTTTGTGAAAATGATCAAAAATACAGGCAGTGGCTGGCAACTTCTTTAAAAAAAAATGCTGGTGGGGAAAGAGTTCAAAAGAAATGTGAAGGTCCACCCCTAGCCTAACCCTCAGTAGCATGTAAGTAGACAGAATATCCAATCCAATCGCCAAAACGTAAAATATTTTGTGTTGGAGATTCCCCTAGATAGAAGCCACCAAGTGGACAAACACATATACTGGCTGAAAACTAACATACTACTCTTACTATTTCTGCCATATCATTTTATATTGCAGAAATACTGGGAGTAGTACGCTAGTATCCAATTCCAAATTCAGCCTTTGATTCATCCCTGACCTAAAAAAAAAAGAAAGAAATACCTGACCCAACCCTTATACCCAACCAGGCTCCCTCCATTGCCAAGAAATATGTTTGCAGAGCAAAAACCTACAATATCTCATTGTTAAGACCTGGTCTTTGTTAATGTCCTTGCAAAGTGAGTAATCAAATATGCTGAAGACTGAGGTCTCCGCATGGAGCCAGTGTCATTTCAGTCAGATTATCCTTAATAAACAAAACCCCTCATTTTCTTTAAACAGCTTTTTTTCCAGTGCAGTGCTTTATGGGAAGAGCTTTTATGTCAATAAGAACAGTCTACACTCTATAAACAGTGCTAGCGCACTCGTCAGGAGTCCCTTTTTGAAACCTAAGGGTCTGCTTATATAAGGTTCATCTTCTCTGTGTTAGACTGTGTGAACCGTACTTCACAGAAGCACGACATTCCACAGATATTGAGAGAGAGATTTGAGTGCCAGAGATCCGTACGGCGAGAGAGGATGATGTGCGGATGGTTCGAGGCAGGGGGCCTCCTTTCTCAAAACAGAGCGTTCGCTCACACACCGCTTCTCTCCACTGACGCCACAACCTTGATGCTCTTGAATAAACTTCCCTGCCCTGTCTGGCTCCATATACTGACCTCCTAGAGAAAACCTGTTCTGTCTGCATTCAGACTCTACAGAAGATCTGAGCAAAATTCCCAGATGTTTCACTGACACTGCAGTCCTGAATCGGCATCTCGTTTTATCGTAATGCTTTGAATGTTGCCGAGTCATTTTACAACTGCAGTGTCATTTTCATTTCATTTCCAAAACAACATAGATATGACTACACAAAAAGTGTGTGATGAAAACACAGAGTATTATGTGGTGCATGTCAGTTGGCTGTTCTTTAGTGCTATTACAGTAGGCGCAGTGCATGGCAAAACAAAGCAAACTGGGTAAAATGACCTGAGTCACATGACCTTTAACAGAGAAAGGGAGAAAAGCTCAATTCAACGCTGCAGGTTTTCATGTCATGGGAAAGCAAGTCCAGACTCAGAGTTTGTGAATTAAAGCAACATAATGGCATCAGTGGAGAAACCAGATATTGCACGTTTATCTCGAAAACCTGGCACCCTTCTTCATTCTCCTCAGCCACTGTATAACGTTAACAGAGACTGTATTGTTCAGAAAAGTACACGAGAGCAAGAAAAACAAGCGTAAACCAACGAGAAGAGTTATATAAGAATATGTGCAGCAACATGTTCCCCAGACAGCGTGTGTTGAATGCGGTTGTCAGGTCGATGTATTCAAGATTCCCAAACGGCACATGATTAAAATAGAAAGTTGCTTTGAACCGGTAGCAGCACTGCAGTTCTTGAATGTACTGCATGTTTTGGATAAAAGCATTTTAAATGAATAATTGTAGCCTACATGTAAATCTATGCAAACAGTCTTCCGTGAAGTATTCTTCTAACTGAAGGCAGACTGTGTAAAATGCTGAGTCACCCTTACTGAGCTAAATTATCTAATCTGTTATTTTTAATCGTCGGCATTGAAATGGTGGAACGCAGAATCAATTACAGAATAAAGGTTCATTGAAAACTCAATTTAAATGCTTTTCACTGCATTTAAGCAAATGTGCTTGTCAGGTCATGCTACAGATCCATCCAACTGTGCCTTTGTTACTTGGAGGCAGTCCAAAAGAGCTGGAACAGACATGTGCTGAGATGTAATGGCAAATATCTTACTAAAACGACTAAAGTGAAGCATGTTAATCACAAAAATGAGATTTGCTATATGGAATATACTATTATGTATTTAGATTATTTATTAAAATCCAAACCTAATAAACTATTAATTTGTGATTGAATCATTTAGACCGGTGTTGTGAAGTGGATCAACAATTCATTGAAAAGCTCCAACACAAAATAATAATTGCTCGAATGAATATGCCAAGGAAAGCAAAGGCAGAGTTTGCAGAGTTCGGAAGATGTTCGCTGAATAACCACTTAAAGGCACAGTTCACCCAAAAAAATAAACTCTCATCATTTACTCACCCTGAAGTTGTTCCAAACCTGTATGAATTTCTTTCTTCTGCTGAACACAAAAGAAGATTTTTTTGAAGAATGTCGGTGCATAGTATGGTAGAATTTCCATTTTTGGGCGAACTATCCCTTGAAAGCCAGGAATATTCCGGCATCAGCTCAAGTTAAAGGAATAGTTCCTTTAAACACTTGATTTTTGATGGAACATAAAAGATGTTATGAAAAGTTGTTTTTTTTATACCTATAAATAATGTCAACGGGCACAAAAACTGTCAGTCTGGGTTCCACATTAGAAAGAATGACATGATGGTGAGTAAATTATGACAGAATTTTCATTTTTGGGTGAACTATCCCTTTAATCAACAGAATGTGTGGCATAACATTGATTACCACAAAATTGAATTGTGAAAATTGAAAAGCAAAAATCTAGCGAAGCACTTAATGGAAGTGAATGGTGCAAATCCATAAACGTTCAAATGCTAAAATACTGTTTCCTTCAATATGAGTGTTAACATGATTTTAGTGTGAAGAAAATGGCTTGCTGAGCTTTTCTGTTACACTGTAAATCTGCAGTGGTTACCTTAAAGGGATAGTTCACCCAAAAATGAAAATTCTGTCATCATTTACTCACCCTCAAGTTGTTCCAAACCTTTATGAGTTTCTTTGTTCTGCTGAACACAAAATAAGATATTTAGAAGAATGTTTGTAACCAAGCAGGTAGAGCAACCATTGACTACCATAGTAGGGAAAAAATACTATGAATGGTTGCTCTTTCTTCTAAATATCTTCTTTTGTGTTCAGCAAAAAGAAACTCATACAGGTTTGGAACAACTTGAGGGTGAGTAAATGATGACAGAATTTTCATTTTTTGGTGAACTATCCCTTTAAAGAGCTATTTCTACCTGATTTAACAAAAAACAAAATGATTCAATGATTAAAATGTTCACAGAATAAAACCAGTTAATTTAGATTCGACCATGTTTACGTGTCTATCTGTTTCTACATCGTCATCATGACAAATCCTAAAAAAGTGTGCAGAAACGATGATTTAAACTCATTTACAGCTCAAATACATACACTCAAAAAAAAAAAGGTTCTATATGGCACCAAAAAAGGTTCTTGGCTCGTAATCATAGGGGAACCTTTTGTAGTGCTATATAGCACCAATTTTGGTGCTTCAGTGGTTCTTCAGCAGTTCTTCAGAGGTTCTTCACCGGTTCTTTGACTAAGGTGCTATATAGCACCTCTGAAGAACCGCTGAAGAACCACTGAAGCACCAAAATTGGTGCTATATAGCACTAAAAAAGGTTCCCCTATGATTACGAGCCAAGAACCTTTTTTTAGAGTGATATGCTTTAACACAATGTAAGTACTTTGATCAAATTAAAAACTAATTTCTGTTTTTAAATCCTCCAAAAATGGCCTTCCATTAGTGCATGACCATAACTGTGATTTTTGATTCTTTGAAAGAAAACAAGGGATGATCCAAAATGTTTTTTTATGGTAATCATTATGCCACAAATGCTGTCAATTGAGCTTAACTTTTGTATTGTATTGATATATATATATATCAGAAACAGAATATTCCTCTAAATTTCTGTTCCACACAAGTACAGTATCATATAACTTGCATATAAATGTAGACTATATCGCACCAGTTGGACCACTTTTATTGTTGCTTCTGCAACGTTTGCATGAAAAAGAGCGAACAGTACATGATTCAAAACGTTTACAAGAAAAAAAGAAACAGTCAAACAAGTTTGGAATTAGAATGTCATTTTGGAGTGAACTAATTCTAAAGAATCTTGACAGAATCCACTGTGAAAAATCCATTAATGTAGTCAAATGTAACGCTGTTTGATTTCGGACACATGTCTGTAGGGCAGCTTCACTTGGCAAAAGACCCACATGAGAGGTGCAGTCCCCTAAATCTGGTTTAATCTCGCCTGAGCCGCACTTACACAGCACGCCTACTTAATGGCCGACAAATTTACACACTGTAACCCGATTCCCTCCCTCCCGGCTCTGCCTGAGTATGTTCTTCACTTCTACATTACACTAGCTGAATATGTGATGTCTAAAATTAAAACTCTTAGTTTGATGAGATGCTTCTGTTGCATAATGCACAGCTAAAGGAACAGTTCTGGGGGAAAATGGTATTTACTTCATAACCCTTACGAAAAAGAAGTTTATTCAAGTGTTCTATTGGTATACTTGTTTTTAACTAGAAATAAGAAAGTATACATTCAGTCTACTTTTTATATACTTCATGTACTTCTCAGAAATATACTTAAAATTGCACTTAAGTATACTTGATTTACACTGACAGAAAAGTCTACGTTTATTTGTCCTACTTGTACTCAATCGAGATATACTTGAAAATAATTAAGTATTCTAAGTATACTTGGCTTGTAATTGTGTTCAATCTTTTGATTGAGTAGCCTATTAAAACATAGTTTTACATACAGTTTTATGAAACTTACATTGTTTTGAAAACATTGATTAGAATATTGATAGAATATTGTGTAGGCTAGTCCACTGGCAGTGTACATAGTGAAAAAATGGGTAACTGGAAAATTCAGATTCCTATGACACATCTTCTAGTACAGAATTTCCTGATCAAAACACAGGTGAAGAAGCAGAAACAAGTGATAGAAGATTGCTCACAAATGTAAAATAATGCAATCATCAAACATTAAACCGCATGTAAATCAAAACGGCCTAATGTTACCAAATGAAATGTCGAACCCATGAAGAGAAAATGACAGTGAAGCTTTGGGGGTGTTGATGGACTCAATCTACTCCATGTTTTGATCATCATTCTGAATGTGATCAAAGCGTAGGCCTAGTCTTTTACAAAAATGCCTTTCTTTTTGAAACTTACCCACATTCAAGTGTTATACTTGATAAAAAGGATGCATGAAGCTATAGAATAAAATGGTTTTAAAATTAGTTAAAGTAGCCTACAGGTAAAGGTATATTTCAAGTATAAAAAATAAAGATCTACTTTTGAAAATAGTAGATTACTGAAAGTGCAAAAATAATATATCAATAGTTATCTATATAAGTATAATGTTATGTTCACTTTAAGAAAACTTACAAGTATACTTGCAGTATAAAACTACTAAACTAGTTCACTGAGAGTACACTTCAAAGTGTACTTTCATAAACAAAACAAAAAAAATACTACTTGTATTAAAATAGTAAACTATTAGTATACTTATAAGTTCACTTGTAGTACAGATGCAGTACAAATGAGAAACGTAGTTGTGCACTTAAAGTTTACTACCAGTGTTGGGGGTAACGCATTACAAGTAACTTGAGTTCCAGACTAAATGTGAGCATTTATTTATCTCACTTGCACAACAAAGATTCAGATAAAATCAGTCAAATGCAAAATCAGAGTACTATGCAAACCTCCAATAAAACAACTATTTTTATGCATAATCTACCTTTATATTTAATTTACCAATGTCTTGCTGCTGACCTTTGATGATGAAAATGACTAGATTTTTTGTTTTTATTGGTAAAACCTTTTTCTCTTGCATCCTATTCATGCGTGAATTTGCATTTTTACCTCAGCCTGGGGCTTATTATTTCAATTTTGATATGAAGAGGTCTTTACCGTTGCACAAAAATATTACTTTTTTGTTATAAACAAAAACAAGCCCAGCCCAGGTGAGAAAAAGTAACGCAAAAGTAACGTAACGCATTACTTTTCTTAAAAAGTAACTAGTTTACTTTTTAAGGGAGTAACGCAATATTGTAATGCATTACTTTTCAAAGTAACTTTCCCCAACACTGTTTACTACTGTTACGAACTGCTCTGAGACAGAAGGGTTGAGAATCCAAATGCAGCTTTTATTTGAGGGCAATCCAGAAGCGTAATCCAAGGTACAGGCAAGGGTCATACACAGACAGGCAGTCCAAAACAAAGAAACGAACAAACAAACAAAACAGGCAGGGACCAGAGGCAAGAGAGTAATCCAGGGAACAGGGCAAGAAATCCAAAACAAGAAAACCAGGAGACAAGAAAACAGGAGAATGCTCGGAATTGCAGCGTAACACTAAACAAGACTTCGCAGTGAGTGAATGAATGACCAAGGTATAAAGTGATCGTTACATAGCCCCCCCTTTAAGGAGCGGATTCCAGACGCTCCTAAAACTGTCACGGAGGGAGGAGAAGCGGAGGCGGACCCGGGGGCGGGATGGAGGGCCAGGCCCGTGGAGCGGATAACGACCTGGAGACTGCGGCAAGCTGGGAGGCCACGGCGGATCAGGCTGTGCAGGCGACCAGGGCGGATCAGGCTGTGCAGGCGACCAGGGCGGATCAGGCTGTGCAGGCGACCAGGGCGGATCAGGCTGTGCAGGCGGCCAGGGCGGATCAGGCTGTGCAGGCGGCCAGGGCGGATCAGGCTGTGCAGGCGGCCAGGGCGGATCAGGCTGTGCAGGCGGCCAGGGAGGAGACGACCCTTCAGGCGGCCAGGGAGGAGACGACCCTTCAGGCGGCCAGGGAGGAGACCATGGCACAGGAACAGACACCGGCTCAGAAACAGGACCAGACACCGGCTCAGGAACAGGAACAGACACCAGCTCAGGAACAGACACCGTGTCAGGAACAGGAGCAGACACCGGCTCAGGAACAGGAACAGACACCGGCTCAGGAACAGGAACAGACACCGTGTCAGGAACAGGAACAGACACCAGCTCAGGAACAGGAACAGACACCGGCTCAGGAACAGGAACAGACACCGTGTCAGGAACAGGAACAGACACCGGCTCAGGAACAGGAACAGACACCGTGTCAGGAACAGGAACAGACACCGGCTCAGGAACAGGAACAGACACCGGCTCAGGAAGAGGAACAGACACCGGCTCCGCGGAGACCATCTTGTCCTAGGACACTGGTTCGGCGGAGACCATCTTGTACGAAGACACTGGCTCGGCGGCGGCCATCTTGTACGGAGACACTGGCTCGGCGGCGGCCATCTTGTACGGAGACACTGGCTCGGCGGCGGCCATCTTGTACAGAGACACTGACTCGGCGGCGACCATCTTGTACAGAGACACTGGCTCGGCGGCGGCCATCTTGTACGGAGACACTGGCTCGGCGGCGGCCATCTTGTACAGAGACACTGGCTCGGCGGCGGCCATCTTGTACGGAGACACTGGCTCGCCGGAGGCCATCTTGTACGGAGACACTGGCTCGCCGGAGACCATCTTGTCAAGAGACACAGGCGGGGAGTCGGCCATCTTGTACGAAGACACAGACACAGGAAGAGGAAGAGGAACAGATTCAGGCTCGGTGGGACGAGACTCTTGACGGGCAGACGTGACGTGAAGCTCAGTCTCTGGATCGGCAGAAGTAACGTGAAGCTCAGTCTCTGGATCGGCAGAAGTGACGTGAAGCTCTGTCTCTGGATCGGCAGACGTGACGTGAAGCTCTGTCTCTGGATCGGCAGACGTGACGTGAAGCTCTGTCTCTGGATCGGCAGAAGTGACGTGAAGCTCTGTCTCTGGATCGGCAGACGTGACGTGAAGCTCTGTCTCTGGATCGGCAGAAGTGACGTGAAGCTCTGTCTCTGGATCGGCAGACGTGACGCTCTCAGTCTCAGGGGCTCTCAGTCTCAGTCTCAGGGGCATGACGCATACTGCCTTGGCTTCGGCAGATTTGGCGTGAAGTGCGGGCTCGGCTGGACTGGCGTGAAGTGCAGGCTCAGCTGGACTGGCGTGAAGTGCAGACGGTGACATGGCGTGCCACGGAAGGAAGCTCTCCAGACATCTGGAGAGTGCCTCTCTCCAATCCAGACCGGAAAGATCGGGAAGCTCCTTAGCCCCCCTCCGGTAACAAAACTTAATTGCCTCGTCCCCCAGAGAGCAAGAGGCAGCGAGAGGAACAAACCCCCAGGTGTACTGGAACAGATCGAGGCTATCCAGGGCCAAGGCTGCGACCTGTCCAGCGAACTCCCGGCTCATGCTGGGAAGATCAGGCGAGATCCGTTCTGCTGGATCCCTGGAAGTCATAGCTGCTGGATCGGGGTGTGGCGAAGTCTTCTGTTACGAACTGCTCTGAGACAGAAGGGTTGAGACACAGGTGAAATGCAATCAGTAAATGAGGTACAGGTGAATGTGATCAGTGATAAGTGATGATGAGTCCGGGCAGTGAGTTATGGGAAATGTAGTTAGTGAGTGAATATAGTCTTATGTGTGGAGTGCCCTCTGGTGGCTCTCAAGGGCACTCCAGCTGGTGATCGTTACAACTACAGTTACACTTAAACGTATACTTTTATATACTAAAAGTGGGCCAAGCAGTATTGAAATGGGACACTACAAGTTTACTGCTACACATTGATATTAGTATACTTACTACATAAAGTATACTTAAAAACATCACTTAAGTATACTTCATAAAATTAACCTGAAGTATAATTCTTTTTCGTAAGGGAAATATTGACCAAGGACTGTCAAGTTGCAAAATGAGCTAAAAAATTGGTCCATAACTTCTTCAGTGTAATCTAGTCGTATCAAGCTGTAGCTTTGCGTGAGGAAAAGACCTAAAGGGATTGAGAGAGAGAGAGAAAAGAAACCATATAAGGTTTGTTTCATGTTGTTTTGATTTTCTGTCCTCTCCTCTTGTGTTTTAATGCCTATCACATGTCTCCAGACTTTTATAGTTCATCTGCTAAAGTTACTGTTTAGGTGGGTTTGTTTTTCCTGTTTTCGTCTGGTTCATGCTTCTTAACTTTAGAAAAGCTGACATATGCATGAGCAACTGCCAAATCTTAACACGATGGCTCTTTTATTAATAAATAGATAAAATTACATCTACTAGTTTTTCATTAGTGACCAAAGTGTAAGGTCCATTATGAATAAAAACATTGTCAAATAAAAATTGTCTGGCTTAAATACTTCAACATTTCAATGCACTGCATAAGAACTCAATAACCTCTGATAAGTTTTGTTGATTAGTAAGGCCTGCCATTATCCCGCTACTGTCTCGCCCTACTGCTGATAAAAATAGTCTTTAGCTATAACAGTCTGTTTTACACCCCCACTTATCTCCCGCTTTCTTAGTTTTACTGCTGGCTGTCAGGATATATTGCCTGATGAAGGACACATATTTCTCACTTTAGCCACCTTTCCACTGTCGGACCGAACAGTTCTAAGAACTAAGGAATGGTTCCAGTTATATTTTCACTTGAGACTGGTATAGCACAGCATAATTACAAACCGTTCTCGACCCCGAATGCCATCCATGTTGAACCATGCTGAACTGTGCTGGTAGCATGTGGTAATGACGCAACTCTTGGCTGGCTACCAGTTTCTCTGAAGCTGCATGGCTAAACACGCTATTTGAGCGACATAAACACAAATTAATAATAACATTAAAAGCAGAATATATATGATTTTTGGATTAAAATTTCCAAAAAGCACTAGAACAACATTATATATTTTGTTGACTTGTGTACTTACTTTATCCCAAATGTTTCCAAGAATGTTTAAATCCAGAGAAATAAGCAATTTTAACTAGAACATGGACCGTGTCCGTGAAATATCAATGATCGACATCATACCTGCGTTACCCTCGATTATACTGTTTGGATACATTCATCGACAGAAAACGAATCATTTTTATATAGCTCAACACAGTTAGTCTTATTGTTTAAATCTCCTTTTCTTGATTTACCGTGATTACCATGTTTTACCATGCCTAATATCGATCTAGCTGCAGTGTGCAATCAGTGTCTCATAGTAGCCGCCGAGCGAATGCACAGAGTAGCATTATAATTTATAACATAAATTTAAGCACTCAAATTTATCTAATATGATAAAACAGCGCTTTGATATCATTATATCACATACGCATGACCAGAAGAAGCGGAAACGGTCGTCTGCGGCAAAATAAACGCTCCACTGTTCTCGAGCCGTGTGTCACGCTGGTCTCTCATTAGCAATCGCTCCAGCGGCCTCATTTCTGCTTCATACTACAGTAATGTTAATAAATCTTTAATACATTAGATCATCCATGATTATGATTTCTGCCCGAGTCCCGTCAGATTCCTATGATTCCGCAAAATCAAGGTGTCACCAAGCTACACCTTTGTTTTGAACAGGCGACCTCTGGTGGTGAAAAATTACATATTGTGCCTTTAAAAGAAATATCTGATCATCTTTCATAATGCAGTCGATATCTTGCAATGACTGACACATTTGTATGACATTCCAAAGAGTTCCTTTATCAAAATTAAACCATACCCGTACTGGCTTGGCCAGATCGGAATGGAATGGAACGGTTTACCGATCTGACACTTGTGGTGGAGAGCTGTGGTTCTCTGGAGGGTCACGATCCAAAAATGGCTCACAGGTCTGTTTTGATTTGTACAACAAGGAAAAGACAATGTTAATTTAAAATAATAACATGCAACCTACAATATAAGTGTTCACAGAATGAATAGGCTTATCCTAAGGAAGGAGAGAATGCTTTCTATATCTATTCCAAAGAAACCCTATGGTATTTTGGTGCAAATGTACTTGTTAATATGGTTAATATTAATATTAGAACTGATTTTGGTTCTGTCTTCAGAAATTTGTGCACGTGCTTGCAAAAGCATGGCCACCAACTGAATGAAAATAATCAATATCAACTACAGGAAATAATCCACAACATATAATTTATATACGGTTCATCCGTTTCTGACAATAAATCTACACACTCATACTAGATAATGAATTCTACAAACATAACTATAACATTACTGCATCCCTGCATTCATACTTAACATGCTTGAAGGAATGTCACTGGTATGGTAAATGTTAAATACAGTAGTTACAAAAGTATTTATACACTTAAGTCACATTTAATATAAATTCCATTTCATTACGGCACCTGCAAACAAAGATATTTTCTCGGAACTAATGTCACCACATTTACTATGTTCCACTAACATATCTAATCTTATGCAGTGTCATTCATAATTGTATAAGTTTTAAATTCTTCCTGGGGGCCACTATAGATGCAATTCACACAAATACACAATACACAAGTGTCTCTTTGACACAAACAAAGAGACATCCAGGCTCCAAGTGTCTCTCATAACCCCAGAGAGATGCCAAACCAGTGTACTAAGACGGGAAGTTAACAAATGCCAGAAAGCTCTTTTGAGCACATTCTGTTTTGAGAGTTGAAACATAGTTGAAGAAAAATACAATCTTCCCAGAGGAAGTCTTGCAGGAACATACAGTTTTTGCTCTGTGCTAATGGTTAGGAAAAAAAACAGCTGTACGATTGGCTGAGAAAAATACACCCACCTTTTCATGCCGCAGCATTCCTCCCTCCCTCAGTAATATATCATATTTCAGCATATTTGTATAGAATGCAGTTTTTGCCTTTTCATTTCTACAAAAAAAAAAAAAAAAAAAAAAGGAATATGGAAGAAGGCAAGCTATTTCTTGAAAACTCTCCAGCTGGACTCCACAAATGAATGTGAAGAATTCAAATCCAATGTCTGATGACTTGGAGAAAGATATTGCATTACTCTGAGTTAGTTATGTGTCTTCATTCAAAAGCACTATTAATAAATGAGTCTGTATGATGAGTACTGTATGACTGCAAGAATGCAGGTTCTTTGACCTGTTAATGTGGTATAATAACACATTGACAACCACAACAATACGATTGATTTAAATTAATTGTTCACCCAAATTCTGAATATTTTTCAGCATTTACTCTCATGTTGACTTATTTTCACGTGAAACCCAAAAGTACTTTCAAGAAAATTCTCAAGGTGCTCTTTTCCAAACAAACAGACAGAAAAGTTTTGTTCCAGTTTGTTCCAATGGTTTATCACACATGTGACCACAAAACCAGTCATAAGTTGCACAGGTATATTTGTGGCAATAGCCAACAATACATTGTATGGGTCAAAATGATTGATTTTTCTTTTATGCTCATGATCATGTTCCATGAAGATATTTTGTAAATTTCCTAACATAAATATATTACAAAATATTATTAGTAGTAATATGGACTTCATTTGGACAACTTTAAAGGCAATTTTCTCAATATTTGGATTTTTTGCACCCTCAAATTCCAGATTCCAGCTTTCCGCTTTGTGGACTAGGGTCACATATATGTTCATTTTGAGTCAAGTCACCTTGAACGTTTTACAGTGTATGATGAAACATCAAGATAAAACATCTAATCATCTAATATCTATTGCAAATAACCAAACATTAAAACATTAAATTGTATAACCGCTTCAGATGGTGTGTTAACAACATGAAGTCATGTATACTTACCCATTCAGCTGACTGTAGACCAGCTGCATGACATAAAACATATCGATGCTGCACACAAAACAAATATAAAAAGAAACACACGTTGCTCGCTTTTTGTCAGGTGCACTTCTAAACACTCAGCCATCAATCACAGTATCCTATATTTGTCTGCCTCTCATCTCGTGGTAGTTTGCGCAACATATTTTCATGAGACAGTGAATTGCTGCTGTTAAGTAACAGCTACATTACCATCTCTCATAAGGGGTATGACTGAGTCTGGTGTGTCAGTCTATTTTAACTTCTGAGATTGTCACTAAAAGTCCCTGAATTAGAACAAATAGTGAGGTTGAATGAATGTTTAAGTTTTAGCATCTGGGGAGTGGAAAGAAGTCCAGGCTAGCATGAAATGTTAGCATTTTTTAGCATGAAAGTTAAATGTTAGCATGAAATTTTAAAGGGGTAGTTAACTGCATTTTAAATTGTCTATGAGGTCCATTTGGTATCAAGATTTTTGCGCAAAAACATCCCAATATAGAAGATATAAGCTGTTTTCTATCCTGTTTTTGACCCACTCTTTCAAACACTCTGGGCCCTATTTTAACGATCTAAGCCAGGGGTGTCCAATCCTGCTCCTGGAGGGCCACTGTCCGGCAGAATTTAGCTCCAACCCCAATGAAACACAGCTGAACCAGCTAATCAAGGTCTTACTAGGCATACTAGAAACTTCCAGCAGGTGTGTTGAGGCAAGCTGGAGCTAAACTCTGCAGGACAGCGCCCCTCCAGGACTGAGTTTGGACACCCCTGATCTAAGTGCATGGTCGGAAGTGCATGGCACAGGTGCACTTAGGGCATGTCCGAATCCACTTTTGCTAGAAAAAAAAAAAAAAAGTCGGCGCACCAGGCGCATGGTCCAAAAGGGTTGTATCTAGTCTCTAAATGAGACAGGTGGGTTTTGGGGGTAACGTGCAGAGTCTCATCTCCCATTCCCGGTTGCATTTGCACCATGGCGGATTCCCTATTTACATGGCGGAAGACACCCTCAACCTGACGAGTTTGTTTAAGTACATGTGTGTATTGCCACGATTGGTTAAATATAAGTAGCCAATTTCATTCGTCATTACTGAAAATATATAATTCTGATACATTCACTGACTATCGCTTATGACATGTAGGCATTTTTATCTTTATGTAAATTACTTCTGGCATGCAGTCGCTCATTTAGAATACTCCGAATTCATCAACATTAGAAAGCGGTTACGAACAAATTCATGCACATATACGCATATACAGAAAGTTTTGTGAGAAGTTCAAATGTGCGTCTCAATACGAATAGTAGTGAATGAGACCCAGTATCTTACTGACTGGAACTTTGTTAAAGCTATTTCATGCATTCGTCACATTACATCAAATTAAATAGAGTAAAAATGATGCGTATTTGGCGTGCTGTCCGGGGGAGGGCTCCGGGCTTGGAATTTTGGCCCAAACCAAGAGTATCCCTGTGATAGAGATAGTCTAGAAATAGACTGCATTGTATTATGGATTGTGTTGACGTCTAATAAGAGTTTATTCAATCAAAGTGAGGAGATGGTGAAGGGATGCTAAAAAACTGTCAACGAAAAGGAGGTATATCTGCATAGCCTACAGTAGGGGTGTCCAACCCTGCTCCTGGAGAGTTACCGTCCTGCAGATTTCAGTTCCAACCCTGCTCCAACACACCTGTCTGGTTCACACATTAGCTGGTTCAGGTGTGTTCGATTCAGGTTGGAGCTAAAATCTGCAGGGTGCTAGCTCTCCAGGACCAGGGTTGAATACCCCTCGCCTACAGTATACACCTCTTATCGTTGATTAAATTGATTAACTTAATGTTTAATTAGGTTTAATTATCTGAACGTGCTCCACTTGCGTTTAATTAGGTTTAATTATCTGAACGTGTTCCTCCCGGAATTTGTTAATAAAACATCCTTTCTGGACAAACAAGGAAGTTTTGAGTTCTGAAACTTAAAGGATACATGAATTGGATTTCTCAATTCAACATTTTTAGCATGAACGTTCAATGTTAGCATTTTTAGATACATCCTGTTTCTGACAGCTAATAATAATGACATTATTCAGAAGATCTTCTATGGAAATTCCATTCCTTTCCATGTTTATAGATTCTCGGACATACGCTGTCTTTCCTTCCCCCTCTTTTCATCCCCAAAGATATGCATTGCTGCATCTCACTCTGCTTAGACCACTGAAATGTGACAAGAGATCAATAAAAAAAGTGTCATTGTTTGGCCTTTAGCTAGAGTTGTTTTGCTGCGTCCAAGCCTGTATTTCCAGCAGTGGCAGAATTCTCATAGACTATCATGCTTGTCCAAGACTTGAAAGATCAACCAAATCAATGGAATGGTTATTTTTATCGATTTTAAAAAATATTTATTTGATATAAAACTCAAAACAGTCTGTAATACCTGCTTTTGTGAGCAGCTCTCAGGGTTAGGCCACTTCCACCACACCCCCTTGCAGAGTCCGGTTGCCATAACTACCATATGTCACCATAGTGACCTGTTTCCATAGATCTCGGTTGCACTTGTAGTCCTGGAGTCACCCTAGTGCATGTCAACATATACTGCTAGATAGTGTTTGGAATAAAAGTAAACTACATTTATTACTAAATGGTGAATAAAGCAATCCACCAAGCAACCTAAGGTTAGACATTATTAATTTGTAACGTGCCTTACATAGATTATAGTTATAATTTAAAAAAATACTACATATTAACACACAATTACTTATTATGTTCATGTTCCTCATACTTCTATTCAGTCTTTCATTACTTATTTACACTGTAACAAGGATATTGGCAATGTTTAATATAGCATTGGTATGTGTACTATTTCTATAGTATATACATTGTGTATACTGTGATTTGTGCCATTTACATTTTTAACGTGTGTCTTATACACTGATCGGGCATAACATTATGACCTAATATTGTGTTGGTCTCCCTTTTGATGCCAAAACAGCCCTGACCTGTCAAGGCATGGACTCCACTAGACTCTTGAAGGTGTGCTGTGGTATCTGGCACCAATATGTTAGCAGCAGATCATTTAAGTCCTGTAAGTTGCAAGGTGGGGCCTCCATGGATCAGACACATGTTTGTTCAGCACATCCCACAGATGCTAGATTGAATTGAGATCTGGAGAATTTGGAGGTCAAGTCAACACCTCAAACTCATTGTTGTGCTCCTGAACCATTTTTGCTTTGTGGCTGGAAAGCCACAGCCACCAGGGAATACTGTTTCCATGAAAAGGTGTACATGGTCTGTAACAATACTTAGGTAGGTGGTACGTGTCCAAGTAACAGTCACATGGATCGCCCATGACCCCGTCGTCGGTTTACCACTGTTCCTTCCATGGACCACTTTGGATAGATACTGACCACACTTGTGTTTCATTATCAACTTTGAGGACAAAATGTTCACTTTCTCTCTAATATATCCCACCCAATAACAGGTGCTGTGATGAAGAGATAATCAGTGTTATTCACTTCACCTGTCAGCGGTCATAATGTTATGCCCGGTCAGTGTATATATATTCACACAGACACACACACACAATGTTTCAACTAGCCCTGAATTAAATACATTTTGTGTAAAAATGTCAAACCTTCAGCAGACAAATCAAGTAATGTGTTAAGAAAATAGTAAAATATATATATTTTAATTATACTGTATGTAAATTAATTACAAAAAGTACTGAAGAACATGATCTTCCATAACTGTATAAATATATATGAATGTGTAATATTTTTAACATGTACACTGCTTTCTAAAGTGTTACTAACTGCCCCAAGCATTCAAGTTTCAGAATTATTTAAAACACAATTATATCATTATAATAATTATATAAATTATAAATAACTACATAAAAATTACTGGGGTTGAACAATGAAACACCTGGAGTTCAGGTTGCCATGGCGGCTCGGGGGGTTCAGGTTGCCATGGTGGCTCACGGAGTTCAGGGAGCCCTGGTGGCTCGGGCAGTTCTACCTCCGTGGAATCCCCCAAACAAAGGTTTTGGGAGACACTACGTACCCTGGAGCAAGGACTGGAGGGACAGGAGGCCAAGTCCTCACTGGACTGAAAACGGGAGCAGGATTCCTCACTGGACTGGAGACGGGAGGCGGCGTCCACTCTGGCGTGGCGGCGGCCATCTTGGCCGGAGACGAGGGCTCTGGCGTGGTGGCGGCCATCTTGGCCGGAGACGAGGGCTCTGGCGTGATGGCGGCCATATTTGCCGGAGTCGAGGGCTCTGGAGTGGCGGCGACAGACCTATAGCAAACATCAGGAGACCGGAGTTGAACAAACAAATCATCAAGTCCATCCCGGAAACACGCATTAACCATGGGATCTTTCCAGCTCACCAAATGGGAATACTCAAGGAATTCCTCCACATACAATTCCAGCTGACGACCACCCTGCTGGATGTTAAGGTGCTTAACTTCTGCCATATCCTTTATTGGTCCGGTATTCTGTCACGGTCCAACGCTGGTAGGAAGACGAAGGACAGATTCAAATAACAAAAAGAATTTAATACATAAAGATCTCTCAGGTGAGTACAACGATAGAACAGCCAAACATGAACACAACATAAGACTTACAATACCGGACAAGGAGTGACAGAAATGGTAGAACTTAAATAGGGAACACAGACGAGGATGATAACACACATCTGGAACATAATGAACTAATGATGACATGACCATGACGACAGACGAGTGGCGGGAAAACTAGAACAAAGGAACATGAGACAGGGAGAACACAGGAAGTCCATAGAACAAAACAGAACATTACAGTTACAATGCGCAGCCTGGTGGCCAAATTTCACAGATTTTACTTTCCATCAGTAAGAGCAGAGTGTGAAGGTTGAATTAGCAGAGCAATAGCACAGCTATTGCACAACATAATGAGAGCTATATCAAAGAATTGTTGGTGTGCGCTTCTCACTGGCTCATCTGTAACCAGGACACCGAGTCTTTGTGGTATATGGAGAGCTATGGTATCCAGGAGAATGTTGGAATGCCACCAGTTTGGATGAACCACATCCAACAGGAGTAACTGTAGACGCAAGAGGAAGCTGCCTGAAAGGGATCTCCAGGTGCTAACCTGGATTGTATCCAAAAAACATAAAACCACAGTTTCCCAACTCAAGGCGGAATTTAATGTGCACATTGACTCTGATTCTGTTTCCACCAAAATTGTTTGTTGGGAGATCCACAGGGACAAGATTCATGGTCGGGCTGCTATAGCCAAAACTTTGGTCATGTGTGCCAGTGCCAAATGTCAGTTTCAATGGAGCAAATTGTGCAAATCTTGGGCTGTGGACAATGTGAAACATGTATTGTTCTTTGATGAGTCCACCTTCACTGTCTTTCCCATATCCGTGCTAGTTACAGTGTGGAGAAGCCCTAAAGAGGCTTAACACCTGGACTGTTGTCTCAATCAGTGATGGTTTTGGCTGCAATATCATGGCATTCCCTACTGTGCTAGATGGACTTGATGCCAAGGACTGCTGAACCATTCTGGAGGACCATGAGCACCTAATGGTTCAAACATTGTACTCTGAAGGGGGTGCCATGTATCAGCATTATAATGCACAAATACACACAGTAAGACTTTTGACAGAATGGTTTGATGGGCATAGAAGTGAATTCTCCCATGGCCTGCACAGCCACCAGATCTAAATATTTTAGTCAACTTAATTGACTAAAAGCAAAGCAAACTCAGATCTGAGTTTTAGTCAACTTAAAACTCAGCTCTTCCGAGAGCACTTAACCTCATAAAAATAAAAATAAAAATCCTCTTTCTTCTTTCTCTTTCTTCTTCCCTCCCCTAGCCTGTGCTACACTGAGCAATGTACGCGGTCTCAGGATTTCAGGCTCTTATTGCGCTTCTCGACTCTTCATGACCTATCGCTTCATGTTCTCACAAGTTGTAAGTCGCTTTGGATAAAAGCGTCTGCTAAATGCATAAATGTAAATGTAATGTAAATGTATTTTTGGAGCCACTTTGGGGTATTTCAGGAAACGTTTTCTTCCACCAGCATCACATTGTGACCTGGCCACTGTTCTGGAAGAGGAATGGCTCAGAATCCCTCTGGCCACTGTTCTGAGGAATGGTTCAAAATCCCTCCGGCCACTGTTCTCCAAGAGGAATGGCTCAAAATCCCTCCGGCCACTGTTCTCCAAGAGAATTGGCTCAAAATCCCTCCGGCCACTGTTCTCCAAGAAGAATGGCTCAGAATCTCTCTGGCCACTGTGAAGGACTTGTATCTGTCATTCCAAAGACGAATTGATGCTTTATTGGCTGCAAAAGGAGGCCGTACACCATATTAATATATTATTGTGGTCTAAAACCAGGGTTCAATTGCATTGTCCAACCCCTGTAGTCAAATTAATGAAGAACATGAACTTAAAGGTAGCCTGACGTCGTCATACTCAATTCTAGTCAGAATTTGAGTCTGATACTGCTCCGTTGGGCTGTGATTATGGGGCGTGTTTAAACCGAACCAGGAAAGACCTCAATTGGATAGACCTACAACCAATCAGAGCAAAGGAGCGACGCATAAAGTTAGTTGTCAAATGTCAACAGAACTCAACTGAACTGTGTTGCCAAGTCCGCGGGTTGAAGCGACCCCAATTATGTGATATACAGACCCAGGAATGCGAAATTTAGCAGCCAGTCTAGCCAAAATAACACATATTTTACCCCCCAAATGCCATTTGTCCCGGAGAACCTAGCTATTGGGCTTGTTTTTAGCTAGTTTTGAGTAGCAACTGGGCGAGTTTTGCTGTAAAAACTTGGCAACCCTGTCTGCACGCACGCTTGAATAAGTCACGTTAGAAGAAGAAGATGAGTGTAAACGATCTTTTCCGGTGTTGTAAAAAAAGAATTTAAGGATACACAGAGTACTTACCAACACGATCATTTCTGAGAGAAATAGTAAAGGTGAATGCATATACGAACAAGTTCTCCGTTTAGGATTAGAACAAATTCAACCCAAGCGCCTTTGATGACGTGGATGATTACGTTACTGTTTATCATCTGTCCATCATCGTCTAAAGCCCGCCCTGACAATTTCATTGGTCCGAACAGTTTCTGTTCGGGCATAATTACTTCTCTATGGAACATGTCCAGACCGAACTGCCCGTGCAAATTTTGTTGTGGGCGGGGCTAAGTTCGTCTGGCATCCAGGCTAACTTAAAGGGTTAGTTCACCCAAAAATGAAAATTACCCCCTGATTTACTCACCCTCAAGTCATCCTAGGTATATATGACATTCTTCTTTCAGACGAATACAATCAGAGTTATATTAAAAATGTCCTGGCTCTTCAAAGCATTATAATGGCAGTGAATTGTCATTTTGTCATTCAAGACCATAAAAGTGCATCATATAACTGCTCAACATGGCTCCGGGGGGTTAATAAAGGCCTTCTGAAGCGAGGCGATGTGTTTGTGCAAGAAAAATATCCATATTTAAAACTTTATAGACTAAAATATTGAACTAATTTGACTTACGGCAAAAGAGTAACCCCTGACACAATATATAGAGCATCACAGGCTTTGATGCCTCTCGCTGATAGGGCTGGGTCTTATATCGAAATCCTACGCCATTTCTCTTTAAAAATTCTTCTAATTCATGACCAGTGTTTTGTTTTGCTCTATCCTCTGCGCTTCTGCGTTCGTCAATGCGCATGCTTCAAGGGTTCAAGGGTCAGGGGTTAATCTTTCACTGTAAATCGATGCGTACAGCAATCCGCCGGAAGTTAGTTATTTTAATCTATAAAGTTTTAAATATGTATATTTTTCTTACACAAGCACACCACTTCGCTTCAGAAGGCCTTTATTCCCCCTCCCGGAGCCGAGTGGGGCAGTTATATGATGGATAGATGCACTTTTATGGACAACAATTCACTGCCATTATAAAGCTTGGACGAGCCAGGACTTTTTTATAATACAACTCTGCTTGTATTTTTCTGAAAGAAGAATGTCATACACCTAGGATGACTTGAGGGTGAGCAAATCATGGGCTAATTTTCATTTTTGGGTGAACTAACCCTTTAAATCACTTCCAAACACTTAAAAGTAATGAATAACATGAACAAAGGGACAGTTTATATTAATCAAATTTAAATAGATGTAAAAGTTAGCCCAAAGGCTGCAGTCCCTTTGCCTGATGATATTAGGCACTAATATGTTTGCCACTACAATCTAATGCGTTACTAATTTTCCAAAGCATTCTTGTTTGTCTAGTTCTGTGTCCTGATTTCTGCCTACCTGAGCTTCATGGTCATGGGAACAGAATGAAATACCATGTGTATTAGAATACAGTAATGTCTATAATGCAGCGACTAAAACAGCTAATACTGCAGCTAATAAAGTCAAAAGCTACTACTAACTCAGGAAGATGCTCCAATTTAATTTGTTGTATATCTTTTGTATCCTTGGGGATATTCTGCGAAATGAAGAGCTGGGATGCTTACATTCCCAAGAAATCCACAGGCGGGCAAGCATTGACCTTGTTAGACAACAGAGACAATCGTCTGGCTTTTGCGAAACCTGCCAAGTCATTATTGAGTTTGTGAAGCAAATGAAATAGCTTCATGAGCATCAGTGCAACAATTTAGCTCCTGCTGCTTTGATTAAATTCCAAAAGAACGGTTCGATTACTGACCTTTCCGTTGACTGATGTTCACGTCTTTGACACTGCCGGACTCTGGGTCTTTTAAACTGTAATTGATTTGGCATTTTAAATGTTCCCTGCACCGCTAGTTTAGGAAACATTGCCAGCTAACTCTCTGCTAATGACGGATTGATGACAGGCTGATCTACTGTTCACTGTTTGCCATTGTTGCTCTAATAGATCAAGATCTTTATGTGGCTCATGGAAATCACAGCACTAAGATTAGTTATAGTAAAAATACATGCGCTAGAGGCTAACTGCACACCCCCCGCAACCCCAGAAAACAATAACAAAGATATTATGTAGCAAAGTGTGATGGCATTGCTTTCTCTCTCTCTCGCTCTGGCTCGGTCCTGGAACCACATGGCACCTTAATCCCCTTATTGAAGGCACCGGGTCGGATGTGACTGCTACTGTTCTGTAGTATGTGGCCAAGTCAATGGCACTAATCCTGCTCTAATACTAGCACTGCTGATGTACTGTACTGTATAAAGGCCTGTAGCTTCTCACTGTCTGTCTCACACACATCACACATCAACTGCTCGGCTGTAGTACTATTGGTTATTCAATCAGAATTCCATCTGAGGCAACCATTCATCACAAAATCAATTACAGCGTGTCACACAAGTGATTGAAATCTGCAAATTTTGACGGAAATGATGAAAGAAAAAAATCATGAAAAAACATGCCAATGCACTTTCTGTATTCATGTTGGTTTCATGTGGTTTAGGTTATTTGGTGTAACCAATTTTCCTTAGACTTTGAATACATGTGTATATAATCATTATTATTTAAAAGAATATAGAGTAAAACCTGTACCTGTACGTTGCCTTGTACCTGTACTTGTGTAATGACAATAAAGTTGAATCTAATCTAATCTAAAATGTTTTGTAGCAATTGTGAATTAGTAGTAATTCATAAATATAATTGTTTTTGGGAGTCGCACCACATGACATTTTACAACCTGAACTAACATTGGCCTCTCATAAAAAGATACAATTATTTGATATTTCAAGAGATTTACCTTCAACCAATGTGTATTGTGTATTGTGAAACAATGTGTATTGTGAAAGCGCTATACAAATTTGAATTGAACCTTGACACAGAGTCATGAAAAAAACCCTGAAAATAATATCATAGTGAGAACGTTCATATCATTTTCTGTTTGTTTTTCCCTTGCATGTTGGTTGCCTCATATGGCTTGGATTTGGCAAGGACATTTCTGTAAAGGAGACATTTAGTTAAAAATAAAAAATAAAAAATATATATATTTATAAATAAAAATAAATAAATAAATAAATATAAATATAAAAATAAATTTATATATTTTTATATATATATATATATATATATATATATATATATATATATATTTCTATAATAAAGAAATTAATATTATTTAACAACATCAGGACTTTTTTGTGTCAAAACTAAATCAAAAAAACTAAATCATAATGAATTTTTATGCAAATATTAAGAAGACAAACAGTCCATGAACATAATGGTGACAGTTCTACAGTCAATGTATGTATGAACTGCATTTTTATTGTATTTTTAAATACAATATTAAAATTGTTTGTATAGATCCCCAAAAAATCGCCATTTCATTTACAGAGCATGTACCCTTAACACAGAGTGCACAGTAATCACAGGCGAGGGTGAAACGTATCCTGCAGAATATGGCTTCGGAAAAGCCAAAAGTGGGCCAAAAGTGAACAATGTCATGTTCTTTTTATTATACAGAGTGAGAAAATGGGTAATGGCTGTAGGAAGAGAGGAACATAGGAATCTTAGCATGTAGGAAGCGTTACAGTCAGAGGGTCATAGTGGGGGTCAGTTTGTCTCGGCCTCTGATGTGAGAGTCGATGTGGGGGGAAGGTGCTTAACTGCTCCATCCCACGAGAATGTACTCTTTATTGAAGGGAACCTTCAATAAAAACCCACGGAGAATATGAAACTGAACAAAATATCACTGTCTGAGCCCTGGTCCTTTATACGCACAATTCTCTGCGGTTTAAATGCTCTGAGAATAAAGACCCTCTAGTCTAAAAGAATGAAAAAAAAAGATGTTTTACATATCTAGGTTCACGGAAGAGGTCGCAAGGCATGGTCCCATTACACTGTGTCATATCAGTAGGATTTCAGTACAATAAACATTCAAATTTTAGTTTTTCAAAGAAAGGGTTTGTATGTTTTATTTCTCCATATCTTTTTAAATAACTTTTTAGATAATCTCATACAGGTTTGTTAAGTTTGCCAGTTCTACTTGGGTAATGGAAACCACTTAAAGAGGTTGTTCCACATTATTCAACAAGTCACAGTTCGCCTGCAATATGAGGAAGAAGAAAGATCTCTCTGAAGACGAAAAGTATGAAATGGTGCAATGTTATGCAAAAGGCATGAAAACCACTAATATTGTGTGAAAACTGAATGGAGACTATCGAACTATCCTAAGATTTGTGAGTAATTTACAGCGCAAGAGAACTCAGTAAGATAAAGGCTTATTTAGGAAAGTTTCTCTGGAGTCTCAAGAGCCTCTCCATGCAGGCTGGCAGTTGTGTGTAAAGTTGCATTTCTGCCACATCTAACCAAATGGAAACATTTACATTGGGTGTAGAAATCCATGAAGACATTTTTATTCACTGACAAATGCTGTACTTCAATGGATAGATTTCTGCATTGTTGGTGAGTGGCCACCACTTTCCAACCATAGACTGTAAAAAAAGATGGCCTTCACTCTCTTCCATTGTAGAAAAGTGAAGCCGCCAATGTCCCAATATGGCTTACACTGATTTGGGACCTGAGTCTGCGCAGTAGTGAGCTTGAAGTGGAGTTGCACTATCAAGGCCTTGCACACTCCTGCAGAATCCGCACTGCAGAACAACTCATTGTGTTGGTGTGAAATAAACAGTTATGGAACCGTAGAAATTAAAATTGAAGCTCCAATCTCCTCCTGAAATCCGTTGTGTTGTGGTTTGTGTCCATTGTGTTGTGGCTTGATTCCGTTGTGTTGTGGCTTGATTCCGTTGTGTTGTGGCTTGATTCCGTTGTGTTGTGGTTTGATTTCGTTGTGTTGTGGCTTGATTCCGTTGTGTTGTGGCTTGATTCCGTTGTGTTGTGGCTTGATTCCGTTGTGTTGTGGCTTGATTCCATTGTGTTGTGGTTTGATTTCGTTGTGTTGTGGCTTGATTCCGTTGTGTTGTGGTTTGATTTTGTTGTGTTGTGGCTTGATTCCGTTGTGTTGTGGCTTGATTCCGTTGTGTTGTGGCTTTATTCCGTTGTGTTGTGGCTTGATTTCGTTGTGTTGTGGCTTGATTCCGTTGGGTTGTGGTTTGATTTTGTTGTGTTGTGGCTTGATTCCGTTGTGTTGTGGCTTGATTCCGTTGTGTTGTGGCTTGTTTCCGTTGTGTTGTGGTTTGTTTCCGTTGTGTTGTGGCTTGTTTCCGTTGTGTTGTGGTTTGTGTCCGTTGTGTTGTGGCTTGATTCCGTTGTGTTGTGTTGTCGCTTGATTCCGTTGTGTTGTGGCTTGATTCCGTTGTGTTGTTGCTTGATTCCGTTGTGTTGTTGTTTGATTTTGTTGTGTTTTGGCTTGATTCCGTTGTGTTGTGGCTTGATTTCGTTGTGTTGTGGCTTGATTCCGTGGTGTTGTGGCTTGATTCCGTTGTGTTGTGGCTTGATTCCGTTGTGTTGTGGTTTGTGTCCGTTGTGTTGTGGCTTGATTCCGTTGTGTTGTTGTTTGATTTTGTTGTGTTGTGGCTTGATTCCGTTGTGTTGTGGCTTGATTCCGTTGTGTTGTGGTTTGTGTCCGTTGTGTTGTGGCTTGATTCCGTTGTGTTGTGGCTTGATTCCGTTGTGTTGTGGCTTGATTCCATTGTGTTGTGGTTTGATTTCGTTGTGTTGTGGCTTGATTCCGTTGTGTTGTGGTTTGATTTTGTTGTGTTGTGGCTTGATTCCGTTGTGTTGTGGCTTGATTCCGTTGTGTTGTGGCTTTATTCCGTTGTGTTGTGGCTTGATTTCGTTGTGTTGTGGCTTGATTCCGTTGGGTTGTGGTTTGATTTTGTTGTGTTGTGGCTTGATTCCGTTGTGTTGTGGCTTGATTCCGTTGTGTTGTGGCTTGATTTCATTGTGTTGTGGCTTGATTCCGTTGTGTTGTGGCTTGATTTTGTTGTGTTGTGGCTTGATTCCGTTGTGTTGTGGCTTGATTCCGTTGTGTTGTGGCTTGATTCCGTTGGGTTGTGGTTTGATTTTGTTGTGTTGTGGCTTGATTCCGTTGTGTTGTGGCTTGATTCCGTTGTGTTGTGGCTTGTTTCCGTTGTGTTGTGGTTTGTTTCCGTTGTGTTGTGGCTTGTTTCCGTTGTGTTGTGGTTTGTGTCCGTTGTGTTGTGGCTTGATTCCGTTGTGTTGTGTTGTCGCTTGATTCCGTTGTGTTGTGGCTTGATTCAGTTGTGTTGTGGCTTGATTCCGTTGTGTTGTGGCTTGATTCCGTTGTGTTGTTGTTTGATTTTGTTGTGTTGTGGCTTGATTCCGTTGTGTTGTGGCTTGATTTCGTTGTGTTGTGGCTTGATTCCGTTGTGTTGTGGCTTGATTCCGTTGTGTTCTGGCTTGATTTTGTTGTGTTGTGGCTTGATTCCATTGTGTTGTGGCTTGATTCCGTTGTGTTGTGGTTTGATTTCGTTGTGTTGTGGCTTGATTCCGTTGTGTTGTGGCTTGATTCCGTTGTGTTGTGGTTTGATTTTGTTGTGTTGTGGCTTGATTCCGTTGTGTTGTGGCTTGATTCCGTTGTGTTGTGGCTTGATTCCGTTGTGTTGTGGCTTGATTTCGTTATGTTGTGGCTTGATTCCGTTGTGTTGTGGTTTGTTTCCGTTGTGTTGTGGCTTGTTTCCGTTGTGTTGTGGTTTGATTCCGTTGTGTTGTGGTTTGATTTCGTTGTGTTGTGGCTTGATTCCGTTGTGTTGTGGCTTGATTCCGTTGTGTTGTGGCTTGATTCCGTTGGGTTGTGGTTTGATTTCGTTGTGTTGTGGCTTGATTCCGTTGTGTTGTGGCTTGATTCCGTTGTGTTGTGGCTTGTTTCCGTTGGGTTGTGGTTTGATTTCGTTGTGTTGTGGCTTGATTCCATTGTGTTGCGGCTTGATTCCGTTGTGTTGTGGCTTGATTTCGTTGTGTTGTGGCTTGATTCCGTTGTGTTGTGGTTTGTTTCCGTTGTGTTGTGGCTTGTTTCCGTTGTGTTGTGGTTTGATTCCGTTGTGTTGTGGTTTGATTTTGTTGTGTTGTGGCTTGATTCCGTTGTGTTGTGGCTTGATTCCGTTGTGTTGTGGCTTGATTCCGTTGTGTTGTGGTTTGTGTCCGTTGTGTTGTGGCTTGATTCCGTTGTGTTGTGGCTTGATTTCGTTGTGTTGTGGCTTGATTTCGTTGTGTTGTGGTTTGTGTCCGTTGTGTTGTGGCTTGATTCCGTTGTGTTGTGGCTTGATTCCGTTGTGTTGTGTTGTGGCTTGATTCCGTTGTGTTGTGGCTTGATTCCGTTGTGTTGTGGTTTGATTCCGTTGTGTTGTGGTTTGATTTTGTTGTGTTGTGGCTTGATTCCGTTGTGTTGTGGCTTGATTCCGTTGTGTTGTGGCTTGATTCCGTTGTGTTGTGGTTTGTGTCCGTTGTGTTGTGGCTTGATTCCGTTGTGTTGTGGCTTGATTTCGTTGTGTTGTGGCTTGATTTCGTTGTGTTGTGGTTTGTGTCCGTTGTGTTGTGGCTTGATTCCGTTGTGTTGTGGCTTGATTCCGTTGTGTTGTGTTGTGGCTTGATTCCGTTGTGTTGTGGCTTGTTTCCGTTGGGTTGTGGTTTGATTTCGTTGTGTTGTGGCTTGATTCCATTGTGTTGCGGCTTGATTCCGTTGTGTTGTGGCTTGATTTCGTTGTGTTGTGGCTTGATTCCGTTGTGTTGTGGTTTGTGTCCGTTGTGTTGTGGCTTGATTCCGTTGTGTTGTGGCTTGATTCCGTTGTGTTGTGGCTTGATTTCGTTGTGTTGTGGTTTGTGTCCGTTGTGTTGTGGCTTGATTCCGTTGTGTTGTGGCTTGATTCCGTTGTGTTGTGTTGTGGCTTGATTCCGTTGTGTTGTGGCTTGATTCCGTTGTGTTGTGGTTTGTGTCCGTTGTGTTGTGGCTTGATTCCGTTGTGTTGTGGCTTGATTCCGTTGTGTTGTGTTGTGGCTTGATTCCGTTGTGTTGTGGCTTGATTCCGTTGTGTTGTGGCTTGATTCCGTTGTGTTGCGGCTTGATTCCGTTGTGTTGTGGCTTGATTCCGTTGTGTTGTGTTGTGGCTTGATTCCGTTGTGTTGTGGCTTGTTTCCGTTGTGTTGTGGTTTGTGTCCGTTGTGTTGTGGCTTGATTCTGTTGTGTTGTGGCTTGATTCCGTTGTGTTGTGGCTTGATTCCGTTGTGTTGTGGCTTGATTCCGTTGTGTTGTGGCTTGATTTCATTGTGTTGTTTTTTTCCGGTGTGTTGTGGCTTGTTTTCATTGTGTTGTGAACTTATTTTTGCTTTTTATATTGCGTTGTGTTGTGCACTACTGGGCCGTCGTAACTATCCCATGCTACAAAAAACATCACAGCAATAAAACTGTTTGAAAATGTATTTCTACACCCACTGTAAATGTTTCTCTTTGGTTAGATGTGGCAGAAATGCAACTTTACGCACCACTGCCAGCCTGCATGGAGAGGCTCTTGAGACTCCAGAGACAGCAGCAGCTTCAAGTACCTGTTTGCTGCTCAACAGTGGCTTTTTATAGCTTTTTATAGACAGAAACGTTCCTAAATAAGCCTTTATCTGATCGAGTTCTCTTGCGCTGTAAATTACTCACAAATCTTATGATCTCGATAATCTCCATTCAGTTTTCACAATATTAGTGGTTTTCATGCCTTTACCATTACATTGCACCATTTCATACTTTTCATCTTCAGAAAAAAAATCTTTCTTCCTCATATTGCATGAGAACTGTGACTTGCTTAATAATGTGGAACAACCTCTTTAAGTGGGTTTCCATTTACTTGGCAAACTATTTAACACACCTGTCTGAGATTGATACCAGTTATCTAAAAGATATGGAGAAATAAAAATAAATAAACACTTTCTTTGAAAAACTAAAATCTGAATGTTTAATGTACTGAAATCCTACTGATATGTATCGCATTTCATGTGATTGTTGGCCATTTACACTTGCTAAATATGCACAAAAGTAGTCTTAGAGCGGTCACACTGAAACTGATTTCCAGTAATGAGATTTGAATAGGATTACAAACCACATATCAATATAGCTCAAAACAGATTAGTAAAAAACACATTTCATGCAATGTTTTCCGTTCACACTTGTAAAATATGATCGGATTCCAATCAGATATACACACAAATCGGATTTGGACTGACAGTCTGAACAAGGCTAAAGCTCTTGGGATGCATTCATGTGTCAATCAGTGATTTTTCTTTCAAATGTTTTTCTGGCTCCAAAGTGTTGGAGTCACATGGCAATTATGATTCAGGTGATAGGTTCAAAAATACCTGTGTCCAGAACCGAGCCCATGAGCAACAATGGCAGTTTTCAAATCGCACATTTTCAGGGAATCCTGCTGGGAAAAGCAAAAGAATGGTAAGAATGTGAATGCTAACTGTATTATCTCTCTAGGTATTATAGATCTCATTGGGTTCAACCTGTCAAATGAAGCAACACAACACACCTAAACCTTCTCACCACATGTCAAACCATATTCATAATGATATGCAGATGTGGGAAGCAGTGCACAGCAGATGCATTTGTTACAGATTTTAGCTGGCCTTTACATAAAAGCTATCCATATGGGTCAGTTTAGGCTCATACTGCGCTGGGTATGCGACCGTGTTGACAACATGTTAAAGTGCTCACGTTATTACCAAAATGATCTTCCACACTTCCATTTCACACTACAGCAGCTTGAGGATATTCCAAAAATGACTGGGCTTTAGATAAACTTTGCAAACTGAGTCTTATTTGCTATTCTATCCAAGTAGACCAGGAGGATGAACTGCTGTAGAGAGCCAATCTTCTGGATCAAGACTTTTAAATAAATGTACATAATGAATCTTACAAAAATATTTCAATGGATTTAATGGTCTTAGCCAGATTTCCTGGAATTTGAAAGAGCCTTAATCCAAATACAACAAGCTGAGTGCCTTTCTTTTTCAGTCAAAAGTGAGACGATAGCTCACCCAATAATGAAGTTTCTGTCTTCATTTACTCATCCTCCTGTTTTTTTTGTCTTTTTTACCTGTATGATTGACTTTCTTCTGCTGAATACAACAAACAGTTCTAGTGATCACTGACAAAAACTAAGACATTTCTCAAAATATCTTCTTTTATGTTGCACAGAAAAACGGTCACAGTTTGGAATGACATAAAGGTCAATAAATGAGGTGATCCTTTTTTGAGTGAGCTAACCCTTTATTTAAAGAGGGAAAAATATGAAATGAAACAGGGATGTGTCAGCATGACTTGCAAACAAAGAAGTGCCAACAAGCAGTCTTTATTATTTTTAAGTTTTCATTAGAAAATGTTGCGAAAAGAAGAAGAAGCAAAACACCCTTATCCATAAATGAGAACCAGTAAAACATGGCAAACATAATTCACATGCGCATAATGTCACCGTTTTCGCAAATTCACGTTTTTGTTACACAGGTCGGAGATATTAACGGTATTATCGTGTTTCACTTTGAAACCCCTTTTTCAAAAGTTGGCGTTTTCAATCCCCCAGAATGCCGATGTTGTGGAAATGAAACAGCTTGGGGTTTTTTTCACCCTGTTTTTAGTTGAAAACGGTGTCATGTAAATGGCCTCTAATGGCTCGTTTCCACTGAGCGGTACGGTTCAGTACAGTTCTGTACAGTAAGCAATTTTTGCCATTTCCATTGTCAGAAGTTGTTAAAGTCCCATTGAACCGGAAGTTGCAACTGATTTTATTTCAGTGCTGTGACGTATTTCCAAGAGAAACGGAATATTGAATAGAGGGCAGGGTTTCACTTCAGCGCTCCTCCTCTCCATCTCATGCATAGCGGTTGGAGGGGAGTGGTTAAGGATATTCAAACCCAAGCCGTCGCATAGTCGTCATCGGAAAGGGAACGCCATTCAAGACCGGAAGTTACTTTTCAGATTTTTTTTAGAGAATTTTTTTAAAGAATCTTTTATGTGTATTAACTTGCACGGATTAATTGTTCACCCTAAGACCTAAGACTAATGTGGGCTAACAAAGTAAATAAGATCGATTTTGATTTCATGAGGACTTTAATGGTACCCTAATTCCTTTTTTGGCACCCTTCCATTGGGGTACCTAGCACAGTAGTCCGGTACTAAAGGGTGGAGCTAGACTCACTGCAGAACGTTGATAGTCACTTGCACGCTTTTTTTTTCTCGGTTGTGTTTTGCTTGCAGCCTGCAGCCTTGGCTCAAACAAAGCATCTTCTTCTTGTGACAAACAGCCACATGCCGAGAAGCAAGAACAAGATGTGCTGTATGTCCTCCACTATTGTTTACTGTGTTGCTTCTTCGCACGAGAATGACGTTGATCGCTACACCATGTCTATCATAAGGGTGCTGATGGCGGTAGAAACACAAGCTGGATCAGGGTTTAGTATCCTGAATTGTACTGAACTGTACCGCTTGGTGGAAACAAGCTATTAGTGCCATGTGTTTTGATCTGGAGATTCTCTATTTGTAGTCAATTACACTACCAGTGGACTAGCCACAAAAATTCAGATACATCTGTTTTCCTTATAAATCTATATTTTCAAACAATGTACGTTTATAAGAAAGTATGTAAAACTATGTGAAAAAAGTATTTAATAAGCTACTCAATCAAACGATTAAACAACTACAAGCCAAGTATACCTTTTTTTAGACCTTTCTGTCAGTATAAGTCAAGTATACTTAAGTGCAATTTTAAGTATATTTCTGAGAAGCACATAAAAAGTATACTGAAAGTATACCAGCATCCTATATACAGTGAGGAAAATAAGTATTTGAACACCCTGCTATTTTGCAAGTTCTCCCACTTGGAAATCATGGAGGGGTCTGAAATTGTCATCGTAGGTGCATGTCCACTGTGAGAGACATAATCTAAAAAAAAATATCCAGAAATCACAATATATGATTTTTTAACTATTTATTTGAATGATACAGCTGCAAATAAGTATGTGAACACCTGTCTATCAGCTAGAATTCTGACCCTCAAAGGCCTGTTAGTCTGCCTTTAAAATGTCCACCTCCACTCCATTTATTATCCTAAATTAGATGCACCTGTTTGAGGTCGTTAGCTGCATAAAGACACCTGTCCACTGACTGGGGCTCCATGCAAGATCTCACCTCGTGGGGTCTCAATGATCCTAAGAAAGGTGAGAAATCAGCCCAGAACTACACGGGAGGAGCTGGTCAATGACCTGAAAAGAGCTGGGACCACCGTTTCCAAGGTTACTGTTGGTAATACACTAAGATGTCATGGTTTGAAATCATGCATGGCACAGAAGGTTCCCCTGCTTAAACCAGCACATGTCAAGGCCGTCTTAAGTTTGCCAGTGACCATTTGGATGATCCAGAGGAGTCATGCGAGAAAGTCATGTGGTCAGATGAGACCAAAATATAACTTTTTGGTCATAATTCCACTAAACGTGTTTGGAGGAAGAAGAATGATGAGTACCATCCCAAGAACACCATCCCTAATGTGAAGCATGGTGGTGGTAGCATATTGCTTTGGGGTGTTTTTCTGCACATGGGACAGGGCGACTGCACTGTATTAAGGAGAGGATGACCGGGGCCATGTATTGCCAGATTTTGGGGAACAACCTCCTTCCCTCAGTTAGAGCATTGAAATTGGGTCGAGGCTGGGTCTTCCAACATGACAATGACCCGAAGCACACAGCCAGGATAACCAAGGAGTGGCTCTGTAAGAAGCATATCAAGGTTCTGGCGTGGCCTAGCCAGTCTCCAGACCTAAACCCAATAGAGAATCTTTGGAGGGAGCTCAAACTCCGTGTTTCTCAGCGACAGGCCAGAAACCTGACTGATCTAGAGAAGATCTGTGTGGAGGAGTGGGCCAAAATCCCTCCTGCAGTGTGTGCAAACCTGGTGAAAAACTACAGGAAACGTTTGACCTCTGTAATTGCAAACAAAGGCTACTGTACCAAATATTAACATTGATTTTCTCAGGTGTTCAAATACTTATTTGCAGCTGTATCATACAAATAAATAGTTAAAAAATCATACATTGTGATTTCTGGATTTTTTTTTTTAGATTATGTCTCTCACAGTGGACATGCACCTACGATGACAATTTCAGACCCCTCCATGATTTATAAGTGGGAGAACTTGCAAAATAGCAGGGTGTTCAAATACTTATTTTCCTCACTGTATCTGTCCTGTCATGGTTATGGGCTACGTTTAACTCCACCTTTAGACATGCACTCAAAAATGGTTCAAGCCCTTCTTAGATATGACACATTTATATTGTGTTCACTTTATTTACATATATTTAATTAGGATGAATACTTATATATATTTAATAAGTCTAACGTAAAGTATATAAATAGTTTCATCTATGAGATTTATTTTAATTCGATTAACTCAAATTAATTTGGGATTTGGAGCGCGCCATTTGAGCATGCGCATAACAAGCTCAGTGAATGGAACAGAACAAGCTCACGGTGTGGCCACCATTTTCTCATCTGGTGCTGCGAGGATAGTGCTGCTGTTAAGGCGTATTCCTTATTGGTAAGTATTAGTTTTTTTTTTTTTTTTTTGTAGTTGTAATTTACCTAACTGTCAAATAATGTGTTTAGGCTTATCGTAATTCTGAGTGAAATATGCTACAGCTGTGAAAGTTATGCGAGGTGGATTGTTCAAAGTGCTTGCGATTGTTTTGGCGCCGTTTATTTGTTGCTGCGTCACTGAATTGGTGCATTGTTCTCGATCAAATTTGACCTGATTAACACGAAAAATAACACATTTCGACATAAAAGTTAATCGTGTAAGTGAGATGTTCAGTATTTCTCAATCTCCAAATGACTTTAAGCCCTGTGCGGGAAAATACATGAAAACACGACCCAAAATTAATTTTATAGATTAATGTACGATCCCTTAACACTACCCCCAAACCTAAACATACCAATTTTATACAGAATAAAACGTAATGGACAGAATGTGATGGAAAATGACTATTTTAGTAACAATATAGCATTAAAAATATATTTTTATATAACGGCTAATCCTACACCTAAGTTACCCAAACCATTTATTATAAATAAAAGCACAACAGACAGACCAGTGTAATCACAATAATTTATTTATTGCAAAAATGTCAAAAGCAGTACCAAGAGTAGTTCTAATGACAATGTGTTGCAGTCGCAGTACTCTCTGGTGGTATATAATAGTTTTGTATGAGCACTGAGCAGGATGTAAGTTATTAATCAGTGAAAATATTAATTCGGCTTCAGTCCGTGAAGGCACACTTTTCAAATTTTTTTCAAATACAAATCTACTGAAACACGGCATGTCACAATCTGTTCGTCAGGCGAGAGCCAATGAGCATTCGATGTCACTGCCGTAAATCATGTCGTTTTTATTTGAAATTTGAAAACATCCCAATGAGCGCGGGATTTGACGTTTACGGTCGCTGGTGAGAATGGAGATGAAGATCACTGGATGAAGGGCTGAATTTGGATCTGTTCCACGCAAACGTATGGATTCTAAAGATTTGGATTACAGCGAACAAATAAAATCGTGTTTTTGTGTATCTTATGATCGACATTTCTCACACAGACTAATTCGTGGTGCTGCGCCACAGAATCAACACCGGCCGCCACATATTGCGAGTCGCAGTGTTAATTTCGTTGACAAATAATTTGTCATAATTTTCGTCAACAACCTTTTTTCACTACGAAAACGAGACGATAACTAAATAAAAACTAGTGTTGGACGACAGAAACTATAACAAAAATCAACTGTCATTTTCGTCAACAAATAAAAACAAGACGAAAATGTTAGGGAGGGACGATTAGGGAAGAGATCCAGTCAGAAATTATAAAAGATTCGCACATTTGAGTTGAACGTGTTGATCTAACCGCTGGAGAACACGGCGCTATTGCACTTCTACAGGCTCATCCCCAATCCAGCGCTCCAGAGCGGCTCACAATCAATAAATAGAGCACATTTATGCCAGGCTATTGTTTATGATCTAATGCTGATGAATAACGACAATGTTTACTTTACCATGTTTATATAGTAATATGTTTTAGACGGTTGTAACAATGCATATTTTATCTCCTCATCTCTGAACTTGAATGAGCTCCTGCAACTGCAATAGTAAGGCGAGATTTCAAAATAAGAGTCCTGGTGTATTTCCAGCTTGTTTATAATTAAAAGTCACACATTATATATTCGTTTTTGCTTACACAATAAACTGTATTTAATTTCATTCCCATTTAATTCATAGTCAGGAGGAAAGACCAGTATTTGACACATATTCAATAAAGTATGAGGGTTATAATAGTTAACTTAAACCATTCAAAAAAATCTTTGTTACTTGAAATTAAATAAATGTTAACTGAAATTAAAAAAAATAATAAACAAACGTATTTGAAGCTTTAGCTTAACATGATATACTAACTAAAACAGAAATACAAAGGTATAAAAACTATATAGATGTTTTTAAAAACAAACAAAACAGTGAATTGAGATTTTTAATGTCAAAAACAAAATTATGTCAAAATGTCAGTTCAAGTGACAGTCGGTTATGTAATGCTTAAATGCTTAATGTATTACAATTTAACTAAACTCAGTAGATTTTAGGAGACTCAAATAAAATCTTATGATATTTAGTCGACTAAAACTAGACTAAAACTAAAAACAATTCAGGTGACTAATATGACTAAAACTAAATGGCATTTTAGTCAAAAGACTATGACTAAAACTAAATCAAATTATGCTGTCAAAATTAACACTGGAGAGTCGTTATAATTTTTTTACGCTATTTATAAGGCGTTCAGCTGCAGCCAGAGCCGTTGAAAAACAGAGTTGCGACATGCTCTGCTCTCATCTCCCGGCGGCGCGCGGTCGTGTGGCGCTGTCCATACATTTGGATACACAACAGCTTCACTAAAGCCCCTTTTCCACTGAAATTACCCGGAACAATTTGTACCAGGAACTTTTTTTTACCGTAAATTTTTCCCCCCAGACCTGCTGCTGTCTGCGTTTCCAATGCGGTCTAAAGTACCCAGAAAGTTAGGCAAATTAGTCCGGTGATGTAGGACTGTGCGCGACTGCTCCTCCCAGTCAGAGACGGACAGTAATCATTTTTGCGCGAAAGTATGTTATCATCAGCTATTATGGACATTGACCGTGCAATGGCTGAGATGAACGCGCGCCATCGAACAGAAAGAGTTTTAAGTTTTAAATAGGAAAAATACCTAAACTCTTTGGTCTTTTTTTTGAGCGAGATGCTAACGGTCTAATCAGATTCAAGGACCTATGCTAAGCTATGCTAAAAGTACTACCGCCAGACCCGGAGATCGGCTGAATGGATTCGAAAACGGTAAAACTCAACGGTTTAACTCTAGGGGAGCTGGAAAATTAGCCTATTTTCAAAAATAGTGGAGTGTTCCTTTAAACAGCATATAAATCAAAACTGCCTAACGTTACTAAATGAAATGTCGACCCATGGAGAGGAAACGACTGTGAAGCTTTGGGAATGTTGATGGACTCGTTTTATCAATGTTCTGGATCTCATCCGGACGTAGTCTTTGACAAAAATGCTATATTCTCAGCTATTTGTACAGTTAAAGGTATATTTCAAGTATATATACACTCTAAAAAAAAGGTTCTATATGGCACCAAAAATGGTTCTTCGTCGTAATCATAGAGGAACCACTTTTGGTGCTATATAGCACCATATCTTAACATGTTCTGTATACAGTAGCGGTGCTATATAGCACCTTAGTCAAAGAACCGGGGAAGAACCTCTGAAGAACCACTAAAGCACCAACATTGGTGCTATATAGCACTTAAAAAGATTATGATTACGAGCCAAGAACCATTTTTGGTGCCATATAGAACCCTTTTTTTTTTTTAGAGTGTATATATATATAAAAAATACCTAGTAGTATACTTAAAGTGCAAAAATAATATATAGCCTAAATAGTAAACTATAAGTATTATGTTATGTTCACTTAAAGAAACTTAAACTAGTAGTTTAAGGAAGTGTACTTCCATAAACTAAAAAAGTATTAAAGTAATAAAATAGTAAACTTCTAGCGTACTTATACGTTCACTTGTAGTACAGATGCAGTACAAATGAGAAACTTAGTTGTGAACTAGTTGTGCAATTAAAGTTTACTACTGTTACACTTATAGTACACTTAAACATATATTTTATATACTAAAAAGTGGGCCAATTTAGTCCCAAGCAGTATTGAAATACTTACAAGTATACATTACTTCTTGTACATTGATATTAGTACTTACTACATAAACTATACTTAAAATATTCTTGAACATTACTTAAGCATACTTCATAAATTGAACTTGAAGTGTACTTCTTTTTCGTAAAGGATTGCCTAGAGTTATTTAAATGAGATTAAAGACGGGCATTGTATTGTTATTGATCTAATTTCCGAATAGCTTTCTTGCAACAAATACCTATGAAATTGATTCTTTTTAAGGTGTTGTTGACATTTTGCACAGATCAGTATAAGAATGGAATCTGGAATCTGCTGTGGGGCGTTTAAGAAACACTGTGGATTTTCCTCAATAAAAGCAGCAATGCAGTCTAGTAAAACCAAAAGCATTAACAGCATTCTTTAAAAAATGACATCTGAAGTCTCAGGAACAGAGAGGACAGTCGACGCTATAAATCGAGCCTTGGGATCGGTGCATTGCTCAATGACAAAGTAGTGATTGCTTGAGGGCTTTGAACCTACAAACCTTTTAGTTACAAAACCACACCCACACAGGCATATTTAAACAGGTTTTCCTTAATTACACCCTTTTAGTTTAACCAAAACAAAGACAAACTTACTGTTAATAAATATATTGATTGAAATATTACATTGAATATACACTACATTCAGTGGTATAGTCTAGTTTTTTGTAGTGAGTATACTGTGATTTTTTCCCCTCCCAGCCTCATATGCACCCATCCCAGAGCGACATCCCATAGGCACCACCAAATATATATATATATGAGCAAATGACTTGTAAGTACATATAATGGGGAAATGGGGTATACTGTATTAACAGGTTAATAAATCAAGATTTTTGGTCTTGTTTAGTGCCTTTTGCTTTCATAATATCCCACCTAATACATTACCCCTTTAACTGACATCTCTACTGTACAGTAGACCTTAATTCGATAGGGAAAAATATAATATTTTATGATATGTCTTGTTGTAAGGGCCAAAATATTGAGGACCCTTCATCCAGTTTGGAATGGTTGCGTTTCATTCTAATCGGTCAAGGACCCTAATTCTTTAACTAGTAGCTTATGATTCCATTATAATGTGTAAATTCAGACAAGTAATGAGTTTACATTTACATTATTATATGAAATCACCTACTACAGTCAGCCATTGAATACTTTGGGACTATTTATTTATTTATTTTTGTTATATAGATGTATTTTTTCGTCATTATATTCATTTATTTTCATTTAACTTTTTGATACACAATGCCCTGTTAGTTACTTTGTTCTGCACTATGTTCCACCACTTTAAGACAAATGTATTTGTTGTTTGTTGTATTTTCATATTCAACAGATTATAAGATAGATGCAGCTTTTTTGAGTTTGCATAGAATGTTCTTCGACTTTTATACATAATACATTTGTTTGTGTAAAGATTGATCTGTTGAAAGCAGTTATTTTGAGTTAGATGCCAAATTTTCTCCTCCTAGTCAAATTTGACATTGAAGGGGAGCATACAACATATCGTAAGTTATGACTATAACTATGGATCTATGAGACCGAATGATGACCGTCACCACGGTCTTACCTTGAATGACGCCATTCTGCTAGCTCTCCTCGAGACCTAATGTAAACAATGTCAGATGACTGACCCCTAGTGGTTGGTTCCCTATAAAACATCCGGATGAACCGAACACTTCCTCTTGCCTGGAACGCCTCAGTTCACCCCGAGTGACAAGAAATGGTGACGGTCATCATTCGGTCTCATAGATCCATAGTTATAGTCATAACTTACGATCTATTTCGACCTCACTCAGACCGTCACCACGGTCTTACCTTGGATGACTAGTGCCATCAAGGTCACGAGGGGATGTTAGCCTCTCCTTCTTCACATCCCTGCTTAGCGGCGAGAGCAGAATTGTGGACCCAAGCGTAACTGGGTCCGCCACATTGACCCTGTAATACCGGACAAAGGTACAAGGTGAGCTCCATGATGCCGCTGCACATATGTCCGTTAGTGCCACCCCCTTCAGCGCTGCCCAGGATGTGGCCAGACTCCTGGTAGAATGAGCTACCAGGTTCCCTGGGACTGGTAAGCTCTGACTGGAGTATGTGTGTGCAATAGTGTCTACTATCCAATGTGATAGGCGCTGTTTCGAGGCTGGTTTTCCGATACTTGAAACAACTGAGTGTATAAATGTCGTAACGACTGTGTCCGCTCAATGTATGTGCGAAGTGCTCGAACTGGACATAAGGTAGCAAGATCAAGTTCTGTACAAGAGAGATCAGGACCAGGTTGAAACGCTGCAAGTTCGATTACTTGATTGATCGTGCAAGTATTAAGAACCTTAGGCAGGAAAGCCGGGTTTGGCCAAAGAGAGACCCCTGAATAGTTTGCTTTCCATCTCAGACAGTCTTCACCTACTGCTAAAGAATGTAACTCACCCACTCTCTTTGCTGAACAGATAGCAAGGAGAAAAACTGTTTTCCACGTCAGTGACTTAAGATCCGCTTGAGCCAATGGTTCAAAAGGGGCTCTAGTCAATGACTGTAGAACCATGGGAAGATCCCAGGATGGTGATCTCAGCCTTTTTTCTGGATAGAGGCGACGTGCACCTTTGAGAAATTGAGTAACCAACATGTGTTTACCAACTGATAAACCTTCCACAATACTGTGGAAATGAGAAATAGCCGCCACATAAACTCTTACTGTGTTGACCTTTCTTCCTGAGTCTAAAAGTGACTGAAGAAAGCATAAAATAGAATCAAGACCACAATTCATGGGGTCTAATTTTTTGTCCTGACACCAGTTAGAGAACACACGCCACTTGCTTGAGTAGTTATCCCAAGTGGAAGGCGCTTTAGCATTGTTTATGGTCTTCCTTACTGCCTCCTCTAGCTGACAAGAGAGGGGCTCAGTAGGGGCCAAACCCAGAGTTGTAACGTGGCTGGGTTCGGGTGCCAGATCTGTCCCTCCACTTGAGAGAGAATGTCTGTTCTGATTGGTAGTGGCCATGGATGGCCCTGTACCAGACGTAGGAGAAGTGGGAACCAATGTCTCTTTGGCCATTTCGGGGCGATCAGTAAGACCCTGCAACGACCCAGATCCACCTGTTTGAGCACATGAGGAATCAAGGGTAGGGGAGGAAAAGCGTATAATAAACCTCCCGGCCACTCGTGAGACAGTGCATCCAGTCCCAAAGGCCCACCTTGGCCGCTCAGAGAGAACCACATCTTGCAATGGGTTGTCTCGGCAGATGCAAACAGGTCAGTGTGGGCTCTTCCAAACCGGGTCCAAATCAGATGCACCACCTCCGGGTGTAATCGCCATTCCCCTAGAGGACCAGTTCGGGAGAGGAGATCGGCTGCCCGGTTCACTTCTCCGGGTATGTAAATTGCCCTGAGAGAGGCAAGTCTCGGGTGAGCCCAAAACAGAAGTCTCCTGGTTTTCTGGAGGCAGCGCAATGACCTGGTGCCTCCTTGGTGATTGATGTAATAAACTGCCGACATATTGTTGGTTCTTACAAGGACATGCCTGTCCTGTAGGAACGGAATCAAGTGTCTCAAAGACAGATAGATTGCTCTCAGCTCCAGCACATTGATGTGTTCCATGGTCCATGGGAACATCCATGAGCCTCTGACTGATCTTCCTTGCCAGACAGCCCCTCAACCATTCAGAGAAGCATCAGTTGTCACCACCATTCTCCTCGCTGGTATATTCCCCAGAGGAACACCTTGATCCAACCTGCTGCTTCTTATCCATGGACGCAGAGCCTGAACACATTTCTGTGTGACCTTCAACTTCACTCGCCTGTGTAATTTGGGGTGGAGTTGAAATTTGTTGATCCACCATTGCAATGGTCGTGCTTTGAGCAGTCCCAGAGGCACTACCTTTATTGCTGCCAATATCATCCCCAGTAATCTTTGGAACTGCGCCAACTCCATCCGCTTGCCTAAACGGAAAGATTGTGCCAGGGCAGATAACCTTGCTACCCTCTGTGGGGACAGAGATGCTGTCATTGTTAAGGTGTTCAAAACTAACCCTACAAATACGGTTTCTTGCCGTGGTTCGACATTGCTTTTTTCGTGATTCATGCGGAACCCAAGCTCTTGTATATGGTTGATAACAGCCTCTGTATCTCTTAAAACCTGGTGACGGCTTGGTGCACAGATCAACCAGTCGTCCAGGTATGGGAGGATCTTTATACCCACTGCCTGAAGAGGGTAAAGAGCAGCTGACACCACCCTGGTAAATACACGGGGAGAGAGGGAAAGGCCAAAGGGAAGGACCTCGAATTGATATGCTTGGCCTTGAAAAGCAAAGCGAAGGAACTTCCTGTGATCTGGATGAATGGGCACATGAAAGTATGCATCTTTGAGGTCTAGTGTTGTAAACCACTCGTTTGGTTCTATAACCTCCAAGATTTGGGCGGTGGTCAGCATCTTGAATGGCAACACTTTTATGTATGCATTCAGACGTCTTAGGTCTAAGATGGGTCGGAGACCACCATCTTTTTTGGGCACAAGGAAATAGTTCGAATAAAACCCAGTGTGCTGTTCGTAGGGTTGTAGCTGAGTAATTGCCTTCTTCCCAAGAAGGGTTGTTATTTCTTTGGATAAAATTTCTGCCTGGACTGCGTCTTTGACCACAGTTAAGTGAATCCCTGAAAACGAAGGAGATCGTTGCCGGAACTGGATTCTGTATCCGCTTTTTATCGTAGCGAGTACCCAACGATCTGAGATTTTCCTCTCCCAGCTGTCCAGGCATAGCTGGGAGCAGATTCCGGCAGTGCTTCCAGGATTGCTACGCAGTTCCCCCATAGGGGCCTGAGCCCCTGGGGTTTCGCTTCTTTTGTGGTGCATCTCTAACTGATGTACGAGACCGAGCCATTTGTGAATGCCGTGGTGCTGGTCTGGCACTCTGGCTGCTATCAAAACCTCTGCGAATGGGTATTTTGTCTTCTGTTGAACTCCCATGGTCCTGGCCGACTAAAATGGGGATGATGAGGGGGCTGAAAGCCTCGATATGACTGTCTAGCTGCTTTAGCGGGACCAAACGTGCGTTGCACTGATTCTCTTCTCTTCCGCGCTTGCTCAGCTTTATCAAGCGTCTTCTGAGAGTCTGGATGAAACACACGGCCTGGTGTGACGGGCATGTAAGTCAGTTCCTTCCTGATAGTATCAGGTAGGGAAGTCTGTGCTAACCAAATCTGTCTACGAGAAAGGATTGCAGATGACATAGAAACCCCAATGTCTCTAGTGAGCTGGGCGTGTGTAACCAGGGCTGCATCGACCAAACCCATAATGTCCCGATCCTCCGGATTTATAAGTTTCCGTAAAGAAGCCAGAATGATGGCTAAGGCATTACCAGAGTTGTAGGTTCGACACACTAGGTTATCGGTCTTCTCACACTCTTTCCGGGGACAGCGTGGGTCATCAGTCACCCGGTCTAGACCCAAGGGTGTTAAAGATGCCATTTCACGCTCCACCGCTGGCATACCGCCCATGCCTGTTTCTGCAGCATATTGTATATTAGCAAAGCGTCTGCAACCAGCATTGAACTGGGGTGCAGCTTTGGGATGGTTCCAGGCTTTGCTTAACATTTGTGAATAGTCCTCAGTAACAGGAATCGAAACAGATGGTTGAGACCGGGAGACCCCAGCCCACACTCCTTGCACCACTGGTGTCGTTGACGCCTCAGCCTGGGTTTCCAGACCTAAAATTCTTGCAGCGCTAAGAATTCTGTTAAGAATGTCCGTTTGTGTACTGTCTCTATCAATAGCAGAAGACCTGGACTCATCTCCTTGATCTTCCTCACTCACATCCTGATCATTACTACCAAAAAGAGAGTCATGAGCATGAAGAGAAATAGTGTCAGGAATGTTACCTCTTCCGCCCTGATTTGGAGGGATATCATCCTCAGAAACAACAGATGAAACTGCATGTTGTTGTTCACCTAACCCCCTATCATGGGGCCTAAAATGATCAATTTTCCCAGCCAAATCCCGTAAAGTTGCTAGAATTTGCATCTGGGTGTCAGCTTGAGGTTCTGAAGCCCTTGACCTTCTTCCATCAGAACAGCTAGGTCCATCATGGACTTCAAAAGGAGAATGTTCCCTTCTCCGTTTAAGAGAGCGTGCATCAACCACTGATCCCGATGCACCTCTATCATGAGCTGACCGTTCAAAAAGGCTAGCTCCTTGCACCCTCTCTTGTAGGGAGAACTCAGCTGCGGCCGGGCATGGTTTTTCAATGTCCTCCAGTAAATGGGCCATACCCAGACATGATGGACACCCGCGATGTCCATCCCGAGGATGCATAGTAGCACAACAATAATGGCACAGAGGTTGACTCATGATTGTTAAGACAGCTGCGTACAGTTGTAGCTCTCGGATAACACACAAAAATGTGAATACTCTACTCCTGCGCACAGGAGTTTGTCAATGATATGTAAATGTGTGTATACACAAAAAAAAAAAAAAAAAAAAATATATATATATATATATATATATATATATCTTTTTTTATTTAATTTATCTATTTTTTATGCAATACCTATCTATGCGCGAACGCACAGATCAAGACAGGTGACCGAGTACCCTCAGCTGCGAACAGCTGATCAACAGGTAAACAATAAACCTCCTTTCAACTGATGTGAATATAGAACAAAAAGTTACTCACCACATCCGTACGCTTCTCAAGCGTCGGAATACGATCCCTACAAAACAAATGTTAACATGAACCAATTTGTAAATAATACCAACCACTCACCTGAAATATAGAAGAAAAAATAAAAAATTACCGCAATCCTCAGGGGCACCAGGCGCCTGCACTATAGTGACGGATTGAATGGGTAAAGATTTCCAAATAACAGCGTATACACGCGGATTTCCTCCAAACCGGTCTCTAGAGAGGCGAGAAAGGCAAAGAGGAAGTGTTCGGTTCATCCGGATGTTTTATAGGGAACCAACCACTAGGGGTCAGTCATCTGACATTGTTTACATTAGGTCTCGAGGAGAGCTAGCAGAATGGCGTCATTCCAGGTAAGACCGTGGTGACGGTCTGAGTGAGGTCGAAATAGATCTGCCCACCGGCAACTATAGTTACCGCACATTCAAATACGATTTTCAAGAAAAAAAAACTAAAACTTGGGGAAAATAAATGCAGAACACGTTCACATAGGACACTATTAACATGACTTATATGCATGAAACCATTTAGAAAAATTTGCCCACATATGGGTTAATTGTTTATATCAGATTTGCATGTGTGCTGATATCTACCTAACTTACTGTCCCTCCACTGTAACCAAGGATGCCTGTTTTTAAATTCCCTAGCCTGAGTTTCAGTCCACACGGCTGGCCAGGAGCTCTCATTTCTCTCATCATCTGAAATAAGGAAATATAAAAATTGTATTCTGTTTACCACACACACACACACACCTTCTGCTGATGTAGCTTTAGGGGCAGGCTTCCGAAAACACTTTCGTTTCATATCTTTTTACAAACTTGCGCCAAGAAAGACCGCCAAGCACCTGTGCTTTTCCTTGGTAGGTGATGTCAGATTCATGTCACAGGCCACGGAAGCCCCAATGGTCCAAAAACGTTAGAGATTCGCAATCGCAACCACAGTCTAAGTTCGCAACACAGACGGGGTGAATTTATGAATGAAAGTTATGTCAAAAAACGATGTTGTTACGTATTCTCACGCTTTTTTAAGTGGGTATACGGAAATCCTTGGCCTTTCCTAGTGGGTATACGGCGTATACCTGCGTATCACGTAGACTACACCACTGACTACATTGCCAAACGTATTGGGACACCCCTCAAAATCATTGAATTCAGGTCTTCCAATCACTTCCATGACCACTGGTGTATAAAATCAAGCACCTAGGCATGCAGACGCTTCTACAAACACTTGTGAAAGAATGGGTCGCTCTCAGGAGCTCAGTGAATTCAAGTGTGGTACTGTGATAGGTTGCCAATTGTGCAATAAGTTCATTTGTGAAATTTCCTCGCTACTAAATATTCCACGGTCAACTGTTAGTGGTATTATAACAAATGGGAAGCAATTGGAAACAACAGAAACTCAGCCACAAAGTGGTAGGCTATGTAAAATCATAGAGCGGGGTCAGCGCATGCTGAGGTGCACAGTGTGCGGAAGTCGCCAACTTTCTGCAGAGTCAATAAACCTCCAAACTTTGTGTGGCCTTCAGATTAGCTCAAGAACAGTGCGTAGAGAGCTTCATGGAATGCGTTTCCATGGCCGAGCAGCTGCATCCAAGCCTTACATCACCAAGTGCAAAGCAAAGCGTCAGATGCAGTGGCGTAAAGCAGTTGGCTACTGGACTGTAGAGCAGTGGAGACGTGTCCACTGCAGTGACGAATCACACTTGTCTGGGTTTGGTGGTTGCCAAGTGTAAGGTTTGGTGGAGGGGGGATTATGGTGTGGGGGTTGTTTTTCATGGGTTGGGCTTGGCCCCTTAGTTCCAGTGAAAGGAACTTGTAATGCTTCAGACATTTTGGACAATTTCATGCTCCTGTTCCAACATGACTGCGCACCAGTGCACAAAGCAAGGTCCATAAACACATGAATGAGCGAGTTTTGTGTGGCGGAACTTGACTGCCCTGCAGTCGTTTTGGTATGAATTAGAGCAGAGATTGCGAGCCAGGCCTTTTTGTCCAACATCAGTGCCTGACCTCACAAATGCGCTTCTAGAAGAATGGTCAAAAATTCCCATAAACACACTCCTAAACCTTGTGGAAAGCCTTCCCAGAAGAGCTGAAGCTGTTATAGCTCCAAAGGGTGGACAAAAAACTCCAATGGGATATCATTAAAGTTCATGTGCATGTAAAGGCAGGCGTCCCAAAACTTTTGCCAATATAGTGTATAATTTAAAAACAATTAATTTGACACACCACAGGATTACTTTTTTGACACCTGAGCTGGTGTCATGCCAAATACCATGCCAAAACCTGCTTTAAAATATCAATTGAGAAATACTTTTTTTTTTTTCGCCCTCAGAAGCTAACCGAGTCAGGCTAAACAGCCAAACCTTGAACCCTTGATCAGTTTCTTTGTTTGTGTCAGCATATAAGGCTTTTTCATGACACAAAGAGGGTAAAATCATTACCCAGGTCAGTGCTGCCTTTTCATTTATAAGCAACACTCATTCTCCGAATCATTCTGCCCTCTGCTGATATTACGACTATATTTTACTACCTTGGACACAAATATGCTGTTTCATTCAACAGCAATAATCATTCTCTGCATCACTCTGCCCTCTGCTGTACGGATATTGCAAATTTAGAATTTTACTTTTCTGTGCTCTGTCCTATCCAAATCTACACTGTAAAAAAAGTAATAATAAATAAAAATAATTCACAGAAATGTACAAAATTTTTTAGATATGATCGGTCACTAGAAAATTTTCAATTGGAGACCTGATTTTTTTTTACAGTGGGATTGAGATCGGAAGTGGTCCCTCCCTATATTGCTTCTTTAACCTATTTTAGTATGGTAGAGCACACTAATAATTTAGTTTGTAGGCATTGATTGTAATGACATTAAAAAAATCTATTGATTTATCAAAATCAAGATTTAAAATCGGCACGTATATGAACTTATAATGGAAAGTGTAAATCTTAGGACCTGTGATTGGTCGCCGTTTCTTTTGACCGTTTTTAAAAACCATTTTGCCTTCAGTAGTTGGTCAGAGTGTATGAAATTAAGGTGTAAATACCTGTATAGTGGAACTAAATCTGCACTCCAGAGCTCCAATCTTTGTGTGGCCTTCAGATTAGCTCAAGAACAGTGCATAGAGAGCTTTACATCACCAAATACAATGCAAAGTGTCGGATGCAGTGGTGTAAAGCACGCCGCCACTGGACTCTAGAGCAGTGGAGACGTGTTCTCTGGAGTGAAGAATCACGCTTCTCTGTCTGACAATCCGATGAATGAGTCCGGGTGTGGTGGTTGCCAGGAGAACAGTACTTGTCTGACTGCATTGTGCCAAGTTTAAAGTTTGGTGGAGGGGGGATTATGGTGTGTGGTTGTTTTTCAGGGGTCAGGCTTGGCCCCTTAATTCCAGTCAAAGGAACTTGTAATGCTTCAGCATACCAAGACATTTTGGACAATGCATGCTCCCAACTATGTGGGAAAAGCAAGGTCCATAAAGACATGGATGAGCGAGTTTGGTGTGAAGGAACATGACTGTCCTGACCTGACCCGATAGAACACCTTTGGGATGAATTAGAGCAGAGCCGGAGACTGTAATCCAGGCCTTCTCGTCCAACATCAGTGCTTGACCTCACAAATGCGCTTCTAGAAGAATGGTCAAAAATTCCCATAAACACTCCAAACCTTGTGAAAAGCCTTCCCAGAAGAGTTGAAGCTGTAAGCCACTCCATACCAGAATATCATAAATTAAAATATGAGAAACTTAATTTACAAACAAGAAAATAATTTATTGCAAGAAAAACAGCAAATATTTACATAAATGTACAGTTCCCTTAATTACTTACAATACACTGCAGAAAATTTACTGACATTTGTTTCTGCAAATCTGTACTAGTTGTATTGTGGTTTTTAATGCGAAATGTCAATGAGATGACCAGTTTACGGCGGATCCGTTATTCATAAAAACAATCATAAACATGAATTCTTTGGCTTGTTTCTGGTTTTGTACAAATCAACCGACTAAAGTATGAATAAAAGTACAATACATAAAAGTCCAAAAATACTGTACACAAAAATATTTTGCCCAACAGCTAACAGAACAAACATGCACACAACAGCTGAATGAAAAGGAAACGGGCCAAACAAACTGGCATTACAATCCATCTGAAGAGAGATTTTTCCCAGATCCAAGGCTTGGTCTTCATTTCCCACCCAAGGGCTTGGTAACGGTCTAAAAAGTCTGAAAAGTGGCACCATTGGTATCAGCCGCTTAAAGTCATTTTCAGTGCAAGTAGACATCAGCACTGTCTATCAAAAAGTGTTGTAAAAGGCACTGGACAGTTATAGACTTGTGCAGTGGGAAAGAAACAACTGGCTTGACTGGCAGCATAAAGAACAAACTTAAGAAATCGATTTGAAGCACCTCAAGTCAGCTAAGTGAAATGTTATAAATACATTAAAATTCCTTGTGAATTTGTGTAATTGTCAAGTTTTTTTTCTGCTACCTTGCTTTAAAGCACCATTCAACCAAGTAAATGTTGTATTATACCCTTTAAAAAGCATGATAACAACATGCTACAAAAATAAATAGGCAAAAATAAACCAATCAGATGAAGGAATAACCGATTGTTCTAATAGTGTAGTGTACATCCCTACGCAACCATGAGAATCATTAATGCTGTCCTGAATTCGTCACACATGTTGTAATGCTGCTTAAAAGGTGCTTTAGACCTACAGTAACACATCAAAAGAGAAGTATCTTGAAAGTCAATAGCAGCTTTGTGTTTGGATGTTGTGGTTGTCGTAAATCACATACATTGGTATAGCAAGCACACAATGGCATCCTTAACAGGCCATTTGAAGTGCATTCTCAAGGGTCTCTGCTCTCCTCTGCATCGCCACTGATCCCGTTGCTCAAGAAAGCCTCTTTCTCAGGTGTGTCTGGCTTGTTTGTCACTGTCTGCTTGAAGATGTCGATGTTGTCTTCGGTGTCGCTACTGGCCAAGGCTGCCTCTGTGCTGTGCCAGATCCCATAGCCAAAATAAATAACAAAACCTAGAAATAAACAAAGTCATTTAATGGTTGTGGTTCATTTGAAATAATTGACAGTCATTTTGGCAGCATATTGTATATCCAAGTATCTTGATGCAGTGGGACTGTGTCTGAATGTGTATTGGGAAGTGAAGCTGGACTGTTTCAGCAGCAGTTTATGCCGTTAAGCGGCAGACTCTTGTCCTTTGCTTTAACACTGTAAAAAACTCATTTTTACATCCAGAAGCAATGCAATTATGGCCTCCATTTTGTCTTCTGAGGCCCTGTGGCTTTTTAATTTCCATCTTTCACAGTTTCAGTCTTTATCCGTCACTATCTGTCCTCCACTGTCTGTCTCTGTACTGTTGTATCTTTAAAGGGGTGGTAAACCACGATTTCACTTTTCTAACTTTAGCTAGTGTGTAATGTTGCTGTTTGAGCATAAACAACATCTTCAAAGTTACAACGTTCAAAGTTTAAAGCAAAGGGAGATATTTGCTTTTAAAGATATCGATTTCTAAGGACTACAGCAAACGGCTGGTAGGGACTACTACACATTCACCCAGGGTTTGCTGACATCACCAGGCCCAATATTTACATAAACCCCTCCTCCGAGAATATGAAATAAGGGGGGCCATTTTGTATCGCCGCGGGGAATAGTTGTTGTGGTATAGTTAGTAGGCTGGAGTGCTGTTGACAATGCCGACGAAACGCTGTTATTTTCATCCGGATTGCAGGTCCACTTTCTTCAGCCTTCCTAGGGATGGGGGTGCGTTGCAGTGCGTTTAACATACAACGTCATATTCATGTGTGTAAGAGACATGAGGGGAACACGATCGCATTTGCATCGGATATATGCTGCCCATCATAAATCAAAGCACGAGACAGACAGGGGTAGGAGGAGAAGATCGGAAAATGTGACATAATGGACAATATTCATCTGTATTTGCAATACATGAGCCTTCAGCTGCACGAGACAGGCGGGCACGCGCGGCACATCTCGCAGAGGAAAGCTTCCACAATCTTCGCGAGTACGGGCTACAACCTGTAAGTGTGATTTATTTTTCGTCGATGTGTTTTCCTGTAATAGTTTGTGTTGTTAATTGTACGTTGTAGCAAGGAAGTAAACATGACAGCGCTGTTTGGCTCTGCAAACCAGTTTGTTAAATGCTCATTCATACTTAACGTTATCCGACAAACCCCTAACGTTACAAACTGTTTAAAATCTCAACAGCGAACTTGGCATTAGTGTAAATTATTCTTTGATTAGAGCTTTTATGTATTGTTTATCTACAGGCATGCTAAACATGGTTCTGTGTTTGATTTGGCTACTATGTTTAATGTCCGTTCTTGCGACAGATATTTGGCAAATCGTTCTAAAAATACAAAAGTAACAGTGCCATTCAGGAGCGATCACTATAGATCCGCAGTCTTTACTCTTGAGGACAGAACAGGTTCTGCTCGATCATCTTCACTAAAATTGTCTGGGTCTGATTCGGGCTCTTGGTATGGTTTCATTGACGCTATTGTACACAAAGCTCAGGCTATTAGCCTGAGGCTACCTGTAGAGGTAAGGGGCGTGACGCTTTCGAGAAATGTTCACTAGGCGGTTAGCGAATCACAACACACTGGGCCAGCTAACCAATCAGAGCCCATTGCATATTTTTGAGGGACTGGCTTCACAGAATCCGGAAACCATCAGACCGTTTTTACAAGGAGGGACAGAGCAGTGTAGAATAAAGGTAAAATATATGAAAAATACTGCATTTTTAAAAAAACGAAGCATGAACACATGTTACAGTGCACCCCTCAAACACAATCAAGCCTTCGAAAGAGTGTGCTTTACCACCCCTTTAACTCAGACAAGACCACAAACAGGTGTGTAGTACTTCAACATGGCGGTGACGCCCTTGCTATAGAAGCTATAGCAAAAAACACAGCATTTATTTATTTTAAATGGTTGCATTTAGGGATGACACGGTATGGAAATTTAACATCACGATTATAGTGACCCAAATTATCACGGTTATCAATATTATCACGGTTTTGTTCAAACGAAATGAAAGTGTTCAAAAAGAACAGATGCACACACTTAAAACATTTCAACAAGTTTTATATTTGAAATTCAACAAACAACAAATAACTAAAGCAGCTCTAAGCACTTTTTTAAGCTAGATTCTGTGGGATTTCCTTCCTTAATGGCCGTCATCAATAGCAACGCATAAATAATAATAATTTGTCGTAAATATAATCTCTAATATTATCACTGTAAATATATTCCCAAGCAATATTCTCATCAGTGTTCTATCAGACACATTTAAATCTAGCATATTTTGTGTTAGAGCCCAAACAGTATCCTAGTGAAATAATGCATATCCATATTTCCATATGATTTGACAGTTTATTTTATTAAATATCAAAATGTGCGCATCATACCTGACACCTAGATGAACACTTTACAGTCTTTTTATGACTGTCATTCTCTTCAAATGCTATTGAAGTTTGAAACGTGTATAACGTTACCAATGTTGTATGTAACTTTACAGACGGTCCCTAAATTCGCCTGCGTTATGCCAGTCATATCAGATGCGCTGTGGTTCTGCTGTGTTTTTTTAAACCATTTTCGCTGCTGAAATAGAACAAAAACAGTCAACCACTGTATGATGAGTGAATCTCCTGCGTGCATCGCACGTTTATCTCTGCTTCGAGTGCAGATTTCAGCGTGTGAGAGCGGCGCGCGCTCTGAACAAAACTCCGCTAATCTGAACGCCTCTGATTATGAGATATTGCATTCATAAACTCAATAGAAGCATGTGTAAGTGCTTATAATGCGCAACGCGATTATAACAGATGGCTTTTGAGAAGACTAAGTTCAACAGCCAGAGTGGCTAGTGTGCAGCCGAAATAACGTTACACCCGCAAATGGCGGTTGTTAATGTCAAACCCTGATTATTATCCCTTAAATGTCACCCTAGTCTTGTCTGAATTTGTTCGTTCGCTTCACGTTATTATTTCCCAGACATAGGTTTGGTATTGAGGTCAAAGTCCACTTGCCTTGCGTTCGTAGTTTTGAAGTGTTTTCCCTATTACAGCGACTTTCTTCTGGCATGTTTGCAGACAGGGTGACCATCTTAGATTAAGTTTCCCACAGGACTTTTGTAAAAGCCAAAATATGACCACGCCTCAGATTTGGTCCTTTTAGAAGGCAGAACAATCCCCCGAGTGCTGTCACTGCTTTCTGCCATTTCTCCTCATTCAGAAAACAGCGGTGCGCCAGACTGACGCTGACTGGACAAGATTTACCGCGAGTTTTCACAACCGTGATAATCACACGCGGTTTTAATGATAATAAAATTTTATACGATATTACTAACCGTCACTCAATTTTATCGTGGTTTATCGTGAAACCGGTAATCGTTTCATCCCTAGTTGCATTTATCGTTAAAGTGTGTTATATAAATTGATTAGAGTGGAAAACTGTTTACTAAATAATGTTAACTTGACTGACTGCTTCCTTTCCACTTGAAGTCTCGAAAGTGAAGAATTAAGTCAAATTAACCATTCAATGTTTTTTTTAATAATGCAGTTGTGTTGAAATGGTAATACATTTCTTTCTTGCAGTTGGTCGTGGTTGTATTTGGCACTGTTTAAATATTACTAGCAATAGAAAGCCAAAAACTATAACAATTTTTCATATAGTCAGCATTCAGCTAATATGCATTTAAGTCTTTGAATGTCTAATTAATGTAAAATTAGCACTACCTGGTCTTGGAGAGTGTACTGATAGGTAGTGTTTACTTCCTTTTTATTCATGTTTTTGCAAAAAATTGTTTTACTTTAATAGGATTACAGAATCAATAAGTTGTCAAAGCTTAAATCAGGTTATTTTACAGATTAATTTTTTTCCCTCAAGTTAAATTTGTTTCATAGCAATTCATTGTACAATTTCTAAATTAGTAAATACACAAAATACATTTTTTTACTGCAGAAATTTTGCATGTCACTTACAGTCTTTAAATTAAATAGTATGCTATCAAATATATTGGCCACTCTGCTCTCTAAGATATCGGCACTGGCCAATAAAGCACTAATAGACTTACCAATGGCCATCCAAATGGCAAAACGCAACCAGGTGCCTCTGTCCAGCTGCATCATCAGGTACACATTAATGAACATGCTGAGGACAGGGAGGAACGGCAGCAGAGGAACCTGGGTACACACATACACCCGCTTGTCTTTACAAACCACTATAAGAAGCGAGTATAAAATGCTCTGTGTACATGCAGGTGTGTATTTACCTTAAAAGACAGTTTAGTCTTGCTCTCAGGCTGCCGCCATATTAACATGGTGATGATGAAGCAAACTACAGCCAGAGCAGTTAGAACCGCAAGAGCCCAGACCCGAAATCCACCCTGAACCGCCACGACACAGAACACACACACCAGGACACCTGCAGTAAGGTGAAAGGAAAGGGTCTCAATTAGATGAACAATTCATTATTTAAAAATAATCAGTGATCAAGGCTACTGAAAGTAAATGTTAAGTAGGGGTGTAACGGTACACAAAACTGACGCCTCGGTTTTGAAGTCACAGTTTGGTACAGCAGAGGAGAGAAAACTCAATATAAAATTGCTTGCTTTTTTTATTAAACAGTGGTTTACTGAACAAATTGTGTCTGTCCTTAAATTAATTCATATAACTAAAATGATACATTGTATGCGAACATGTAAACTTCCTATTAAGCAGTTCTAAATCCAATTTGTTTTTGAAATTTAATCATTTATACACGGAGGCGGTCATTTTCATGACAGATTTATTTAAACATACATTAAATAATCAAGACATCCCTAACAGGTTAAGTAGAATATAATGAATATATAGGCTAATATTATAGTGCATATATTTAGCGAAAGACTTGAACACTGATTGAACGATTACACGACATATTGTACTTTTTTATAATGTATCCTCAATATACCGTCAGCTGCTCATTCATGTTTATTCTTTAGGAAGAAATTATCGCGTTCACTCGCACGCAGCTCCGCTGCTTAAACCGACGCACCTATACAGTGATCTGTCACGTCAAATTAAAGAGCATCAAAGTGGCATTTATCGTTGGAATTTCGTGATAAAATTGACAAAATACTTAATATGTTTGTGTAGACATGTGCCGGTAAACGGTAATACGATATACCGCAATAATGAACATGCACAATATTGTTATAGTGGGCACTTCAAAATACAGTGAATAATTATTTATTACGAATTATTCCAATTTTTAGAATGCATTTTAAGAATCCTTTACCCATCAACCGTTTAAAATGAACAACACGTCAAAGAGGAACGTGCACTGATGTAAACAGACCTTGCATGAGCAGAGTACATGGCGGAACTAGTGAAGGAGACACGCTGAAGTGCACATTTACTCTTTGACAGCAGAGGTCGCTAACGGAGCAGCAGAAACAGCTGTTTCATCGGTAACCCTTGTAAACAAATGATATGGTGAAAAGACTTAAGGCTATTCATTTTTCAAACTTAAACATTTTATATTTTAATCTGGACTAAATTACATGCCCTAGATATTGTTTGAATATGTTCTGACTGTTGTTCAGTCACACACTTTACAATAAAGGCTCTATTATTTAACATTAGTTCATTCATTAACAAACTGACAATGAAAATACTTCTAAAGCATGTATTAATCTTAGTTAAATGTACATTTCAGCATTTAATAACACATTAATAAAATCAAAAGTTGTAACTATTATTTAATGGACCTGAGCTTACACTAACAGTTGCTTTTTTAAACTAACATTATCAAAGAAGAATAACTTCTGTAAAAATGTAGCCATTCATTCTTTGTTAATGTTAATACATTAACTGGTGAGACATTATTGTAAAGTGTTACCTATTCTTCTTTATAATTCTTTTGCACTTAATCGGTTTTAAATATTTGTTTACTTTATACATTTTTGTGTATTGCTTTATTGTATTTAAATGTTTGGTTCTTTTGTTATAAGAAAGTTATTAAACCTGTTATAGTATGACAACACATTTTTTTTGCAACTTATTTCAATATCGTGATAATACCGTATACCGTGATAAAAGCTTCAGCAATTAACCGCAACATGAAAATTTGATACCGGCACATGCCTAGTTTGTGTGGAAACTGGGATTTAAGCATGTTCTGTGTATAAAACAAGCCTACTATTAACTGTTAATGATTGCATTCGTAATGTTCGGTACACACGTGCCCTGTACTGGAAGTCCTGTACCGAAACACCCCTAATATTAAGTATGCATCTGTGTGCGCCTGACCTAATACACTCGTGCAGATGTTAACAACGTAGCCAGAGCGATGAGAGGGCTCCTTGTTTTCGGGGCGCAGAAGGTTTCTGAGGGTGCAGAGATCTTGAGATACAGGAATGACACCAGCACTGCTCTCATTGATGGAATCAGCTTCTGTTTCCTCCAGACAACTGGCTCTCTGATACTGGACATTCACACTGGGCTGCTCTGGTTGGTACCTGAGAAAGAGAGATATGACTCTACACCTTAATATATTTATTGTTAACTAAAATGTAAACCATAAATATTGCATTACTTGAAAAAACAAACATTAACTGAAATAAAATATGTCAGCTAGTTGTAATAAAATAAACTATATAGACATTACCAAACACTAATAAAAATGAAAACAAAATAGAAAAGTATAAAAGTACATCAATGACACTAAAATAATGATATGAATACTTTAACATTAACTAGTGTGACATTAGTGTGATTAAGAAAATAATGCAAAACAATTAAATATCGCAATTTTCAAAAATAGTTAAAAAAGCAACATCACCAGTGTGTGTAATGACAGACTGCACTTTAGTTTTGTGCACCTTTTTCCTAATGAGCCTACTGCATTTTAGATTATGGGAGGCACTTCCAGTTCGGGGAAGTTCCACTCAAATAATGCACTACAAATAATCCTTATCCGTCAGTTTGACTGAATAAGCTGTAAAATCCCCTTCATATTCAGATTTCATGAGAATAACGCAACGTTTGGTATTACAAGAACACTTATGGAAAGAGCCCTTTTTAGTCGTCTTTTTATTACGCTATAACCATCTAAAAAAAAAGGACAACATATACTGTGCATTTGTGGTCTGCTCTCCCAATTTACTTCCCAGAATCTCCCAAATGCAATAAGAATTGCTCATTTTTATCTATTCCCAGGTTTGTTTTCACACAGGTGCTTTAATATTTAAATTAACAAATACAATATTTACTGTCTGTTAAAAAAAACGGATATCACTTTGATATATTATCACTCAATGTTCCAGTTACTGAACATTTTTGATTAAGGCAATTAAGGCGTTATATAATATAGACATATTTCACACGTTCATAATATTGCTGTGGAAATAATCGGGGGTTATTCATGGTCTGTTCCAGTAATTTGTTACACTTAAATTTCCTTTTAAATGTTCGATGGTTGAAGGGCGAGTAGAATAATGTCATCTAATTGCACCCAGTTTTTGAAAATGCTTATTGCGTTCATAGAGCGAACCTTTCGCTGATTGTTTACAGTTTAACTCCCATAATTCATGCAAAGCGCCATGGGGTGTTTGGATTGGGGAAAATCAAGACGTACCTCAAGACTAAGACACAGGCTGCAACTAGCGTGTAAGCCAAAAGAGTGCCAATGGACATGAGGTCAACCAGATCTTTCAGATCAAACAGGAAAGCCATCACCGCTGTGGAGAGAAGAGGAGTGTTTATTGCAACAGAATGATTCAGCAGTTGTATTAATTGTAACAAGTGTATGCACAATAATTCTACGGTGTTAATATTAGCATCAGTATGAATATTAATACACAACTTTTCGCACGTTTGGGGTCGGTAAGAAGTCTCTTTTGCTCACCTCAAGAAGTTTGATCAAAAATACAGTAAAAACAGTGATATTGAGAAATATTACTTTTAAAATAACTTTTCTATTTGAAAATAATTTTAAAATGTAATCTATTCCTGTGATGGTAAAGCTGAATTTTCAGCATCATTACTCCAGTATTCAGTGTCACATGATCCTTCAGAAATCATTCTAATATGCTGATTTGCTGCTCAAGAAACATTTGTTATTAATGATGAAAACAACTTTTGTGGCAACTGACTTATTCAAGACTTTTTTGATAAATGGAAAGTTCAAAAGAACAGCATTTGTAATAGAAACCTTTTGCAACAATGATGTGTAAGTCTTTACTGTCATGTTTGATCAATTTAAATGTTTACTTGCTGAATAAAAGCTTAAATAAATAAATCAAATACAGAATCCAAACTTTTGAAGGATTCTGTTTTTGTATTAGAGTTAATATTTATAGTGAATTGTAAAAATATTCTCGCAGCAAATACAATTTATAACCAACAAGTCAGTAAAAATAGATAATAATCTGTTAAAATATGTCAAAACATTAAGAAATGGTTAACGAGTTGGTGCCTTACATCTTGTACTAATAGTAACGGATAATGATTAGCATTAATGGTTGTATTGTATTTCATGTTTAACATGCAATTAAATTGTTTTAGGTGTCTCCTAGTCCTAAGTGCCTGAAACAGCTGATTAAAATGAAGACAAACCAAGGTTTTCAAACAACTTATGATTTCACATTGTGGTTGGCTCATGGACAATGCTGACCCACTTGCACTCTCAGGAGAAAAAAAAAAGAAAAGAAAAAGGAGTTCCTTTCGGAACACCTTGCACATACTTTTGGATAAGTACATCCAAAAAATGGAAATAACCAAACCTAAAGTTTGGGTTTGCATAAACTTCCATTGTATTTTTTCCTGTTACAAACATTCTTCAAAAGATCTTTTGTGTTCCACAGAAGTCAGTCAGTCATATGTGTTTGGAACAACATGAGGGTGAGTAAATTGACAATTTTCATTTTTGGGTAGACTATCCCTTTAAGGGAATTGATTATCTATTTGAATTCCTAAAAGGTAAAAATAAAATATACATTTAAGATACATTTCAGCACTAAATCTCAATATAATGAAGTTAAAATAAGCGGTTCCAAAATAACATGAAAAATACACACTGAAGTACATGTGAGATATAATTTCTGTATATACTGCATGAAAAAAAAATTAGATTTAAGTGCTCTTTTCACAAGAGTTTGATCACAAATGTATTAAAGAAAAAAGTGACAAATCCTTCTAACAACTGGGTTAATCCTCTACTTTTACCGGACAGAAGCCCAGCCACCATGGTGGCGATGATGGGTGTCTTACTCTCACTGACGCGAGACAGGAAAGTAAAGATCAGACAGTCATATGCCATGGCAAAGATAATGTGTGGCAGTGGGAACATGGACCCCAGCAGACTACATAAGCAGGGGAGGGAGGATCAGTGGATATATGATCTAAATCTGAACGTCAAAGATGAGTGGGACTCCTCAAGCCTCACCACCAAAACTTTACATATACAAGAGTAAAGCTCAATATACTCCTTATAATTCAGCTCCTCAAATGGAAACTTCATGTTAAATTCATAAAGTTTATACTTTTGGCAATTCTGCTATTATCTGAACATGAAGGCCTGCAATAAAGCCTATTATTATAGGTTAGCACAAAGAGGTTATTAGTTATCTGGTATTACTGGAGTTTAGTGAATGAGACAGAGGTTAAGTCATATTTAGTCATGGTGCAATTCGAGAGGTTGTCTGCCACATCACTGTGAGGTCTGCAAGTATGTTAGTGGTTTGAATGAGCGTCCTCACCTGCTACTATGCCTGAAGTTATAGTGGCCATTATGGGCGTTTTGGATTTTTCACTGATGTTGGCCAAGAACTTGAAGAGCAGCCCATCTTCAGCCATAGCCCATATTACACGGGGCATTGGGAACATAGAGCCCAACAGACTAGTTTAAAGGAAAGAAAGAGATTAAACTATGCAATGCAGTTAGCTTGTGCATTTAAAAGCTTAAATTCAATATGTTTATCATATAAAACGAAAGTCTTATGGGTTTGGAATGACATGAGGGTGAGTAATTAATGACAGAATTTTCATTGTTGGGTGAACCATCCCTTTAACGTAGTATTAAATAAATTAAGTTGAAGTTCCACACATCTTTAAGCCTGACAGTTTTAAAGGGGTAATAAAGGGGTCATGTCATGGAGAGCAAAAACAAGCGTACTCCTCAATTTGACGCCAGTATGATTTTGTGCATGTGTATTTGTAGACATTAGTGCCAATGGAGTTTTCCAATGGTTTCCAGACATTATTTTCACAATCCTGTTTGGTGGCAATAGTGGCACAGAAATGACAAACTGCTGTTTTAAAACAAATAATGCTATGCAAATACACACACACACACACAAACAAATACTGACAGCATGGGTCTTGTGTTCGACCTATCCACCTACCTGGTGGATAAAGCACAAAGTGAACCAACAGCTACTGCGTATGTCGCCCCTTCCCAACCCACATATTTAAAGGCCACAGGCAGAGGGCTGTATCTATCCAGCATGTAGTACGGCATCATCAACGTGAGGGCGGCTGATACTCCGAAGTAAGCGACGAAACAGATGAGAAGTGATGCTACAATACCAATGGGTATCGCCCTCTGAGGGTTCTTCACCTCCTCGCCTGAAATGCAGAGAAACAGAAAAGGGCTTTATTTCGACAGGCTGCAAAAAATATTTTTCAGCTTATGTGACTCAAACCACATGAAAACAGATTTTTACAAAAACTATCCAAAGCACATTCATACAAAAAAAATAAATAAAAAAGTCTTAAAATAAACTTAAAAAGTCACTTAAAATGTGATTTTTTTTTTGGAATATGTCTCAGAGCAGACTCAAAATAGTTTGTCATGCAACATTAAAAACTCACCTGTTGTAGCGATACAATCAAACCCAACAAAAGCATAGAAACAGGTCGCAGCACCAGACAGAACTCCAGAGAAGCCGAACGGCATGAAACCACCAACACCCAGACTCTCTACAGGCGGCAGCAGTTCTGATGTACTGAAAATACAAAACAACTAAAGCATCTCCCTCAAAAAAAGAAGACAATGAAGACCATTTTTAGAAACATTACATTTTGCATTTGAAACCATACATAATTAAGATTATCGTTAAGATCTTAACAACAGGGTTCCCACTCTTTCATGAACACCAGATTCAAGGACTTTCAAGGACTTTTTAAAGCACCTTTTATTTTAAATCAAGCACAATAAATACGATAAAGGTGGGTGTGTTATTGCCAATATATCAAATACCTACTGTACCGGTGTCTATCATTAATGCAGTAACGCTAAGGCATATACTGACAACTAAAATACAATTTCCAATGAGGAAAAATTAGCAATTTTACAAAATCCAATGAGGAAAGAGGCTGGTGTACAAGAGCGAGCGAGCTTTAACGAGAGATGCAGATTGCAGCACTCTTATTCCTGCTTTTAACATTTATTTCACACTAGTTTTAGTTTTCTTTTTTATAAATCATTACTTAATTAAAACATCAAAATATAGAAATAATATTGTATACATGAATTTTCCAATTAAATGAAAAGATTTCAGATGTTTACGTGCTTTTCTTCTTTTTATTTTTTGCGCAGTGATGAAATATTGCCCTTGTAAATACTTGCCAGCATTTCAGTAATGAAAGTCTAGAGGTGTTTCTCAATGTCAAGGATCCTTCCTCTGCAGGACTGATCCTTCCAAGTCACTTCCTTCAGAGGCTAGGCGAGGCTCCTCTTAAGCATTCGGAGAACAGGCAAATGGAACCGGCTAGCAAGTGCACGTCAGCCTCATTACGTCAGTGAAAAGGTCCGTTAGCGTCCGTTATCAATAACGTCATTTGTATACGGTTGTAATTTGTACTGGCATTTACAAGTTAAACTTTACTTATATTTACTACGGTTATAACAAATGTTTGGTAACGTAAATACTTACACTTGAATGCATATTGCATATCGCTCCGACTCTGCCAACGTCCGATAATTTGTATTTTTTGAACAAGATAGTAAAGCTGCGCGCATAGGATTGTGGGTGATTTGAGAACGCTAAGTGCGCGAAGTCTACTCGTGTGCATCCTTTCCTGTATATGGCATATTTTTCGAACGAAGGACTCAGACCTTGGTTGAAATTCCGAGGATCCTCGACATTGGAACAGTCCTTCGACGGACGTCGATGACGTAGCATCCTCGGAATTCTGGCTTCCGAGGATCCTTCCTTGACATTGAGAAACGCCTCATATCTTTAAAATGCATCCAAATTACAGCAAAGCGCAACCATACGGTGGCCTGCAGGGGTCAAAAAGGATATAAACAGTGCATTTTGAAGTGATCTCATCTTGAAAACTCTGAGATGTGGATTCGGACGGCTATTAAATGACCACACGTCCTTGGTGTTTGTCTAAAAACAGTAGGTAATTCGGCCGGGGATTTTTATGCGGGTGTGGGAGAAAAACACTGACATTCTGGAATTGGGCGGCAATAAAATCTCCGACTAGCCCCTGTCAATGATGAAAATACCTTATGACCCCACGAGAAACAATTACCATCCGAATAGGGCTCTGAACAGTAGATGGTGCTTATGGAACAGCAAAAATATATTCCTTCCTCCCGTAATGCTGTTTTGTTCTGGCTTTGGCAGCGCATGAAGGCCAATTTTTGTAATAGCACCATGCTACTCTAACAAAATGCAGTTCATGCTTAATTCAAGCACTTTCAAGGACCTATGTTTGTTTTCAAGTACTTTCCAGGCCTTGAATCCATGTGTCTGAAATTCAAGAACTTTCAAGTACATTCAAGAAGCGTGGGAACCCTGTAACAAATTTTCATTACTGTCAAGCAATTCAATGAAGATTTCGATAAAACTTGGATGCCTATAAAACAGAAAGGTGGGGATTTTTTTTTTTAAAATCTGTGCAACCTAGCTAGAGAAAACGGTTGTCTTCCCTTTTGCTAAACAGTTAGGAAAACTTAAACTCCCATATAACGCACTGGACATATTGTCACCCAACCACCAGTCTGCTATGGATACACTTGGCCAGAGTCAAATACTGCCTTGCTTTAGTAGGAAATACTTATTAGCAAACTTTTAGTCATAATGGTGTCGACTTGTATTGTAGGATCCAGCGTGTTGTAGGTAGTGACTAAAAGCTGCAAAGAATCATAAATACGGAGAGATCGCCACAATCTCTGTGTTTGTAGTCAACCACGAACAGTGTTTTAGGTCAAACAGAAGGGAAAAATTGAAAGAAACTGTTATTCTGTCAGTTCCCCCTGGAGCAAAACGCCATTTAGTGCAGGTAAGAAAGCTGCTGCCATAGTGTTCCATTTTTACCATAATGCTGTTTAAAGAGTAGACAAAGTACAATACAATTTTCAGTGATAAACCTACCCTTACAATAACTATTCTGTTAATAACTCTCGGTCAATTTGACTGTTCTTTTCGAAAATCCATTACTTTCAGATGTAAATTAAAATATGGAATAAAAAAATCTGTCACTAATTCTGTTTGAGCAACTCTACGCGACTTTCAGCAAAATGTAATACAGTTTTTTCCTTTTAGTTTTGATCTGAAATAAAACTGAGACGTGTTCATTACTTTGAGGAGGATGTGTGGTTGAGGATCTCTTTAGGATCCAGGTTCCAGTTTTTGAGGGTTCCTTTGATAAGGCCCGACACCACCACAAACATCAGGACCAGAACGTTGATGCAGGTGAACACCTTATTGACCATAGCAGACTCCTTCACCCCAAACGCCAACAAAACTGCAGAACATCCACAAGACATATTTATTTGTTTGAACATAAACTGGAGGTAAATTGAGGTATATTTGTGAAATCTGACTCTCAATGGCTTGCCTGTTAGTGCGAGGATTATGAGCACTGCAAACATGTCCGGATACTCTGCTAGCACTCCCGGGATGTGCATATTCATGTGTAGCTTGCAGAAGTTCTCTATATGATTCCCAATGAGCTCATCAAAGGTTGCACTCCATGCTCGAGCAACACTGGATGTTCCTGAGAGAGGGAACATTATAATTATGTTCAGGTGATATGGGTTACTATAACTAGAATTGCATGAGTGTAAATAAACACAGTGCTGAGCTTCACTCTGAAACTGACCAACAGACGGAGTTTGCGCCAAGACACATGAAAGCTATGATTGGAAATCAGGGCTATACCACCAAATATTGATTTCTGAAATATTCCTGTTAAAACATCAGTATTGTGTTTATAAATTATAAACAAAATATAAACTTGTTTTCTTTGCATTATTCAAGGTCTGAAAACATGGCATCTTTTTTCGTTATCAGTTGTCATTTTCTGCAAATAAATGCTCTAAATGACAATATTTAATTTGAAATTTGGAAGAAATGTTGTCAGTAATTTGTTGAATAAATCACATATTACATATAAATAATAATATCCAAAGAAACAATTAATTTTGCAGTGGTGATTTTTTTTCCAGAGCTTTAGATCTTCAAGTCATCTAGTGAAAATCCTGTATTTTTTATATCGCAGAAATACAAAATATTGCAATGTCAGTCAGTTTTTCTCCCAATATTGTGCAACCATATAGATATAACTTAATATTGAAAATTATTTCAAGTAGCAGTAATAGACCCTGGACTATTTGAAGCATCATCACCTATGATATAAGACAGGATGAGGTTCCAGCCGGTGATGAAGGCCCACAGCTCGCCCACCGTCACATAGCTGTACAGATACGCCGAGCCCGTCCTGGGTACACGAGCTCCGAACTCAGCGTAACACAGTCCAGCCATGACTGAGGCCAATGCTGCAATCAGAAACGACAGGACGATCGCCGGACCAGCGTTTTCCCGTGCCACGGCCCCGGCCAGCACATAGACGCCAGCGCCCAACGTGCTACCCACTCCGAGTGCCACCAGGTCAAAGGTGTTGAGGCATCGGGAAAGCCGAGACTCTTCTGTGCTGCAGTCGACCACCTTCACCCGCAGAAGCTGCTTTCCAAACAGTTTTAGGCTGGCAAGGACCATGTTGATTTCTCTCTCTAAGCCCTCAGACACAAAAGCTCACACACGCACACAAACAAGCTCTTCACTGTAGTGCCAATGACCTGGAAGAACAAGAGAGTGAGAGCGATTATTATTATGATTTACAGTCCATTACAGTTTGTCTCAAGTCAAGGTTAACACTGCATTTTCAAATGTTCAAGTTTGCACAATTGTTCTGAGTTACAATTTAGTTGTTATACTCTGTGTATAGTTGTATAGTTGTGAATAACACTGAATATCTCTTCATCACGGCACCTGTTAGTGGGTGGGATATATTACGCAGCAAGTGAACATTTTGTCCTCAAAGTTGATGTGTTAGAAGCAGGAAAAATGGACAAGCATAAGGATTGGAGTGAGTTTGACAAGGGCCAAATTGTGATGGCTAGACGACTGGGTCAGAGCATCTCCAAAACTGCAGCTCTTGTTGGGAGTTCCGGGTCTGCAGTGGTCAGTATCTATCAAAAGTGGTCCAAGGAAGGAACAGTGGTGAACTGGCGACAGGGACATGGGCGGCCAAGGCTCATTGATGCACGTGGGGAGCGAAGGCTGGCCCGTGTGATCAAAAAGACGAGCTACTGTAGCTCAAATTGCTAAAGAAGTTAATGCTGGTTCTGATAGAAAAGTGTCAGAAAGAATACACAGAGGGGGACCAACACAATATTAGGTCCATGATCGGTGTATATACACTGTTCTTATGCAGATTGCTGCATTCAACTCGATCAACAGTTAAATATCTTTCACTTAATCATTCTTGCTTTAACTGTAACCAATCAAAATATTTGTTTTACAAGCAATTAAAAGATAATGCATTCATTATTGATGTTGCATTCAATTAAAATCATTTGTTAAAACATTCTTGCATTAAATATAGAAATTAAGAAATTGTCAAAAAATTTAAAAAAAAGTTAATAAATTGTTGCATCATATTCAGTGTGAAAATTCAAAATCTTTGATATTTATTAATTAATGTATCGGTTTCTCAGCGATCCTGTTTTTTCCCTAATTACTTTTTTATTAATTATGTTACTTTACAATATCGTTCTTAAATATTTTAGTTTTATGACATCATCAATAGTTATAAAATATTCAAATTAAGTGCGATATAAGCATCTTATTACAATGATGCAAGCAGCACGATCCTGACATAAGCCCTCCTGGCAGAGTCACAAGAGTGATGATATATGAGCCTGGTGGTACTACCACCAGAACCAGCGTGATTTCTCTTACTCATCGTTACAGTAATAGCTGTAAGCCAAAAGCACACTGGAGTTAAGCCGAGGTATCGCTTGAACTTTACAGTAGGATCTTTTTATACACACAAGTGTGCTGCTAACGTCAGTGATCATATTCAAACAAGACACATGTAATAAATAAATATACTGTACAACAATAAACACATGAGAGCTTATTCCCTTTTCCAGTGTCCCCAGCTCAAGTTACAGGACACTATTTCATCAGCTCCTAACAGAGAGATACATTTCTGATATTTGGGTCATTCTTACAAAATCACGTTTAGTTCAAATTTCCCAACCACAAAAAAAAAATTATATATATATATATATATATATATATGACACTGACATGTTCTTGACTGGTTGCATTGGATTCATCCATTGGTAATAATGGCTAAAACAAACACTAATTCAAAATATTCCCTTCATGTTTGATTACAGAAAGAAAAGACGTCAAGATAATTTAGTCTGATATAACCATATTAAATTTGAGTATCCCTGAAGGCCACTGTGAAAGCCTAAAGCATCTCAAAAAAATTAGTGCCACTGTATTATTTAGTGAACAAAACCAATAAAGGGTTTCATGGGAAACTCAAATAAAATAAACAGCAAGACATCAAATCCACAAAGGCCGAATCAGATGCTCTGAAGTTTCAAATCCTTTTCTTACCAACTCAAAATATCAGAGTGAGAAAATCCCCAGAATACAAAGTCCTGCGATATTTTTCTCTGAGCTTTGGCTTCAGTTCAGCACCTCCTCCAGGTATCAAAAACAATGAAACCTTTGATGGAGCCTTTTTCCTATCTCAACTCATAATAAATACAAAGGGGAGGCGTTCAAACCCTGTGTCCGCCTGTAGCACGAGTCGCATGCCTTTGTGGCAACTAACTCATTCAAAGCTCGGGCCACAAATAGCACACCGTGAGGTCACGTGAAGACCAGCAGCTGCGGTGGTCACTGACGCTCCTGCATTCAGTCCATCAGCTCTCTTGGCTCTGGTTTCTGCCCGTCACTGCCTACTGTCACAAAACACCTCTTACACTTAGGGCTAGATAATATAAAAGTTGCTTTATTTCCATATACTTATTTTCTTCTGTGGTATTTTTCTACTTTTTCTTTTCCCATACTATGACGGTTTATAATGGCCATGTCTGTCAAGCTACAAAACATATGCATTAGGCTTGCTGTGATAGTCGGTGTTACATACACCACTGGCACAAGCGATTAACCGTCACATCCATAGTATGGATCCCAATTCTGCTTAGCGATTCTAATTCTTAAAGTCAAACATTTAGATATCAAGCATATTTATTCTGTCTTTTTGCAAAACATTCTGATGTGGCTAAATGCCAAGAACAAAACAATTATAATTTCAGCAAGCTAAAGAACACATACCCAAGTAATATACTGTCATACACGTTTTTATTCGGTTTACGTTCACTTTAGACAAAACCGACTGCGTTTATGAGAATATTAAACCCGCAACGAGCGGTCACACATTTGTGCACACTGCATGACATACAACTAGTTGTCCAGATCAGTTCCAATCACAAAACGCAAATTTTCCAAGAATGCAGATCTGAAAACTTACAGTTGAGTTTGGTTATAAAAAAGGTCTGACAAACATATTCAGCTTCTGTGTGAACATGACTAAAGATGTTGTTTATTATTGTTTGTTTTTTTAAATCATTTTAAGTCACCTTGGCTCTTCTGAATACAGTCTCAATGGATGCCATTTGACTTTTTTTTTTTTGGAGAGGGGGTAATGGAACAAAGCCTGCTTAATATTACACAGCCTAAACGCTGCTGTGTGGAAATATGATTGCGCAAGGTATACTGGAACATCTGCCATCCATCACCTTAAAGAGTAATGAGCATCTACATATCCACTTTAAACGGCTATAGCAACACAGGCACGGAAACTCGTGCTTCTGTCAAGCGGTGTAAATCCAGTAAGTGGGCTGGGAGAGGGCCTTGCCCCATTTTCCACCAATCACAGAGCGGTAGGCCTCTGAACACATCAGCCGGTCACATTGTGTTCACACATACAAACACACACACCTCTTCAGTGAGGTCATGATGCCCAGGTTAGGTGACTTTGACTTTCTGTTGAGATGATCTGATTAGATCAGATTCATACTGAGGAATCTGACACGTACTCTGAGTATATCTAGTAAAACTACAACATGATGGCTGTGAAACAAAAGACAACAGTTGAAATTGCTGATATCCTTGCGCAACTTTTCAAACGTTTGGGTTGGCAAGTTATTTTTGAAAGAAGTCACGAACACTCACAAGGAGGCTACATTTATTTGATCAAATACAGTAACAAGGGTAATACAGTGAAATATTAAAGTTTAAAATAAATGTTTTCTATTTGAATGTATTTTAAAAGTAAATTATTACTGTGATGACATCATCATCATTACCCCAGTCACATGACCCTTCAGAAATTAAATGATTTGGTGCTCAAGAAACTTTATAATTAATGTCGAAAATTAGGCTAGCTAAGTATTAACACATTCCTCGATTGAATTATTATTTTTTTAATTAAATTCAATTCGGACCTCAATTCAGTTCAATGATCGGTTCACTTCCGCACCCACTTCAACGATCCGTCATGCATGCCACATTGAAGAGCACCAAACAGTATTTCTTTTTTTTAATTCATAATAAATTTGACAGCATTTCAAAGCTGACTTTGTTTCTCATCAATAGTACCAAAGCACAAAGCTTATTGCAATTATTGTATAGAATGGGCGGTACAAATTTTTTTTGTGAGAATCGATTAAAGGGTTAGTTCACCCAAAAATGAAAATTGCGCCATTTACTCACCCTGATGTCGTTCCAAACCTGTTAAGACTTTTGTTTGACACAAATTAAGATATTTTTTATGAAATCTGAGAGATTTCGGTCCCTCTATTGACAGCTACGCAACACACCACTTTGATGCTTCAAAAAGTTCATGGAGATCGTAAAACGAATCATATGAATTAGAGTGGTTTAGCCAAAATTTTCGGAGGATACACGATCGCTTATAGATTGAATTTAGGCTTTTATTCACATACAAACATTCATCATGCACACATCATATAGGGTAAAAGGAAGCTCAAGCATGTACGATTAACGTACAAGAACCAATGTGGTTCATTCTCGTGTGTTATGCAAGTATGGTTGTGTTTATGCTCACCTGTCAATGTTTATAATTATATGTGAATAAAAAGCCTAAATGAAACCTGTTCATCATATAAAGCAATCTAGTCTCTTCAGAAATTTTGGACAAAACCACACTCAAACTGTGATACATTTTTTTCAGGATTTATTTGAAATAAAAATCTTTTGTAACATTATAAAAGTCTTTACTGTCATGTTTGCTCAAGTTAGTGAATCATTACTGAAAAGTATTGATTTATTTCCCCCTCAAACAAATGCAGAATTGAGGAGCATAAGAGACTTCTCTTAACAACATTAAGGGTGAACTCCTCACACTAGGCACGGTTTGCTTGTATCGTGCCCTGGCGCGATTTGTATAAACCTAAATGAACTCGATTTAATTAAATTAATTGAAAAGTGCAGTATGCAAGTAGTAATGGTGCACTGTTCCGTGCTTCAGCACGGTTAGCGACGAGCCCAACTGAACCGTGCTCTGGCCCACAAAGCCAGTGACGGTTATACGGTTTTTACAGCGTGATCACACTAGTCAAACGAACCAGACTTTGGACGCCAAATGCGCTCGGGCAAAGTTCAGATCGGCTAGTGCGAGTACTAGGGCTGTGCTCAGAATATCGATACAACGTCATGAACTCCTGGCGATGCGCGTATCGATACAGCAGCTGCCGTATCGATACTGTGTGCTTTTGAATTTAACCAAGGCAACGCGAGCAGCAGTGCAAGACATTCAAAATGGAGAAGAGGTTTTCAGTTAATGAATGAACGGAACATTGCAGCGCGCCTCACATCCATTAAATAGCAATACTCTTTGTGCTTTGTTGCTATATTGATATAAAACAAAGTCTCCATTTTATTATGAAATTCTAAAATATAAATACCGTTTTGGCGCTTTGGCGCAGCTCAGCTCTAGAGAAGGGGCCGTGCGAAGCGCAAGAGAACGGATCTTCTCTTCCGCCTTAATACCAATTACAGCGCGAAATAAACATGAATGAACATCTGAACGTGTTAAAAGAGAGTACAACTTACCGATATCTGTATCATGTCACATGGAATCACTCAATCAGTGTTTCAAACGCAGAAAGGCATCAAACAGCTTGTAAACAATGTCATGTAACGTCACATTTACCTCAGCAAAAAACATATCCAGTGTCCATATTCGTTAGTAATCTAGAAAAATTTACTCTAGAGAGGAGCATTTTGCTAAATATATGCACCATATATTCCATATTCATTATCATTTTTAATGTTCCTAAATTTTTAATGCATGTTTGAATTAATCTGGCAAGTTTTTTTGACAGCCACCATTTAAATGTTTATATTAAAATAAAAAAAAACGCATCGGAGTAGATATATGATTATGTAATTTGTAAAGTTAATATTATAACTTTATTATTATTTTAAAAAAAACATCATTGCGAGTTTAAAGGTCCCGTTCTTCGTGATCCCATTGTTCAAACTTTAGTTAGTGTGTAATGTTGCTGTTAGAGCATAAATAATACCTGTAAAATTATAAAGCTCAAAGTTCAATGCCAAGCGAGATATTTTATTTAACAGAAGTTCCCTTTCAAAGCCTACAGCGAACGGCCGGCTTGGACTACATCCTGCTTTAATTACGTCAGTAGAACAGTTTGTTGACTAACCACCACCCACAAGAATACGCGAAAAAGGGGCCGGGGTCTTGTTGCTCTCCCACGTGGAGAAGAGGAAGTGTTGCGTTTGTCGCCATGTAGTCGAGACGCTGTTATTTTCATCCCGGAGTCAAATCACCTTTGTTTGGCTTTCCCAGGGACGCTGTAGAGATCATTGAGCGCATATATCTCCCGCTAAGAGGCGTGACCTTTCCGTGCAACGTATGCTAAGCTGCTGTCGAATCACAACACAGGAACCGGGCAACGTGCGCTAAGCTGCGGTCAAATCACAATACAGGAACCGCTGGCACAATCAGAACTCGTTACGTATTTCTGAAGGAGGGACTTCATAGAACAAGGAACTCATCAGCTGTTTTTAGGACAGTGAAAACAGCGGTATACAGATAAGTAAATTGTGTGAAAAATACTGTTTTTTTACACGCGAAACATGAACACGTTATATTGCACACTGTAAACACAATCAAAGCTTTAAAAAAAACACGAAAAACGGGACCTTTAAGTGTTTGTACAAGTCAGTTAATTTTTACCTTTAATATTATAGTAGGCTACAAATGACTCCCATAACATTAGTTAAGTGATTTGTTTTCCCAAATTTGTTTTAGATTTATCACAAGATTTGTTTTACATTCAAAAATTTGCCATCTATTGTACCTGATATATATCCAAAATAATTAATATTGAACCAAGCCTTTCCAAAGTTTTTTTTGTGACAATTTATTTATTTAATTTAACTCATTGTTTTTTAAATGACAAAAACAAAATAGTTTTTCAGTTATCACAACTGTTATATCACAGGTTATTCAATAAACAGATATTACTGTTACTAAACTCTGCTCAAAAGAAATGTAATTCCAAACTGATCCATATCGTGATACGTATCGTATCGTGACATTGTTGGTGATACACAGCCCTAGCGAGTACACCCTAAATTTGTTTTTAAATTTATTTAGAGGGTACATATCATGAAAATCTGACTTTTTCCATGTTTAAGTGCTTATAATCGGGTCCACAGTGCATCTACCAACACAGAAAACATGAAAAAGGACAACCCAGTAACTTTGTTTCAGTAAGCCCTTCTCTGCAAGCACGTGAAAAAAACAAGCCGCACAGATTTCTCTCCCCTTCTGACATAGGAAGGGGATCTTATAATATTATTGCCCCTTAATCTGCACGTTTCACCCACGGTGCCGATATTTTATTTTCGCAAACAACAACGGTGAACTTTGTGTGTATTTGACAGTTTAAACAACAAATAAATGTGAAAGATAAGTTACTCACGAGGCATGACGTCTGACAGCCAGTTGTCTGTGTGCATGTGCATTAGATAAGTGCGCTCAGAAAACGATCCATTAGAAGTTTAAACGAATATAGCTTTAAAACGCATGGAAATAATAAGGTAGGAACTGTGTGGAGAGGGGGCTGCACACAGCAGCTCATTTGCATTTAAAGGCACATGCACGAAAACAGCCTGTTCTTGAAATAGGTATTTACAACATGGATTAAAACTTCACAGACACATTCTGGGGACATCTGAGACTTAAATTACATTGTGTAAAAATGTAATGCACAATATATGGAGGCAAAGCACCCAACTCAAAACTAAATGGAGTGCTTTAAGATCACCTAGCCGTGGATTAACTTGCTTATACCATTGTTTCTTCTCAGCACTGACAAGTTAAAACTCTTTTTTATTTAGGCTTGCAGCAAAAAAAGTTAATGGATGGATAATCATTATAACTAATTTTCATAAATTATTCTGTCTAGATGGGTTGTTTGATCTAAAATTCTAAAGTAAAATCAAGTAGCATGGTAACTACATTTATTTGAATGAATTTGAATGAACAAAAAGAGCATGTGGATTAACAGCGTCTGGTGTAGTGTCTTTCTAGTGAAGCTGTAAATTGAATTACTTCCGACAGCGTCGACAATTTCTGTGCTCCTGAATGTTTCTGTGTGTGTGAGAGGTGACCGCATGTGATATAATAAAGATAGTATTAACATACAACGAGATTAAACTGTCGGGAACTACTTGTAAATTCAATGTTTATTACACACCTTTATGGACCATATACTCATGCCAGATTTCTATCTGCAGATCTGACCGTTTTACTGAAAAGCAAACAAAATCCACCCCCCTTCAACTCTTCAGTGACGCTGTCGCTGTGAATGTTATCTGACTAATACCCGTGTCAATGTGAACACAACCACATATTAATCAAATTATCAAGTATGAAATCAAACCTAATCGGTGATGCCCACACACACAACATTCTGCATTTTCCCAATTGGCAACGCTCATAACACACACCCAAATCAGTCCAAACAAATGGTCAAATAAAGCTTTTGCATATAATAACCTTCAAAATCACAAGAGTACATTGAAATTGTTTGGAATATTTTAGCTCTGATAAACTTTTCACCACAAGCATTTAAAGGCATTGTGTGGATTTCTGCAGCATTAATTTACTTCTGCTGAATTCAATACAACTTGTTCAATCATCAAATACAATATTTAAACACTACGTGTTTTTTCTGGGACAATCTAGATCACGGTCACCTTGACCATTTATATTTGCAGTGGTTCATGGCTGCGTTTCAAGACAGAGGAAAGAGAGGTTTCATGCTTTTCCATGAGAGCACAGCTGAGATCGCGTCACATGCATGTTCCCGGTTAACACACAAAACATTCTCAACAGAGCAACGAATCGATGATTCACCATGGAAACAGAAGCCAAGAAAAATTGCCATTCTTAGCCTAGAAATCTAGACGCACCCTAGGGGCAGAAAATGTATTTTGCCGCGAGTGTAGTCTAGCAACTCTCGGTAGACCTGAGAGCTGGAAAAATCCAAACTCTGGTCAGGCCATTCACAGCGTGTGTATAGTCGGTGGGGGGGCTTAACATAATGACGGCACGTCACGGCAGAGATGCGGAGCTTCTGCGTGCTACTCGTAAACAAAGAAGCTGAAAAACAGTCTTTTGAATCGGCTTTAGCCGCGACTCTGGAAGACTTGGAGTTAAGCTTTTCTTTGAGAAAAGAACGGCACTGAAGTCATTCTTAAGAAAAGAAGATATGTTCGAAGTTTTGCCTGCCGGATACAGCGAAAGTCTATTAACTAACGTTAGCTCGGCTTCACCTTCTTCTTTGCTCTGGTTGGTTGTGGCGCCCATGGCGCCATCCAATTGCATGCAGAGGGAATTTGAAAGACAACCGTTTATCCCGCCCCTTGGATTGAGCCCTGTCAATGGTGAGTTTCCAGACCCAACATCTTGATGTGGGTCTGGCTTGTCAGGCTATGCCATTCTACTTCCTTCTTTTGATTAATGGCAATTTACATAACTTACTCAGTGCACATCACATCATTTTTTTCAACTTTTTTGTTTAATAAGTAAAATGTATTCACTGAGAATAAGGATTATATTGATTGTTTGATGCTAATTAATTGAATGCAGTGAGATGTGTGAGATGACAATAAATAATACATATATTTGAATTGAATTAACATTTAACATTACCTTGTTATAATAGTGCTTTAGAAGTAATATATATATTATAATATATAGTTAAACTTTAACTGTATAACACATATTTATATTAATATAACATATCTGAATAGCTCTTAAAGCTACACTGTGTAACTTTTTTAGTTTATTCTTAGCTAAAAACACTTAGTTCTTTCAAAAATATATGTGCTCATTAATGTATATTTACTTCTTTCAAGTAATAAAGTATTCTCGTAAGTTTATAATATGCCATTGAAAATACATACGGGTAAGGGGTTCGAATGGGGGTCGCCATGTTGCCCCTCCATCTTGAAAGTACATTAGCCAAAGAGGGACATACCCGTAAATTCAAGCTTCGCCTTTCGCGTTTTAATACTCTGTAACGAATAGGAAAATAGTGCGGCCCCTTTAAGAGCGTTCGCCCCGGTTGGAACGCCTGCGTTTTGTGTGTGTGTGTGTGTGTGTGTGTGTGTACTGCGCCTCGAGCTCCCATGTGTGCACTGCGCCTCGAGCTCCCATGTGTGCGGATTATTTTCTGTCTTCTGTTGCTAACATTCATTTATTTTTGTTTTGTTGGGTAATGCTGTGGACGGAAGTGGAGATTGTGCCGGACTCTTGTGGGGGGTTCCGCGGGGAATAAAGTGCGGGCTGTTTGATGTCAATCGCCTCCGTGTTTGCATCGACTCCAGTTGCGTTGAGTGAGCTATCCGTATTTTTCACCCGGACACACGCGTTACAACTCGATGGCGAATGTGAAGAGGGGGATTGCTGGATCGAACTGGAAGCCATGTTAATCTTGGACTAAATCGGCCACCGTAGGAGTTAAAACGAAATCGGAATTGGGAGGAAAAGAAACTAATATTTACTGGATGGTCATATACCCTTTCACCGCTAGATGGGGGAAAATATCACACAGTGTAGCTTTAAGCAAACAGGTTATTTTCAGAGAGTGAGTTGCTATGGCTACTTGTATACCTCAGTTTTTGGAATTGGAAGTTTAGGTTAGGTTATCCTTAAACATACATGTCACATAACCTGCTTTCTGAAATACCCCCCAGATGATCTTATTTCTGACACTTTGTAAACAGTCATTTCACTGTAGCCAGAATGACAACACTTTAATAACTTTAAGCAATAAATCATTATTAAACGTTATATAATGCACACTACAGATCACATTCAAATATACATTCAAACATGAATAGGTTGAAAGATTGAAATATTGTTCACTGTTTGAACGTACATTTAAACAATTGCATGTTAAGCGTTACATTTTTATAATGTTATTAAAAGCACTGTCACACTGTACGTGGTCAGTAAAGTTTTGTATTTTGCATGGGAAACTATTGTGTATTAAATTCATACACTGTCTGTCCGTTAGACATCTAAACATGAACATGAGTATTAAATGTGAATATGGCTTGCTTGCTATTGAGTGAACTAATAAATATATCTTCATGTAAAATGTAACGTATGAAACGTAAACAACTTTTACCACAAACAGCTCTAGTTGTTTTCTTCACGTCAGCACGATTCAAGTGAATGGGCTATTTCTTCTTCAGAAAGATGAATTTTGCAGAAAGAAAAAAAGAGCTGAACAAATATCCCGCATTTTTAAACGTCATGATAAAGCGCCATCACTCACTCGCCCCAAACAGAAACAATGCGGATTGTCCGGTGGCACTGGCGCGTGGCTCCTCTGTGTCAGACGTTCAATTCGTTTGAACGAACTTCTATAGGTTGGGAGAAAAAAAAACATATGTAGTCTTCGAATCAAAAGAATTCCCAGTTTAAAATGTCGAGAGGTTGTCACGCGTTTTGCAAATCGGTTCCTCTTCAAGGCAAGGCTTCGAACCGGGGCGGGAACTATTAGCTACAAATATGTGATAGACACAGCAGCACCAAACAGTTTAAAACCTTGGGAAAAAATAAACATGACGCTCTTTTAAGACAGCACTTAATGTCACAAATCGCCTTTGTGGCCTTGCGTTCATTGGGTTTTGTTTGATTTTGGTTATTAATCCAATGCTAGAGCACAATGAATTATAGCGCGCTCTACACACGCAGACGCACACGCACGCGCTTTTCATACATCAAGTTTCCCCACACGTCAACCCCAACGATTTTCAAATCTGCAATAAACAGTTGATGAATCACATCAAATGCGTTTAAACGAAGCGAACGGGTTCACACAACAGCCATATTTCAGAAAGTCCACGCGTTCTCTTGCAACGTGAAGTGTTGCATCAGCCCTTAAGATGAAGAGCAGACACACCATGTGCCTCACAGCCATGATAACATGCTGGAAGAAGGCTTAACATGTCAAATAATAATGATACAAATCGGTAAATGTATCAAATTAGCCTACACGTAGAAAAGGATTAATGAGCACAACAAAAAAACTGTTTACATGCACGTGTTTTCTTACCTGGTGGGATTCCTTAAAGCAATTCACTCCGCGACCTAGTACGAACTGACACCTTCGATACGGCGAAAAATAAACAAAGAAGCCGGTAATTTTACTTTTACCGTGAAGTGCAACCCCTTCAACCTTGTGTATAAACCCCACCCATGAGGTATCATTGGCCCAGTGTCTCTAACATCCTTCCGTGTACCCACAGTCCCACACCCAAACTGTAATGCGCGTGCCTGGTTTGCATAGTCAAGTTAGGCGAGCTCTACCTTTTCTTGTCAATCTCTTCACATCGTTTCTACTCATGCAAGTTGTTCTGTTAAAAGCCCTATGCTAGCCTTTATCATATTAGATTTTTATTAATATTAGAGGCCTCTAAATTATTAACAAAACTTGTCAGTAAACCTGTTAGTAGCTACACCAAGGCTACTACATGTCTTATGTCGTTTGATTGACAGTTATTTAGGCTGTCTTTTAGTATAATTGTAAAAATGTCCCCCTTCAGGTCGTGGTTCACGTGTCTTTTTGCTTTGAAATCTTAACTGGTTTTTCTAAAGTAAACGTAAGAATAACTTTTAATATGGTTTGTAATATTTTAAAGGGATAGTTCACCCAAAAATGAAAATTCTGTCATCATTTACTCACCCTCAAGTTGTTCCAAACCTGTATGAGTTTCTTTGTTCTGCTCAACACAAAAGTTGTACAAAAAAAGTTAAAGTCTTTCCTTTACTTTTTTTCGCGTACAGACGATAACATTGTCAAAACTCTGCGAAAATAAAAACGCTATATTCTGCTGCCAGGCCAGTAGTTGGCAACTTTGTAAAGAAACATACACGCCTATAGACTGAACACGTAATATGCATATATTTTATTTAGTCAAACGTTTAGAAAACTAAGGAAAAGATTCTGTCAATTAAAATGTAAGTGTTTTATACTAACTAAACTAAGATTTATTATTTGGGCATCACGACTAAATTCCTGTGGACTAGATAGATTTTTCAACCAAAACACACAGATGAAAACACACAATTGCCATTATTTCAGAACAATTTGACATACAGACTAAACATAGAGGCTAAATTCCTTCAATTGACATACATTAAATTTGCAATACAATACATGCCATACTCATACAATGCAGTAATGTGTTAATATTTAAAAAATTCTATCATCATTAGGGGCCAAGCACCGAAGGTAGTAGGAAATTACCTATTGTAATCATTGGCGTTCTTATTATTATTCTTCCGCTCTGGAAGTATAATAGCAGCCCCTAGAACTGCTTGCGGGAAAATTATGAAATTTGCCACACAAATAGAGGACAGTATGAACTGTCACTAGAGCAAATTTGGTGCTCTAACTCAATCCCTCTAGCGCCACCAACTGTCCAAAGTTTCACTTACATTTGTGCTATTCACTTTTGAACCGTAACGACTAGAAACAAAATTATTTTCCCTCTGATTCCTTGGCTCAAGTCGTTTTGATTGCACCCTATCATCATTTTCCATCATGAAAAAGTTTCCGCCATTTAGAATTTTCCCAAAAAAACGACTTTTTCAAACTCCTCCTAGGCCGTTGCTCAGATTTTCACAGAAATTGAACCAGATCATCTTCAGACCATACAGACAAAAAGTTATGGAATTCAAGTTCAGCAAAACGAATAACGTGCAAACCAATTCAACAAAGAGCATGCCAAAATGAATGTGAGGCTATATATCCCCAAACGTTTAAGCGTATTGTGAACAAACTTGGTGTGTGTTATGACATCCATGACCTGAGGGTACCTACACAGTTTCGGTGCAATGCCACCTAGTGGTCAGGAGATATGAAGAATTGGCATTTTTGCTATAACTACTGGTCTCTTTAGATTCGATGCAGCATGCCGAGTTGAACGTATATCCTTATCTGCCATTTTGGGTGTCGTCCATTTTGAATGTTGTCGTAAAAGGCTAGATCGCGAGGCTCAGGTTCTCTCCAGATTCTGCAATTTTGCGGTATTTTTCTTGTTCATCTCGGGTCTGTTCGTACAGAACTGTTGTGCCTTTACATCGTACACCCGTTGTGAGCTTTTGGATATTGGTTTGCGAATTTCCGACAGTTTTATGGACAATCTTCGACTCCTTCCTGAGATCGCTAGGACTCCCGAGGCTGTGCGCTCTACCCGGCCGGGCGGAAGTGCTAGAAGGCGGCGGTGTGATCGTAAACAAAGACGTGGGAAGCGCGGAGGTCGGCGTGCTAAGCTAATGCTATCACCACACCGGCTCTCTTTACCCAGCATTTTCCATGCTAATGTATGATCGCTAGTGAACAAAATGGAGGAGATTCGACTCAGCATCACACACAGTAAGAAACTTTTGAACTGTAACGTCCTAATATTCACGGAAACCTGGTAAAACAGCGGAATACCGGACACCGCTATTGAGCTAGCGGGATGCCACACACTCCGGGCGGATAGAACGTTACATGGCTCCGGGAAGAGCAGAGGGGGTGGATTGTGCATTTACATTAACAAAGCTTGGTGCACAAACTCTGCTATTGTTGGGAGTCATTGTTCAGCTAACCTTGAGTTTCTCATGGTTAAATGTAGTACGTTTTATCTACCGTGGGAGTTCACTTCCACCATTATCACTGCAGCCTATATTCCCCCGGCTGCTGATGCCAAGCTTGCTATGAAAGAACTTCACGCAGCCATCAGTAAACAACAGACTGATCACCCGGAAGCTGCGTTTATTGTTGCAGGTGACTTTAATCACTAAAACTTAAAGTCAGTGCTACCCAAGTTTCACCAGCATGTTTCCTGCCACACCAGAGGAAACAAAACCTTAGATCATGTTTACACAAACATGGCGGGAGCTTACGCTGCAACACCCCTCCCCCACATGGGACAGTCAGACCACGTCTCTTTGTTTCTAACACCCAAATATGCACCCCTCATCAACAGTGTGAAGCCATCAGTGAAGACCATCAAGGTGTGGCCTGCGGGGGCAGATTCCACACTCCAGGAAAGGTTTCTAAACACAGACTGGAGTATGTTTGCTTCTCAAGCCACCAGTGGCGCTCACACGGACATTGACTCATTCACCTCCTTTGTATTGGATCATATCAATACCACCATTGACAGTGTTACAACCCAGAAACAGATCACCACATACCCAAATCAGAAGCCTTGGATTAACAGGGAAGTGCGACTCCTGCTGAAGTTACGCAATACTGCCTTCAGATCAGGAGATGCACAAGCCTACAGCATATCCAGAGCAAACCTGAAGAGGGGCATCAAAAAGGCCAAGCACTGCTATGTGGCAGGGCATTCAGGCCATCAGTGATTACAAACCCACCCGGTCCACCCCCGCAGCCACTGATGTCAACTTCCTGAACAAGCTAAATTACTTTTATGCTCGTTTTGAAAGAGACAACAGAGAAACTGCAACCAAGCTCAAACCCTCAGCTGACCACCCACCAATCACACTCTCCTCCACAGAAGTCTGCAAGGCACTGAGCCGGATCAGTGCGCACAAGGCTGCTGGACCAGACAACATCCCTGGTCGTGTTCTCAGGGCATGTGCGGAGCAGCTCGCTTGGGTTTTTACAGACATTTTCAACCTGTCTCTTGCCCAAGCAGCTGTACCAACATGCTTTAAACGCACTTCCATTGTGCCAGTGCCGAAACACTCTAGCCCGAGGTGCCCTAATGACTACCGCCCTGTAGCACTCACACCCATCGTCATGAAGTGCTTTGAGCGGCTGGTCCTGGAACACCTAAAAGACTCTCTACCATCCACATTGGACTCACACCAGTTTGCCTATCGCAGCAATAGGAGCACAGACGATGCAGTTTCCATGGCACTGCACTCTGTGCTCACCCATCTGGACCATAAAAACACTTATGCACGCATGCTGTTTGTTGACTTCAGCTCAGCATTCAACACTGTCATCCCATCCAAGTTAATAGCCAAACTTGGAGACCTGGGCATCAACACTTCAATGTGTAACTGGATTTTTGACTTCCTAACTGACAGGCCCCAGAATGTTCGATCAGGATCCACCTGCTCCACGTCCATCACACTCAACACTGGTGTACCACAGGGCTGTGTGCTAAGCCCGTTTCTCTACTCCCTCTTCACCTCCGACTGCAAGCCTGTGTATGGATCAAGTCAAGTTTGCGGACGACACTACGGTGATTGGTCTCATTAGCAACAACGATGAGACTGCCTACAAGGAGGAGATCCAGCACCTGGCCACATGGTGCGCTGATAATAACCTGCTCCTCAACACCACCAAAACGAAGGAGCTCATCGTGGACTTCAGGAAAGAGTCAAGAGGCACACACGACACCATCCACATCAATGGAATGGCTGTTGAGCGTGTCTCCAGTTTCAAGTTCCTGGGGATCCACATCTCGGCGGACATGTCGTGGACAACCAACACCTCCAGCCTGGTCAAGAAGGCTCACCAGCGCCTCTTCTTCCTGAGGACACTGAGGAAGAATCAGCTCTCCTCGGCTATCCTGGTGAACTTCTATCGCTGCGCAATAGAAAGCATCCTGACCAACTGTGTGGCAGTATGGTATGGGAGCTGCTCTGTTGCGGAGCACAAGGCACTGCAGCGGGTGGTGAAAACTGCCCAGCGCATCACAGGGACTCCACTACCTGCCATCGAGCACATCCAGAGGAAACGCTGTCTGCATCGACCTCGCAGCATCCTCAAGGACTCCTCTCACCCAGCCCACAGACTGTTTTCTCTCCTGCCCTCCGGCAGGCGTTTCAGGATCCTCCGGACCAGAACCAGTAGACTTAAGAACAGTTTTTTTCTCCAGAGCTGTCTCTTTACTGAACTCAAACCCCCGTTGATCCACTTCCCTCATAAACTGCTAACTCTCCTACCTCACATCTGCCTTCACTTTGTTATTTGCACTACCGACTGTGTATTACAGTAACAACTGTTTACTTATGCATTTTGCACCACCATATCTTAACTGGATTATGCTCATTTGCACTGCCGACTGTATTTATAGTACCAACTGTTTACATTTGCATTTTGCACCGTACTTCTAACTGTAATATGCAACCACTTTCCACTGCACTTTTACACTTTCTTTCGGATAGCTCTGTCCATAATTTATTGCACTACCTTAATCCACTGCTATATTCCTCATATTAGCCTAACATATTATTGTATACCTCTATATGTAAAATTCTGTTTATAGTAATAGCCATCTGTATATTATATTCTTAGTACATATTCACCTGTAAATTCTGTTTATAGTAATAACCATCTGTATATTTATTCACTACATATTCACCTGTAAATTCAGTTCTGTTTATAGTAATAACCATCTCTCTATTTATACATATTTATATATATTCAGTACATTTCCATGTCCTGCACTTACGCAACCACTGTATATCCTGCACTTGCTGCTATTGCACTTCTGGTTAGACCTAAACTGCATTTCGTTGCCTTGTACTTGTACTTGTGTAATGACAATAAAGTTTAATCTAATCTAATCTAAAATGCTATATTTTACAAAACTCTGTATGTGTCTTCGGCACATGCCCTGAAAGTACTTAAAAAGTTTCGGGGGCCATATGAAATTTCCAAAAATTCTACACTCTAAAAACAAAAAGGTTCTGGATGGCACAAAAAATGGTTCTTGGCTCATAATCATAGGGGAAACTTTTTAAGTGCTGTATAGCACCAATTTTGGTGCTTCAGTGGTTCTTCAGCAGTTATTTTGCTAAGGTGCTATATAGCACCGCTACCATACAGAACATGTTAAAATATAATGCTATATAGCACCAAAAGTGGTTCCTCTATGATTACAACAAAGAACCACTTTTAGTGCCATATAGAACCTTTTTTTTTTTAGAGTGTAATAACTTTTGCTTAGCTTTGCCTATTGTAATGAAACTCGTCTTAATAGATTAGATTAATAGAGTGAAAGCAACAAGTAAATTGGCAATACAATCGCTATTCACACAGAATATGCTGAGTAAAGTAAGACAGTTAGCGCTTACATTTTTCAAAGTTACAATCCTCTTGCTGCTCCCTTACTCTAGCAAATTTGTTCAAAGAAACCTTTGATGATAGTTTGATATACGGTTTGACATTGGAAAAATATGCACCTCATCCAAATTCAAAATCTGTAGGCTGAAATAACACAGGGTTCCTTTGTTGTAAGCAACTGTGGACTTAGACGCCTGCTGAGAGAGTGTTCAGAGAAATAAACAACAAGTGGTGCTAAGGTACAGAAACATCACTATGCATTAGTTTTGGGTTTTTTTCAGTGACTCTTTCCGCAGGCCATCAATACTCCAGTTGGCTGCAACAACTGTCCCTTGAAACTTTCACTAACTTTCACTATTCATTCAAAACAATGGTATTTGAGGCCGAGTGTATCCCATCATTCATCATGTTCTGGAACTCATATAGCCTACTGTACAACAGCTGCTTTTTATCACTTAACTACAAGTTAAGTTACAAATACACTGTTGTAATTGTTGTAAGTGTGTCCCATTGGGTAATCAAAAGTTCTACACAATTGCTGTTGTATACACTTGGGCCAAGTGCAAAGACAATAAGTGTGGGACAGTCCTATTAATTCTTTCAGGAACACTACAGTACCATGACCATCTCTCTCTGGTCTGGTTTGAATGTTTTTATTTTCATTCATCAAAAGTTGTGCGGTTGTGAACCGGTTTCAGGTCATTGAAGATTCAAAGTGCCATTTTAAAGGGGTGGTAAAGCACACTCTTTCGAAGGCTTGATTGTGTTTGTGGGGTGCACTGTAACATGTGTTCATGCTTCGTTTTTAAAAAAATGCAGTATTTTTCATATATTTGACCTTTATTCTACACTGCTCTGTCCCTCCTTGTAAAAACGGTCTGATGGTTTCCGGATTCTGTGAAGCCAGTCCCTCAAAAATATGCAATGGGCTCTGATTGGTTAGCTGGCCCAGTGTGTTGTGATTCGCTAACCGCCTAGTGAACATTTCTCGAAAACGTCACGCCCCTTACCTCTACAGGTAGCCTCAGGCTTTGTGTACGCTAGCATCAATAAAACCATACCAAGAGCCCGAATCAGACCCAGACAATTTTTGTGAAGATGATCGAGCAGAACCTGCTCAGTCCTCAAGAGTAAAGACTGCGGATCTATAGTGATCGCTCCTGAATGGCACTGTTACTTTTGTATTTTTAGAACGATTTGCCAAATATCTGTCACAAGAACGGACACTAAACATAGTAGCCAAATCAAACACAGAACCATGTTTAGCATGTCTGTAGATAAACAATACATAAAAGCTCTAATCAAAGAATAATTTACACTAATGCCAATTTCGCTGTTGAGATTTTAAACAGTTTGTAACGTTAGGGGTTTGTCGGATAACGTTAAGTATGAATGAGCATTTAACAAACTGGTTTGCAGAGCCAAACAGCGCTGTCATGTTTACTTCCTTGCTACAACGTAGGCTACAATTAACAACACGAACTATTACAGGAAAACACATCGACGAAAAATAAATCACACTTACAGGTTGTAGCCCGTACTCGCGAAGATTGTGGAAGCTTTCCTCTGCGAGATGTGCCGCGGTAGCCGCGCGTGCCCGCCTGTCTCGTGCAGCTGAACTCGTGCAGCTGAAGGCTCGTATATTGCAAATACAGATGAATATTGTCCATTATGTCACATTTTCCGATCTTCTCCTCCGACCCCTGTCTGTCTCGTGCTTTGATTTATGATGGGCAGCATATATCCGATGCAAATGCGATCGTGTTCCCCTCATGTCTCTTACACACATGAATATGACATTGTATGTTAAACGCACTGCAACGCACCCCCATCCCTAGGAAGGCTGAAGAAAGTGGACCTGCAATCCGGATGAAAATAACAGTGTTTCGTCGGCATTGTCAACAGCACTCCAGCCTACTAACTATACCACAACAACTATTCCCCGCGGCGATACAAAATGGCCCCCCTTATTTCATATTCTCGGAGGAGGGGTTTATGTAAATATTGGGCCTGGTGATGTCAGCAAACCCTGGGTGAATGTGTAGTAGTCCCTACCGGCCGTTTGCTGTAGTCCTTAGAAATCGATTTCTTTAAAAGCAAATATCTCCCTTTGCTTTAAACTTTGAACGTTGTAACTTTGAAGATGTTGTTTATGCTCAAACAGCAACATTACACACTAGCTAAAGTTAGAAAAGTGAAATCGTGGTTTACCACCCCTTTAATTCTTCTGCCATTTTAATCACCGTCACAGCAGTCGCATGCCCTCTGATGCGACTTCATTCTGTCAATGATCATACATTTTGACAACACATTGGATGGATATTATAAACATTATGTAGCCTATTGTATATTGGTTTTCTAAAAGGCTACAGTAGGCTACTGTAAAAATGTTTGCATTTATTCAAAACACATTATTTGTTTATTTGTTCCTCAGGGCTCAGTTCTTGTAGCCTGGTCTTACCAGACTCTCATACATTTCATTTGTACAGAGTCTGGCCACTCTCCATTGACAAGCGTTTACTTCCTTGAAGGCGGGTACTCTGTTAAAGTTTAAAACTATTGGATCTGCCATAACCAATCGCTAACGTTTGTTCGTGACGGCATGCACCGTTCGCTTCTGTTTTGTTTCTCACATGGAAGTCCATAAAAAATAACTGTGCATATTGTGCACACCACCTCAGTGATAACACCTAAAACTCGTGCATTCGGATTGTGATTTATTCACTGTGGAGGGGAGAGTTTTGTGATCGGGAACGCGCTGCTCACGTGGTCCGTAACATGATTGTATGCTGTAAATAAAATGTCATATGCTTGGTATGATAAGAATAAATGCTGCTGTAAATAACAGCCCAATTCAAATGTTTACGTGCTTTTCTTCTTTTTATTTTTTTGAGCGGTGATGAAATATATTGCTCTTGTAATACTTGCCAGCTTTTAAAGAAATACAAGTCTAGAAATGCACCCAAATTACAGCGAAGGTCAACCGCACGGTGCTCTGCAGTGGTCAAAAAGGATATAAACAGTGAATTTTGAAGTGATATATTCTTGAAAACTCAGAGATGTGGATTCAGACAGCAATTAAATGACCACACGACCTTGGTGTTTGTCTAAAACAGTAGGTAATTCGGCCGGGGATTTTTACGCGGGTGGTGGGAGACGGACGGCAATAAAATCACTGACTAGCCACTGTAAATGATGACAATGCCTTCCGACCCCACAAGAAACAATTACCATCCGAAAAGGGCTTCAGCCAACTCCTTCACCACTAACGGCGTGAGCTGGAAAATCACATTTTTCCTGTGGGGAGGAGGGCCACAACATCATGGCCACCAACAAAACTCAGCAAAGATTGTTCTTGCGCCGACTTTAACTTCTGGATACTCTGCGGCTCTGCGGTGCCACAACGGAATGAATGGCTTCGCTTGCATCTTTCTCCACCGCCATTACTGAACTACAACTCAAACTAGCGCACGACATCATCGTCATCGTTCTCAGCCACTCCCTTTGTTCGCTGATTGGACCGGTAAAAATTTGTTTGGAGAAAACCTAAGAATATACCGCAGTCCCAGACAGAGTACTGCAAGGAAAATAAAAATTGAGCGGAAGTACGTAGGAGGGCGGAGCCAGGCTACAGTTCTTAGTCCACTTCAATTGATCATGTATATATACACTCTAAAAAAAAAAGGTTCTATATGGCACCAAAAATGGTTCCTCGTCGTAATCATAGAGGAACCACTTTTGGTGCTATATAGCACCATATCTTAACATGTTCTGCATATGGTAGTGGCCTTAGTCAAAGAACCGGTGAAGAACCTCTCAAAAACCGCTGAAGAACAACTGAAGCACCAAAATTGGTGCTATATAGCGCTTAAAAAGGTTCCCCTATGATTACGAGCCAAGAACCATTTTTGGTGCTATATAGAACCTTTTTTTTAGAGTGTATATATATACAAACGGTAACATCATACGCAGACATGGACTTCAATTTCATTGCTATGCTGATGACATTCAAATTTACCTCACCACCAGCTCTGATAGGCCATTCTTGCCTGACTCACTTACTGCATGCATCAGGGATATCAAGCATTGGATGTCCTTGAATTTCCTTAAACTAAATAATACAAAAATGAAATATTGATGATTGGCTGTGCTACCTCAGTCAAAAGGATGGACCTGTCCTTTGAAATTGATGGGGATTATGTTAAACCTTCATCATCTGTCCGTAATCTTGGTGTCTTATTTGACTCATCTCTATCTTTTGCCTCTCATATTTCTTCTGTTGTTAAAAACTCTAATTTCCATCTTCGTAATATTGCACGTCTTCGATCTTCTCTCACTCTGGCTGATGCTGAAATCTTAATTCATGCATTAATCACATCACGTCTGGATTATTGCAATGCTCTATTTCTTGGTCTTCCTAAAAAACATATTGCAAGGTTACAGTATGCTCAAATCTCAGCAGCTAGAGTTCTCACCTCCACCAGGCGCTCTGCTCACGTGATTCCTCTACTGCATGATCTTCACTGGCTACCTGTGGCATCACGTATTCATTTTAAGACATTGCTTCTAACATTTAAGGCATTAAATGGTCTTGCACCTCCGTATCTGTCTGACCTACTCCTCTCCTACTCTCCTGCCCAGTCCCTCAGATCATCTGAGCTTGGTCTTTTGTCCATTACTTGTTTTCGGTTGTCCACTGTAGTAGGTCATTTAGTGTCAATGTTCCCAAATTATGGAATTTGCTTCCCCTACCATTACGTAATATATCATCTCTGTCTACCTTCAAGACCCAGCTAAAGACGTATCTATTTAATATGTAATTTGAATAATGTGGCTATAAGGCCTGTGCTTGTATTGTGGGTGTGGGTGTGCAAATGTACTATATAAAGCGACCTTGAGCTATAAAGGCACTATATAAATAAAACGTATTATTTTTATTGATGTATTTATTTAAACTGCAGTGTTGGGGGAAAGTTACTTTTAAAAGTAATGTGTAACAATATTATGTTAGTACTTAGTTACTTTTTATGGAAAGTAATGCTTTACTATGTTACTTCTTTCTCACCTGGCTGATAAACACCTGCAAAAAAGGAGTAAAAATTAACACACTCAAAATACATAAAAAGTTTTTAAATGTTTTGAGTGCATTCTTTTTATTTTATTTTATTTTTTGCAGATGTTTACAGTATTACGTTCAACAACATAGCTTATATAGGGCCTACTCCATTTTCTTTTAAATAGCTCCTGTGGTGGAACTCAAGTTTGTAACGTTGTTTTTATGTGTATGAGGTGTTTTCAATATGCTTTAAGACAAACCATGTGCAAATGCATAAGTCATCTCATCACCATTGCTGAGTATTTTCTCCTTAACCCTTTAACTGTCACCCCCCTTTTTGAGAATGCTCATGAAAATGCACTATCCAAACTTAAAGGGCTGTAAATCAAGAATGCTTTGGAATATAGACCAAAGTTTGGTCTCGTTTTAAAGAAGACACTCTGCAGATTATTGCTGAAGTGAAAGCAATTAAGCTATGGAAGTTTAAAAAGTTATGGAAGTATACATTTACTGTAAATGAAAAACACTGTACTAAATATTTTTTATTTCATATAAAATATCTATTTTACAAAAATGTTTTACTCTAAAATTACTATAAAATCAAAGCCATATGTCTAACCAAGTTGGGAAAAGTTCCCATGAGATTTTTTTTAGGCGCTATACCACAAATAGCCACCGGGTGTCATTCAAATTCCATTGATTGTTTTTTGAAGCATTTTCCTGTAAATTTCTGTCCAAATATCACTTCCATCACAAAAAGTCACCAAATATGGACCCTTGAGAGTCAGACCTTTGCGACAATATGTGTTTTGTCAAGATTGGAAAATAATTTGATTATAAAGTTCAAATAATTGTTGTAATATGAAACATGACACCATCCACTAGGGGAGGAGCCCGCTAGAAAAATTTAGATTAATGTTTTCATGGTAACACAATGTCCGTTTCTAAGGATGCTGAATTTTAGAAGGCAGCTGTCTGACTCGGGATGGTGAACGGGAACACGTGTAGCACGACACATGATTCGCTGTTTTATAATGTAGTCAAGCCAAAGGCTAATTATATCATTTACTATTATGTGTCTGACGTTGTAGAGAGCGATACTTAAACACTTCACCCTTCTGATGCATTCGTCTTCCTCTTCTTCTTATAAATCAGTTTCTGGTTCAAACACACATTATATGGCTGAATTAAACCAATATTTACACTGGCATGTGTAGCGTTTACTACAGTTGACCAAGTGGATCAGGTAGTCCGAGCTGGTGTGAGTGGAGGTTTGACAATAGCAGGTTTGAATGACTTGCTGTAATACAAGTCTGATCAGAAGGTTACACTTTTTCAGAACTCGTGAAAATAGTGCAATACTGTTAAAAACTCCTGCAAAAGCAGGTGAATTAAATGATGGTCGGAATAAATTAAAATGAACGAGGACAGAAGCAAATGTAAAGTTTTATATGGATTGCATTGTGAAAGGATAGGATTTCTATAAACATTTATTTGGTGTATAAAAGGGGTGTGTTTTGTAAAAATGTCATTTTTGAATCAGTCTAGAGAAAATGTACAACTTAAGCTACTTTTGAAAAATGGACCAAAGCAATTAATATGATATTTTTGTTTAAAAAAAATACATTGAATTTGAGTACAACTTTATCAGGAGTTGAGAAAAAAAAGGTAAGAAGCTGTTTCTTGGGCGGTTCCCTTTCAAAAGGTACTTTGTACCTAAAGAGTGTAGTATACCTGAAATTGGTACCAAAATTGTACATATTTCCTAAATTATACATATTAGAACCTTTTTAAAGGGTACCATCCCAGTGACACCTTTAGTACAATTTTATTCGGAGAGTGCACTGAGGTCAGAATAATCATGTATAATTCATAATGCGTTCGCACACCACACTTTATTATATACCCTGTCATCTAATAAGTGTTATTCTATGCATTTAATGTGAGCATTCTTGACTATGGAATAATAATGTGCTTTCAAGCAAAATTAAACTGATCATATAGCCTACAACACGCTGCATACAACACAGTATTTTTTGTTGTTGTATTATTTTGCATTTAAAGGGACAGTTCGCCCCAAAAATTTCTGTCATCATCATTTACTTACCCTTGAGTTGTGTCTGCTGAACACAAAAGAAGATTTTTTCTTTTTTTGTGAACTATCCCAGGGCAGCGGAGTGAAAAACGCTGTTTTTCTTGTTACTTTTAACTTTAGCACTGCAACATGATGCGTGAAACACTGCAAAAGATGTGACATGCGAGTGCAAAGATCAAACACGCCATCCAGCATGTTTACAGAAAAACAATATAAAAGCAACAAAGTGGATATTGTTATAAAATGAGTTGGAAACCTTGTCACGGACATACGAATCTCTATTGTGCTGTGTGCAAAATACAAGTAGCCTACAACAGAACCAAGCACTGAAAATGTTTAGGCCTATTTATTATGTTAATTTTATTTATTTTAATATTATTAGCCTATTACAAGCAACATCACATCCCTGTTTGGTCTGAATCTCAACGATTAAGATAAAGTCACAAAATCTAGCAATTCTACCTGAATAATGTACATTTACATATACATCTAGATATTTTAGACTCTTTTATTGTTATTTTTTGTTTATTATTATAATTATTATACAGATTTAAATAAAACAGTTTAAAATATCTTTACCAGTAAATCCAGGGTGCTGAGATACTCCTACCACTAGATGGAAGCATTATTCCACAAACTCTGAGTACAACAGCAATGCCAGCGAACAGAGAAAGAATAGTGCATTATTATTCACAGTTCCCTTTCTGAATATGAGGACAAACCACAGCCAGTGTCCCTCATATAACCTTTAAGGATGGCGTGCAACATCTGAACAACACTTGATTCATGTGAAACCAATGGGGGAACAACAGGCCCGTATTAAGAACACATATAGCAAGAGCCTGCTTGGAGCTATAGCAATCCCAAGGGACCACATCGCAGTAGCCTATTCTTGGTGCCACAACGAATAATTATTGAAAAAAAAACAACAACAACAAAAAAAAACAAGGAGATACAATGTAGTGTATCTCCTTATAAAATATATTCCTGGCTACACACTTTAAAAAGCATAAATGCATTAACACCATTGGAGGTCAAAGGAAACAGGTTTCCAGAAACAGCAAACATTTTTGAACATATGATTGCCTTGAGTTTACTTTAAATAGTTTTATCATTAGAAGATCTTCTTTCTGTCTCTAAAAGAGGAGAATCATCAGGGCTGGACTGGGCCTCAAATTCAGCCAATCCGACCCACACATTTCCCTATTCATGTTTTGCTGGGGGCCTTTAAATTGGAATAAGTAAATAAATAAATAAATAAATAAATAAATAAATAAATTCATTAATAAAGATATATTTGCAATTTTTCGTCAGCAGAACAATCCAACATTACGCTTTATTTTAAAGTGACGTAGTTACTTTCAAATAAGTACTGAGTAATATGAATTAACAACATACTGGTACTTACGTTTACGATTAGGCTTTATTTTACAGTAGCCTACTTGTTACTTACCTAAGAGAGTACTGGTTAATATAAGATAACTACATGGGTTAAGGTTTGCTTTAGGGGTAGGTTCATGGTTAGTGCCTAATTATTACCCAGTTATTACAATTACTATAATAAGTATATACACTATATTGCCAAAAGTTTTGGGACGCCTGCCTTTACATGCACATGAATTTAATGATATCCCATTCTTAATCTGTAGGGTTTTTATATGGAGTTTGTCCACCCTTTGCAGCTATAACAGCTTCAGCTCTTTTGGGAAGGCTTTCCACAAGGTTTAGGAGTGTGTTTATGGGAATTTTTGACCATTCTTCTAGAAGCGCATTTGTGAGGTCAGGCACTGATGTTGGACGAGAAGGCCTGGCTCGTAGTCTCCGCTCTAATTCATCCCAAAGGTGTTCTATCGGGTTGAGGTCAGGACTCAGGCCAGTCAAGGTCCTCCACACCAAACTTGCTCATCCATGTCTTTATGGACCTTGCTTTGTGCACTGGTGCGCAGTCATGTTTGAACAGGAAGGGGCAATCCCCAAACTGTTCCCACAAAGTTGGGAGCATGAAATTGTCCAAAATGTCTTGGTATGCTGAAGCATTAAGAGTTCCTTTCAAACCCAGACTCGTCCATCGGACTGCCAGACAGAGAAGCGTGATTGGTCAGTCCAGTGGCAGCGTGCTTTACACCACTGAATCCAACATTTTGCATTGCACTTGGTGAAGGCTTGGATGCAGCTGCTCGGCCATGGAAACTCATTCCATGAAGCTCTCTACACACTGTTCTTGAGCTAATATGACACAAAGACACAAAGTTTGGAGGTCTGTAGCTATTGACTCTGCAGAAAGTTGGCGACTTCTGCGCACTGTGCGCCTCAGCATGCGCTGACCCCGCTCTGTGTTTTTACGTGGCCTACTACTTTGTGACCGAGTTGCTGTTGCTCCCAATTGCTTCCCATTTGTTATAATACCACTAACAGTTGACCGTGGAATATTTAGTAGTGAGGACATTTCACAAATGGACTTATTACACAGATGGCAGCCTATCACAGTACCACGCTTGAATTCACTGAGCTCCTGAGAGTCACCCATTCTTTCACAAGTGTTTGTAGAAGCGTCTGCATGCCTAGGTGCTTGATTTTATACACCTGTGGCCATGGAAGTGATTGGAATACTAAAATTCAATGATTTGGAGGGGTATCCATTTACCTTTGGCAACATAGTAGACAATAAAGTGCTACCGGGTTTGATTTAGGTTTAGTTGTAATTATGCATAAAATAATGTTATTACTATAGTTAGTACATCTAGTAATCACCTTAAAATAAAGTGTTACCCAATCCAAAAACATTGTATTGGGTAACACTTTAAATAACACATTAAATAACCGCACAACTCACTGAAGAGATTATGGGCTATGTCTATCCCTCACAGCCTCACTCACTCCCGTTAAAAATGAAAGATGGTAGGCTAATAATAAGGTCTATAGCAGTTTCATCGCTTGGCTTTTGATCTGTTTTCCAGGTGCTCCACTAAGAACAGCGCTTAACATTTGGGGGTTTTAGCGATCGGTTCATCTGGAAAAGTTTAGGTGCTCCCGATGGCCAGTCAAGCAACTCCACAGCCAATCATGGGCCTCCTTACTCAGGCCTATTGTCAATGCAGCCCAGGGGAACAGAAGCTCTGACAAACCCAAGTGAAATTTCATTAGTACTGCCATTTGCTGGCTCATCAGTGAGATAATGCAAGTTTATCCGACTCATGAGGGAAATGGAAGATAGATGCAGCGCACATCTCTCTGTACTACATTAAAGGCCAAATATATATCACGCAAGTGTCAATGATGGAGCATGATTTACATGGTGCATCAGTAAGTGGAGACGGAAGAGCAGATGAAGGTGAGCAAAAAATGGAGGAAGAATAATAAGCATAAAACGAAGCCATTGTCCACATATTTATGACCTTGTGGGGGAGTCTGAGGTCGCAGCTTTCTTCAGCCGCTCTTGAATTCCACACAGTCACTGAGGTGATTAATGACGAACAGCCGACTTGATTAGCTAAAAAGACGAGCGAAACAAAGCGGTCCCAGCGCTCCTGTTGACTCCCCCCGTTTAGATTAACACATTCAATTCAAGAACTCTAATGAAAATGCCATTGGTCAGGATGAAAGGTACGATTAAGCACAACGTGCTCCTTCAAATTCACAATGGTCCTTGTGGAAGAGGCAGATATTTATGCAAAGTGGCCCTCTCAAAGCTTTTAGCAACACAGAGAGTGATTTTAAGCCCTTTTGGTGTTACATAAAGGTAAACGAGGTGTTCAGAACTCGTGTTGAACTGATGGGGTTGGAATATGAATGTTTTCTTGTGCTCAGCCAACAAATGTAAAACTGACCATATGGTTGAGAAGTTAAAATGGGTCCCTTTGCAGCGGAAAGTGATCGAACAAGCTTTCCACTAGCTTTGCCTAAAGGGTAAAGGGAAAAAAGTAACTTTTTATCTCACAATTGCATTTTTTTCACACTCGATTTGACCACATTGCAGTACACAGGTCAGAAAATTAAGATGTACACATCCAGGCAAACTTTTGTTGTGCAAGTTCTTTAGAAATACAAACAGTGTTTTGCACAGATACTGCCTCTCATGTCCACTAATAGAGGTTGGATAGTACTGTGTGCACCACTGAGTTTATTGATACAGACAAACAGAAGTGCTAATAAACAATATATCTGGTTTATTACGGTTGATGTGCTGAGCAGCCATACTGGATTCTGAAGTCAGGGTTGTTGTGTTCCCGTTAAAAGTTCCTGGGAACTAGGACTTTCTCACTTCTGATGACAAATGAAATAGTTATATCTCCCAGTGTGACTTTATTTCTCACATTGTGACTGTTTCTCGTAATTGAGACTTTATATCTCTCAGAGAGACTTTATGTCTTTCAATGTGACTTTATATTTTGCGATTGCGACTTTTTTCTCTCATATTTGTTTTATATCTCACATTGTGACTGTTTCCTCATAATTTAGTCTTCATCTCAGAGTGACTTTATATATTTCAATGTGACTATATTTTGCTGTTTCTCATATTTGTGTTAGCTCACATTGTGACTGCTTCTCGTAATTGAGACTTGCAATGTGACTAAATGTTTTGCAACAGTAACTGTTTCTTTTTTTTGTATCTCACAATTGAGACGGTTTCTTGTAATTCAAACTTTTTATCTCTCTATGTAGCGTCATATCTCTGAATGTGATTATATATCACAATTGTGACTCATATTTACGTTATCTCATCTAATAATTGCTGCCAGATTTGGGAAATGTTACTTTAAAAATAATGAGTTACAATAGAGGGTGCACGTGACGTCAGGTTATGCCCACTGAGTGACAAAAATACTGGCAGCATTGGTTTTCAGAGTGAGTGCTGCGAAAAACACAAAACAAATCTAAAATGGGAAAGAGCTTTGAGATTGACTGTACAAATAGGTTTGACAAGAAATCTAAGGTAGGCCTATATTTTTACAGACTGAAATTTCATTTTTACGTGAACTATCCCTTTAAGCATTAGTAAATAGTTAATTCATCAATTCATTTTGGTGAGCTCGTGCAAATTGTAGCCTCTTTTTCCTATTTGTAGTGGAGATGAGTGGGACCCGGTGGGGTCTTCTGCTGTTGTAGCCCATCCGCCTCAAGGCTGTGCGTGTTGTGGCTTCACAAATGCTTTGCTGCATACCTCGGTTGTAACGAGTGGTTATTTCAGTCAAAGTTGCTCTTCTATCAGCTTGAATCAGTCGGCCCATTCTCCTCTGACCTCTAGCATCAACAAGATATTTTTGCCCACAGGACTGCCGCATACTGGATGTTTTTCCCTTTTCACACCATTCTTTGGAAACCCTAGACATGGTTGTGGTTGAAAATCCCAGTAACTGAGCAGATTGTGAAATACTCAGACCGGCCCGTCTGGCACCAACAACCATGCCACGCTCAAAATTGCTTAAATCACCTTTCTTTCCCATTCTGACATTCAGTTTGGAGTTCAGGAGATTGTCTGGACCAGGACCACACCCCTGAATGCATTGAAGCAACTGCCATGTGATTGGTTGATTAGATAATCGCATTAATGAGAAATTGAACAGGTGTTCCTAATAATCCTTTAGGTGAGTGTACATTAATAGGCAGTTTATAAATACAGCTATAAATGCCTTATTCTTGATTTATAAACATTATTATAATGTGTTTAATAATTGTATTTTCATACTTAATGATCAATTTATCATTTCTAAATTACGTGTTACATTATTTACAAACCAGTTATTTAGGAGTTGTCAGTGGTTCATTAGATCATTTAGAAAGTGTAAGTAAAGGATTAATAAACTATTTAAATATACATTTATACATCTTATTAATTAGACATATAGTAATAGTTGCTCAGTGTGTTAATAAATGCTTTATTAACATGTATTCCCACTGTAATTCATGATTTATTCAGTTAGTTATAAAACATTTAGTAGTTGTCAGTTAACTATTTTTGTGAGCTCATCTAAAGTGAGGACTATTTATGCCTCGTAAAGCTTTTACAAAGGAGATATAAAGGCTCAGTTCTTTTCTGAACATAAAAGGAAACAAACACAACACAGAGTAATACAGCACATATAAATATTTATTTCAAAATGCAAAAATGGAGACTGTACAACTAGTAACTTAATGTAAAATTCAAATTAAACCTCTTCAATGTCATAGAAAATAATATTCCTGTAGACCGCCAGAAAACATAACTGCAAATGAAACTAACCCTCTGTAATCTGATATAAAAATACATTTCTGTAGAGTGTAAACATTGCTGAATAAAAACGTACCAGTGGAACACGTTTACAGAAGTGCCAAAATACAACAAATAAAGTTTTGATAAAACAATAATATAATAAAATTAGTTAGTTTTTATGGAAAGTAATGCGTTATTTTAGCATTGCTTTTTCTCACCTACGCTGGGCTTGTCCAAAATTTGGCAAATGTAAAGGCCCATTAACACCAAAGGCCAGATTTACTAACAGCTTGAGTCAGCACAAACCTTCTTTTGGCGGTAAAAACTACTGTGATGATTTACTTAAGACAAGCAATGTTAAATTTATCGGAAAAGGCGTAGACAGAGTTATTTTTGTGGCTTACCTTAAAGGGGTCATGAATTGAGAAATCAACTTTCCCTTGAGCTTTTGATGTATAAAAGGTCATGGCAATATAAGAATATCCTGTAAATTTCAGAGCTGAAAACTTCCTTGTTAGTCAAAGAAAAGCTTTTATAGACACCAGGCCCAGCAAACGATCGATTTCAGAATATGCCACACCTTGACGTCATCGTGTGGTGAACGCCTAATTCTGTAGCCACGCCCACCGACTCGTGCCTGAGACGATTTAGGAAACCGCTACACAGCATCGAATGTTTAAGCAAGAAACATACCGCACTTCATTCGGATTAGAATATTATGAATGCATTTATGAACTTTATTTTTTATCCAGCTCACGTGGGGAAGACACTGTGCCTCTGTTCCTTCAGTTCACCACGGATTCGTTTGTAAACAAGAGACTGGATTTGCAGACAGGATGAGATTACATGAATGAATGATGCAACACACTTAAGTGAGTAAAAAATTTGTTTTATATGTGATAGTATTATGTGTACATGTTTGAACATACCTTAGCACGCTGTCGCAGGCTGGATGATCCTTTATTTGTGGTGTTTTTGGTTCATTGCGATTCGGGATCAGACTCGGAAATGTATGGGCCAGTGCTCGCAAAGCCCAACGTCCCGGGGCTATGTGTTTTCCAGATGGGCAACCAAAACGTAAGCCCGGCCTGCCGACGGGCTATATTAAAGGGTTAGTTCACCCAAAATTGAAAATAAAGTCAGTAATTACTCACCCTCATGTTGTTCCAACCATGTAAGACCTTCGTTCATCTTCGGAACATAATTTAGTATATTTTTGATGAAATCTGAGAGCTGTCTCACTCCTCCATAGGCTTTCAGAGGGACTGAAACTTGATGGCCCAGAATAGTAAGTAAAAACGTCATTTAAGGAGTCCAATACAGTGGCTCTGTATTAAGTCTATCATGCGACGAAAATACTTTTTGAGCGGAAAAACAACAAAAATAACGACTTTATCCCACTATTTATCCCACTATATACTCTCTGACGAGAGTTCGCGGGAGTGCCACGACGCATGCGCGAGTTCGCGGGAGTGCCACGACGCATGCGCGAGAACTCGCGCATGCGTCGTGGCACTCCCGCGAACTCTCGTCAGAGGCTCAAATTGAACAATAATAGTGGGATAAAGTCGTTATTTTTGTTGTTTTTCCGCTCAAAAAGTATTTTCGTCGCATGATAGACTTAATACAGAGTCACTGTAGTCATTTGGACTCCTTAAATGACGTTTTTACTTACTATTCTGGGCCATCAAGTTTCAGTCCCTCTGAAAGCCTATGGAGGAGTGAGACAGCTCTCAGATTTCATCAAAAATATACTAAATTATGTTCCGAAGATGAACGAAGGTCTTATATGGTTGGAACAACATGAGGGTGAGTAATTACTGACAGAATTTTCAATTTTGGGTGAACTAACCCTTTAAATAGTGAAATAACATTACTTTCTTGATGTGCGTTGTTCATTCTCTTGACTTGAAGGGCACGAGCGCGTGTTTGCGGTTATATTCACAGATCGGGCGGGACATGTAATACAAAAATAACATTCCAATCAATCGCGGGCCATGAGAGATGAATCATTGTGTTTGTTTGATAAAGACATTTTGCGAGCCCTGTGGGCAGGTCATTCCGGTTGCCGATTCCCCACACGCTTTCAAAAAAATTCCCACATGTACTGACAGGGGAGCAGAAGCTCATTAAATATGCAAATATTATCCAATCCTAGCCGTGGGCTTTACTTCCAAGTCTTCAGTGAGGCACACCCATAAAAAACAAGCGTTTCTTGAGAGAGGCTCAAAACCAGGGCAGAAAATAAGCCTATTACATATTCATTGTGATGTTTTTGAATGTAAAAACCACACGAACGTTATAAGTTGACCTCAGACAACAGTATAAAAAAAATTAAAAAGCCAGTTTAATGCATAAGCATTTGTAGGAGTTTCCCTTTTAGACGCACAATTAGTGGCAGGAGAGTATTTAAATAAATCATGCAAGGTGATTTACTAAGGTTTACGCTCGTCAATTTACTGGTATTTGCGGCATTATTTACGAACCAAATAAAGCATGTCTTAAACCAGACGCTAATTTGCGCTGCTCTTGGTAGATTGCGTTGGTCATTATGGAAATGATCCAGCTGCGTCTGTGTTGAATTTGAAATCCTGGTGCTGTTTTGAATGTTTTGAACATTTTATGAGCTCTTCGTGAGTTCTCAACTGGTAAAAATAAAACCATATTGTACACGCATAAAATGATTGCGTTTAATCCAGCACACAGCATTGTTTTGAATGTTCGGAAAGCAGCTCCGTCGCAAAATATATGTCATAAAAGCCGACCAATTAGGTTATGACCGTATCCCTATGCCTTTGGTTCGGTAACTTTAGGTTCGCTGTTAAAAATGCCAGTGTGAACGCTAAGCGGACCAAGACTATATGTTTTGTTTTTGTTGTACAAGCGTGAACGCACCCTTAGTGACTTTAAATCTTGCAATTGTGACATTATTTCTCGTATTTGTGACTTTATATGTCAAAATGTGACTTTCCCCCCTCATATACTGTGATTTTATATCTCGCAATGTGACTATAACTCAAATTTGGAACTTGGTTTCTCACCATTGGGGCTTTTTAACTTAATACCTCACAACAGCAAATTTATTTCTCATAATTGGGACTGTATATCTCACAATGCGACTCTTGAAAATAGGAAAACCTCACTTGATGAACTTCTCCGAAAAAACATTTAACTGACTTCAGCTGAGTAAAAATAACTTTATCTCACAATTACATTTTATTCTTGAGCCGAAAATGGGTTCCCATAGTTTACCACAAGAAATATTTATCAAAACAAACATGCACTGGAGACTTACATAACACTTTAATAGAGTAAGCTATCAAAGGCCTTGAATGAGTATATCAATGTGTGAGAATGTGGTTTGTCGTCTGTTTTCGAGCACTTTAGAGACTTGATCTGTTAATCTCAGTGATAAAGATGTCACTGTCACTAGACAAAGCCTTTTTAAACATCTCTATATACAATCACTGCATTAAGCCTGACAAGCTCTCAGTGCAAATTTGCCAATGGCTGTAAAAGCACAAACTTCCAGACTAACAGGCAAATATCTACCTTAGAAGCACTACGAGTTGCAAACATCTCAAAATAAAAGGGATAGTTCTGGACTTGGCTTCTGATTGGTCAATTACTGAACCTGCTCCTGGAGGTCCACTGTCCTGCACAGTTTAGCTCCAATTTGCCTCAACACACCTGCCTGGAAGTTTCTAGTATGCCCCATAACACTTTGGCCCCGTTCACACCGCAAGTCTTAATGCTCAATTCTATTTTTTTTGCTCAGATCCGATTTTTTGTTTGGCTGTTCACATTACCTTTTAAAATGTGGCCTATATCTGATTCCAGTGTGAACTGTTTGAGGTTTCAAACTAACCCGCATGCGCAAAAGAACAATAACAATGAACCTTAGACGCAGCACACTGTTGCACTAAAGTTCGGGAGGTTATGGAGAAAATTTAAATTTACCTTCAAGACTCTTCACCTTCCTTTGGCACTGAAGCCACGTTCTTCTGTGTCCCCGTTCTTCCATTTCGTGTGCTATTTTTTCAAAAACGGAGCGGTTACGGTAGGATCCTTCTAGTTTAGCTTGAATTTAATTATCTCCCCATATACTAATTAGGTCTAACACCTCACTCTCCCTCCAGTGACTCGCTCTATTGCTGTTCTCCATATCTAGTCAAGTTTTTAATGTTACTGCCTGTGTCTGTTGTGTCTAGGGCTAACTCGCCGGCGCATAATTGTGACAAATGTCGACGTAGATTGACGTAAAAGTCGCATCAAATCCGCCTTGGTTGTTCACATTGCGGCCGCATTGAAAAAAATCAGATCTGAGCATGATTTGAGTGTTCACACTACCTCTGAAGAAGTCTGACCTGGTCACTTGCCCCCCCAATTAGTTTTTTTTTTTTTTGGATTTGGGCCACTTTTGCCTGCAGTGTGAACGGGGCCTTTGATTAGCTGGTTTAGGTGTGTTTAATTGGGATTGGAGCTGAATTCTGCAGGACCTCTGCCCCAGAGATTGTCTTATTATAGGGAGATGAGAGGGTCTGTATCTCTTACCATTGGAGAAAGTGTAACTTGGAATCATGTGCTGCACCTCTCAGCCTATCGTGTGACGTCAGTGACCGCCGTACAAAGTTTTATGACAGTCAGTTACAGTTTACGTTAATCAGTTTCTTGTGGATTAGCGCGTTGGTCATGTGACTAAATGTTCTATTTGTGGTGTTATATCGCTAGTAAACGTATAGTAGGACTGCATTGTTTGTGGAACGTGCTTTACTGAGTGGAAAAAAAGAGTGCAACTATCTCTTTTAGCTGCAAAGTTCACTGCAGTTAAACCACATTTAAGAGTACACTAAATACTTCCTTGTAATTTAATTCATTAATTATATGTATTATTCTACCTTCATTCATTACAAAGTGTTATACAGTGAGGAAAATAAGCATTTGAACACCCTGCTATTTTGCAAGTTCTCCCACTTGGAAATCATGGAGGGGTCTGAAATTGTCATCGTAGGTGCATGTCCACTGTGAGAGACATAATCTAAAAAAAAAAAATCCAGAAATCACAATGTATGATTTTTAAACTATTTATTTGTATGATACAGCTGCAAATAAGTATTTGAACACCTGAGAAAATCAATGTTAATATTTGGTACAGTAGCCTTTGTTTGCAATTACAGAGGTCAAACGTTTCCTGTAGTTTTTCACCAGGTTTGCACACACTGCAGGAGGGATTTTGGCCCACTCCTCCACACAGATCTTCTCTAGATCAGTCAGGTTTCTGGCCTGTCGCTGAGAAACACGGAGTTTGAGCTCCCTCCAAAGATTCTCTATTGGGGTTAGGTCTGGAGACTGGCTAGGCCACGCCAGAACCTTGATATACTTCTTACAGAGCCACTCCTTGGTTATCCTGGCTGTGTGCTTCGGGTCATTGTCATGTTGGAAGACCCAGCCTCGACCCATCTTCAATGCTCTAACTGAGGGAAGGAGGTTGTTCCCCAAAATCTCGCAATACATGGTCCCGGTCATCCTCTCCTTAATACAGTACAGTCGCCCTGTCCCATGTGCAGAAAAACACCCCCAAAGCATGATGCTACCACCCCCATGCCTCACAGTAGGGATGGTGTTCTTGGGATGGTACTCATCATTCTTCTTCCTCCAAACACGTTTAGTGGAATTATGACCAAAAAAGTTATATTTTGGTCTCATCTGACCACATGACTTTCTCCCATGACTCCTCTGGATCATCCAAATGGTCATTGGCAAACTTAAGACGGGCCTTGACATGTGCTGGTTTAAGCAGGGGAACCTTCTGTGCCATGCATGATTTCAAACCATGACGTCTTAGTGTATTACCAACAGTAACCTTGGAAACGGTGGTCCCAGCTCTTTTCAGGTCATTGACCAGCTCCTCCCATGTAGTTCTGGGCTGATTTCTCACCTTTCTTAGGATCATTGAGACCCCACGAGGTGAGATCTTGCATGGAGCCCCAGTCCGAGGGAGATTGACAGTCATGTTTAGCTTCTTCCATTTTCTAATGATTGCTCCAACAGTGGACCTTTTTTCACCAAGCTGCTTGGCAATTTCCCTGTAGCCCTTTCCAGCCTTGTGGAGGTGTACAATTTTGTCTCTAGTGTCTTTGGACAGCTCTTTGGTCTTGGCCATGTTAGTAGTTGGATTCTTACTGATTGTAAGGGGTGGACAGGTGTCTTTATGCAGCTAACTACCTCAAACAGGTGCATCTAATTTAGGATAATAAATGGAGTGGAGGTGGACATTTTAAAGGCAGACTAACAGGTCTTTGAGGGTCAGAATTCTAGCTGATAGACAGGTGTTCACATACTTCTCCTCTCTGGCGAAGCGTTCAAGTCTTTGCGCTTACAAATTCCTTTAAAAAAAAATCCTTAGTAAAGACTTTTAAGCTAAATCAATCTGCTTCAAGATATATTCGAGAAATAGACAACAGATACCTTATACTTCTTTGATGATCTACTCTTCCCATGAAGAATTGCAAATTACATACTGTATAACTGAATCAACAATAACTATACTTGACTAGTATAGTTCATCAGAAAGGGAGATTGACTCGATCATGTGATTATTTCAATATTTGAATGGTCATTATTAAACTTGTTTTGACAGCAAACTAAAATGATCGTTTAAATGCTAAAAATTGAGAAATTAATGTGATTTTACTTCCAAAAGTCAGTTGAGCTCTGTAAGAGTCAAGTCAACTTTATTTATATAGCGCTTTTAACAATGCAGATTGTTTCAAAGCAGCTTTACAGTGTTAAACAGGAAAATAATGCAGCCTAATTTTATTCAGCCGTATAGCCATTCTGGAGAAAATGGTGATGTAATTTATCATACAGTGGCAGTGTGGGCTTTAGATCAGTAATTAGATCAGTAATTTAGTTTATATGGTTAATTTAGTTTAATAATTAAATTTATTTGGCTATTTAGTTGAAAAATGTTGTGTCCCCAACTGAGCAAGCCAACCCAGAGGTAACAAAGAGCAAGAAACTAGCAGTCCTTCTCTAGAAGTGCTTTATTTCGGTTAATATGGCTTTCACACACAAATAGCACAGTGTTTAACATTGCCCACAAACATATGTTGACCATCACAAGGACCTTCCAAACATTTGTATTTGACTGCTTTTAATGCTTTTGTGTTTCAATTTCCATAAATAAAACCATCTCAATGCGACATTAACTGCTGTATTTTTACAAAAATCGTGTAGAATAAGCAGTCAGGATTAAACTTTATTCAAGGCGCTTTCTGGAAAGCCATTTCTCAGTATAACAGTTTATGCTACAGATTATTGCACATCTATGCAAGATCCAAATTCATTAAGGACCACAAAATGATTTTAGAACCACAAAACAAAACAACAAGTCCAGGCAAAATGAGCAACAACTGTCTCCTATGACGCTTTGATGAGAGAAGCTTTGGGATTATAATAATGATAATAATTCTGATGGATTTCTGCACACAGACTTACTTTTGGATCTCTATCAGGGCTACAAGACCTGTGGTCAGTGAAGATAAAGTGGAAAATATATTATAAAACATGAATTTTGGATAGTGAATTAGAACATTCTCTGAGCTGCTCGGAAATTAATTCATTATATTATTAGCACAAGTTATATTTTCTCTGTATTATTACAGCTTTTATATTTTAGATTAAGTGAAATTAAATGAAATTAATATTAATCAAAACCTTATTAATTGAACAAATTAAATTAAAGGCACTGAACAACAGCCTGTCAGAACTTATAACTTAGATTTTATGACTTTACAGAGTTTATGTATTAAAAATATATAATTCATCTGAGCTCAGCACGAAACTGACATCAATACATCTTTCTTGAATAATATTTGTGAACTTGGATGAATTAATACATGGTGCACATACATATTTATACAGAAATTAAATCACTGACACAGAATGTCAAAAAGTGCTCGAGTCAAATTAAATAGCAGACAGATCACACTTAATGTTAATTATTTATATTTACTTTTCACAATTATTAACGGTATTACAAATGCAGTGCTGACAAATATTGCTTATAATACTGGCCACAGTCAAATTATCACAAAGTGATTATTAACTTCAACATTATTTACTGTTGAATAGTAATTTTTCACGTATAACCACAACTAACCACAGCAAGATCTTTATGAAGCAAAAAACCTAGGCATTTGGAAAAAAAACAATTCTGTTTGTCTTTTCATTTACAGATATATTGGGGTTTGATGATTAAAGTTCAGCTAAGTTAGAGCAGTGGGATATTGAAGAACTATACGTTTATTATTAATGTCTGAACTATGACAGAAAATAGGTACCTGAATAGAAATCCCATAACATCTCGTACTCAATTGAGTTTGTTTGCAGTTCACAGGGAAAATGTGTGGCTTCTAAAGGATGATGGCAACAACGCTATGAATGGAGGTAGGTTGAAGCGTGCTGGCTTTCCATCTTGCGGTGAATCGCTGATTATGTTTCAGTAGCAGTAATCGATTTCCTCGTTGGCCAGAACAATAGCGGTTCTGCAGGGAATGTAAACCTGAGAGAGTGAAACAGACAAAGACAGAAAGAGATCAAAGGGACTCAGCATTTGTTTGAGGCAGTGTAGTACATTTTGAAACAATGCATAACATAAAAAAGTGTCAATGTCAAAAGCACTGTGGAATGTGAAAAAGTTTTGCGTGAAAGTTAGACCACAGCTATGACTAGGTGTAATCTGTGTGTATTTTTTTACATTCATGAGGCGGCATTTGCATAGAATGAACGTGAATAAGAAAACAATATAGTGCCTAAGTGTTTAATAAATGGGATGTGCGGGATTCATTATCAGCATTAAGCGAATTCAATAAAAAAAGGGAAGATTTATTGACTCAAATAGCAGAAAGGACAAAGATATGCATTCATTACAATTCATCTGTACATAAAAAATTAAAAGGTTTTAAATTTACTGAAATAAGAATTTTTTTTTTTGCAATTTGAATTGTTGCATACAAGCTAGGGGTTGAACGACTTCAGATTTTTGAAGAGGAAATTCATGTGATGAAAGTCGAGTCATTCATGCACATACAGGTGCTGGTCTTATAATTAGAATATCATCAAAAAGTTGATTTATATTACTAATTCCATTCAAAAAGTGAAACTTGTATAGTATATTCATTCATTACACACAGACTGAAATATTTCAAATGTTTATTTCTTTTAATTTTAATTATTATAACTGACAACTAAGGAAAATCCCAAATTCAGTATCTCAGAAAATTAGAATATTGTGAAAAGGTTCAATATTGAAGACACCTGGTGCCACACTCTAATTAGCTAATTAACTCAAAACACCAAAGGCTTTAAATGGTCTCTCAGTCTAGTTCTGTAGGCTACACAATCATGGGGAAGACTGCTGACTTGACAGTTGTCCAAAAGACAATTGACACCTTGCACAAGGAGGGCAAGACACAAAAGTCATTGCAAAAGAGGCTGGTTGTTCACAGAGCGCTGTGTCCAAGCACATTAATAGAGAGGTGAAGGGAAGGAAAAGATGTGGTAGAAAAAAGTGTACAAGCAATAGGGATAACCGCACCCTGGAGAGGATTGTGAAACAAAACCCATTCAAAAATGTGGGGGAGATTCACAAAGAGTGGACTGCAGCTGGAGTCAGTGCTTCAAGAACCACTACGCACAGAAGTATGCAAGACATGCAAGACATGGGTTTCAGCTGTCGCATTCCTTGTGTCAAGCCACTCTTGAACAACAGACAGCATCAGAAGCGTCTTGCCTGGGCTAAAGACAAAAAGGACTGGACTGATGCTGAGTGGTCCAAAGTTATGTTCTCTGATGAAAGTAAATTTTGCATTTCCTTTGGAAATCAGGGTCCCAGAGTCTGGAGGAAGAGAGGAGAGGCACACAATCCACCTTGCTTGAGGTCCAGTGTAAAGTGTCCACAGTCAGTGATGGTTTGGGGTGCCATGTCATCTGCTGGTGTTGGTCCACTGTGTTTTCTGAGATCCAAGGTCAACGCAGCCGTATACCAGGAAGTTTTAGAGCACTTCATGCTTCCTACTGCTGACCAACTTTATGGAGATGCAGATTTTCCAACAGGACTTGCCACCTGCACACAGTGCCAAAGCAACCAGTACCTGGTTTAAGGATCATGGTATCCCTGTTCTTAATTGGCCAGCAAACTCGCCTGACCTTAACCCTGACCTTGTGAAGAGGAAGATGCGATATGCCAGACCCAACAATGCAGAAGAGCTGATGGCCACTTTCAGAGCAACCTGGGCTCTCATAACATCTGAGCAGTGCCACAGACTGATCGACTCCATGCCACGCCGCATTGCTGCAGTAATTCAAGCAAAAGAAGCCCCAATTAAGTATTGAGTGCTGTACATGCTCATACTTTTCATGTTCGTACTTTTCAGTTAGCCAAGATTTCTAAAAATCCTTTCTTTGTATTGGTCTTAAGTAATATTCAAATTTTCTGAGATACTGAATTTGGGATTGGGAATGGAATTAGTGAATGGAATTAGTGAAATAAATCAACTTTTTGATGATATTCTAATTATATGACCAGCACCTGTATATAAAGTCCCATGTTTTGGTAACAGGGTTGCAAAACAGCTCAAATTTTCTGAGATACTGAATTAGTTGTCTGTTATAATCATCAAAATTAAAAGAAATAAACATTTGAAATATATCAGTCTGTGTGTAATGAATGAATATATACAATATACAAGTTTCACTTTTTGAATGGAATTATTGAAATAAATCAACTTTTTGATGATATTCTAATTATAAGACCAGCACCTGTATAAGTCTGAACCTAGAGCTGAAACTGAACGTGGGTTGCCTTGTGCACAGCTATGGCGATGGTGAGGTCCGGACCTCGGTATTCTTCCGAGGTGTATATAATAACGGAGTTGCCTTGTTGGCAATGCCATTTGCACTAACTCCGCCCACTGACATCTGGTTGGTCCATCAGACAAAAGGGCGGAAGACACTAGTTTGTGTACAACAGCAGTAGTGCAGCAGTTTTTATATAGGGGTAAAGTACGTGGCAGAAAGTTTTGACATAAATCGACCCGGGGTTCGAATCCGCCTTTTGCCGAACTCACTCTAATCCATTTTCCCATCACATATCAGATCGGAAAGCCATTTATTTTCAATAAAAATTAAGAAAATATTTGAAAAGTCAAAATAAAATGTCTAACGTGTGTTTATCGGTTAGGGGTAGGTTTAGGGAGGGCTTTATTGTCCCAATATTCATTTAATAAACTTTAACAAAAATAATAATTTACACTGTTATTTTTACACTGTTATTATTATTGCATACTGTTTAATGTACAACAACACTGAGGTGCAAATAGTATCTGTCACTATAATAAGTATAAATATAAATAGTGTAAATAGCAGATCGCTAAGGAACGCTGCTATTTTCACTTAGTGTAAATAGAATCTATCGCTATTTGCACTGTGCAAATAGCCTCTGCCATATAATAAAGGTTGTGAAATAATTCACTAATATAGCATGAACACTACTTTAGTGCAGCAAGGTTATTTGCACAGCACCAAGATCGTCTCATCTGAGCTGCCTCTGAGGTCTGTCACCGCTCGTCAATGTCAAAATATTTGAGATGACCAATCAAGTACAAGTAGGCGGGCTTTATGTTCCCAGAAGCTGCTGAGCGCAAATTCAAGCGTGACCGCGACACTTCAGTTTAATGGTCATAAAGTGCGAGAAAAGATGCTAAACTTAACATTTCATATTTGACAGCTGTTTTAGAATAGAAATGTTAAACAACCGGACATAAATAATCAGGCAAACTAAAAACAGTTTGTCTAATTTTGCCATTTTGAATTGAAAATAGGCCATAATTTACATAGCATTCATGTATGTAATAACTATAGTATCTGTCAATGTGAGAGCACAATAAACATCAACAAAGCTGTTTTCATCATATTAGGCACAATATTAAGAATGATTAATTTAATAAACTTTGTTAGGTAGCTTTCCAGGTATAGCCTTCAGTAAATTAACTTGTCTAAGAAAATTGTATAAAAAAAATCATAAAACAAATATCAGTTGACCCTATGTTTACTTTCTTCACTGACACAGACTATCAAATGAAAAGACTATCAGTCAAAGTTCAGCTTTAGGAGGGGAAGAGACAGGGCAAGATAATGGAGATGAGGAAAAAGCAGATGTTGACAAATAATCTACTGTAGTGCCCACTAACATGGTTTTAAAGCTATTGTTATCCATTTTTTTTGGCCTTCAAACATCTTAGAATGCACATATGTAGATCAGAGAGATCAAAAATGTCAAACTAAACTACCTCACATTTGGGACCTCTGTAATTAGAAAACCCTTCCTACGGCCCTGAAAGTAGCACAGTAAAGATTACATTTATATGAATGCATTAGTGAGAGAGCGATTGCGTGTGAATTAATTCTACCTGGCAGCGTCTCTCTACTAATAGTGAAGTTGTGGGTTTTAGTTAATAAGAAATAAATGCTAGAACTTTTCAGTTTCTAAGCTATGAAATTGATAAATCACTGAACAGTGTTGACAATACATTTCTGTGACAACCCTCTAAATCATTGAATTTAGGTGTTCCAATCACTTCCATGACCACAATTGTATAAAATCAAGCACCTAGGCATGCAGATGCTTCTACAAACACTTGTGAAAGAATGGGTGACTCTCAGGAGCTCAGTGAATTCAAGCGTGGTGTGATAGGTTGCCACCTGTGCAATAAGTCCATTCGTGAAATGTCCTCACTACTAAATATTCCACGGTCAACTGTTAGTGGTATTACAACAAAGTGGAAGCAATTCACCCTTCGCCTGGAGTTTGATTGACAGGCAATCTGACCAATCATAATCCGCCATCCGCTGAATCCGACAAAGCAGTCAAGAGAGTTCGTAGATTAACATCCGTTGACTTGAACTTGAAAAGCGGTGTGTACTGACATTTTTCCACGGTTGAAACAACTTTCCTTCGGAAGTTCATTCAAGTTTATTTGATACTTTAAATGAAATAGAAGGAAGAGATGATCGGTTTACGAGCAGCATTAACTGAGGCGCTACAGCGACCTGTCACCACACATTAAAGAGCCACAAAATGGTATTTATTGTTTACATTTCTTTAAAAAAATGACAAGATTTTAGAGTTGAGACTTTGTTTCATATTAAAAGTAACCTGTTCTGTCCTGTCTGTCAGTGCATTGTCAACAGCAACTCAGCCACAAAGTGCTAGGCCACATAAAATCACAGAGCGTGGTCAGCGCATGCTGAGGCGCAGAAGTCGCCAACTTTCTGCTGAGTCAATAGCTACAGACCTCCAAACTTTGTGTGGCCTCCAGATTAGCTCAAGAACAGTGCGTAGAGAGCTTCATGGAATGGGTTTCCGTTTGGCAATCCGATGGACGAGTCTGGGTTTGGCGGTTGCCAGAAGAACGGTACTTGCCTGACTGCAATGTGCTAAGTGTAAAGTTTGGTGGATGGGGGATTATGGTGTGGGGTTGTGTTTCAGGGGTCGGGGTTGGCCCCTTTGTTCAAGTGAAAGGAACTCTTAATGGGGCTTTCCTGTAGCTCAAACAGTAGAGCATGGCGCTTGTAACGCCAAGGTCATGGGTTCGATGTACCTTAAATGCAATGCAAGTCACTTTGGATAAAAGCGTCTGCCAAATGCATCAATGTAAATGTTAATGCTTCAGCATACCAAGACATTTTTGACGGACGTCACTCAAATGCCTCTGGGCGCAATTGGATAGACCTAAAACCAATCAGAGCGATGAGCGAGATGACGTATGCAGAGTGACAGAGAAATATCTGAGACTGGCCGTTTCTTTTTTTTTTTTTAGGAAATGAGGCAGTTGTGTTTTATGACATATTTCGTACACAAACTTCTGACTTGCGTCCGTGACTTGCCAAGTTTGACTCCGGAGAACGAACTCCCGATGACGGCAGGACACTAGTCCGCCTACTCTGCTAATGGACAAGCAGCGTTCTTGACAGTATCACTCGGTATATATTTGTATATTTTAGGCTACAATAAAACAAAATATATGATAAAACACCACTCTGCCTCTTTTCATTTTCATTAAAAGAAAATATTAAACACATTATAGCCACACATATGTAGTGCAGGCAATGCATATTGTCTTCAATGCATGTAACAAAACGAAATATAAAAAAACCCGGCCTCTTTTTGTTTACATTTAAAAAAAGAAAAGAAAAAACATTAATATGTGTGCATATATAGGCTATGATTATCACTGTAATAAAATTAAATATGACATAAAACACAACCCAGTCTCTTTTTGTTAAATGTCAGTTTATGTGTGATCAATAGCAATTATAAAAGTATAAGTAAAAGGTATAAGAAGCTATACAATAAATAAAGCAATTCAGTCAAACAAAGTCAGCACTAGGAGCGGTAAAGTTTAATAGCTTAAAAATATAAAGTTATGAAACTTCACTTTGCCCTCAGACAAAACGATCTGTCAGGGAACAAATTATAGATTAATGAGAGCAAAGATCAGCTGTTAGATCTACACCAGACGAATCATATCTTATGTTTAACCACTACAGAGACATCAGAGCCAGCGGCAGACGGACTGCCCGAGTTAAGGCTGCTCTCGGCGGGGTTAATGAGCACTAAGCGCCGCTGAACCACTTGAGCTCACAACTCCGAAAACGGCATATCAAATTTTCAAAAAGGCGCTCTCCTTATAAATAAACCACAGATTTGAGCTTTAAACAACTACAACTACTCGCCTGAAAAGGACTTAAAACTATATTTTGTGAAACATTAAGACTACCAGAGGGCTCTCGCTAAGACCCATTCATTTAGCCACAAAAGGGGCCAGCTGGTATATCAGACTTTTGCCAAATCCAGTCGTTAAAACAGCGATAACATCTTTTTTAGATACGAAGGCTTCGAGTGTTGTTCTTTGCTCAGGTTTTAACGAAAAGGAAAAGTTTAAAGCGCTTAAAACAGACGCGATAGCTGATTCGAACGAGTGATGTTCCACGGCGGCATCCATCTTTGTAATGTCATCTGCTTCACCGTCGCTGCGCTGCCGTCATCGTGTAAAGCCCGCCCCAACGTTTCTGATTGATGCCGCAATTTCGAAGGATTAGAAATGGGCTTGAATGGGCTCTTTTCCAGACTACTTGCAGAGCAAATCTAAATTTGCCGGAAGTAGTCTGGATTTTCCCAGGCTAAAAAAACACGGAAATCGAAGCTACTTGACTAGAGAAAACAGACAAAAAAGCAGTTGTCTTCGCTTTTGCAAAATAAGTATAAAAACTTTAACACCCATAATGCACTGGGCATGTTGCCGTTCAAGGCCACTCCCACTAGTCTGCTATGGATACGCTTGACTAGAGTCAAATACCTCTTTGGTTTAGTAGGTTAAGTAAATTTGGTTTAGTAAATACTTCTAAGCAAACTTTTAGTCATAATGATGTCGACTTTTATTGTTCCCCGGTGCAGGAATTCAAAGAGTAAACGTTTAGCGGGAATGAGTTACTTTCAGTTTGAAGGATCCAGCCAAATATAGTCTGTAGGTAGTGACATAATGCTGTTAAGAGACAAAATACAATAACATTTTCAGTGATAAATAAACCTACCCTTTACAATAACGGTTCTGTTAAAAACCCTCTTGTTGATCTGACTGTCCGTGGGCGGGGACACAAATATGCAAAAGTATAATCTGTAGTTTTCACAAAAGCCCTGGAGCTGTCAGAAGTTGATGAGATGATCGGTTTACGAGCAGCTTTAACTAAGGCGCTACAGCGACCTGTCACCACACATTAAAGAGCCACAAAACGTCATTTATTGTTTACATTTCTTTAAAAAAATGACAAGATTTTAGAGTTGAAACTTTGTTTCATATTAAAAGTAACCTGCTCTGTCCTGTCTGTCAGTGCGTTGTCAACAGCAACTCAGCCACGAAGTGCTAGGCCACATAAAATCACAGAGCGGGGTCAGCGCATGCTGAGGCGCAGAAGTCGCCAACTTTCTGCAGAGTCAATAGCTACAAACCTCCAAACATTCCTACTAAAGTGGACCAAAAAATGAGTCCTCTTTCAGGTACAGGGACAGTGTGAACGTGAAGAGAACTGGGTCCTTTTTCACTTGGTTCACCTTTTGGTCCACTTAAAGGAGTCTGAGTTCGGTTCTTTTAAAGAGGACCCAAGTGTGAAAACACCTTAAGGTGCTATATAGCACCGCTAACTATGGTACAGAACTACCATATACAGAACATGTTAAGATATGGTGCAATATAGCACCAAAAGTCTATAATTACGACGAAGAACCATTTTTGGTGCCATATAGAACCTTTTTTTTTTTAGAGTGTACCAACATTGTAAAAATACAAAGCAGTTTTAAAATCAGCGAAGTTACACTTTTATTATAGTGCTCAGAATGATTGACCTGTTATCACAGCAACAGCATCATTTGAATTCACATTGACCCTTTTCCTTGTAGGTCGGCCCACCACATGAACCTTTCCAACCTCATCCATTCTCCTTGACCTGCACCAAACCTCTACAGGAATCAGAGAAATGCATGTTCACACTGCAACATAGGCTTCAGCATACATCCCTGACTCATCGAGCGCCGTTCCTCTGTAAGGAAGCTTCCCTCAGGACATACAACACAGTATCTCCTCCCTCACCCAATGAGAACACCTCAGCTCAGAACATCTTTGCTCGCTGCCAATTCCTCCACAGCGCCACGGGAGCCGAACAACTCGCCGCAGCAACACTGACAACCATCATCGGTGACTAATTAAACAGAGTCGGTGGGGAGAGGCAGAACTGCTGCGGAGAGAGAGCCAGATGACTGTGAGAGTGAATCACCGCACCTGCCAAGACAAAAACTACCACCGCGCCGCAGCCGTGTGTCAACAACATTTACTTTCCAGAGCTGCGCAAAACAATGGTGACAAATGGCGGATTAATCGCCTAACAAAGAACAGCAGAGGTCTCTAATGTCATTATTACAGCACGCCACACACATGCTGATTATTGCAACCAATGCAATATGAACCTCATTAATGGGATGTGATCACTTCAAATTAGATTCTGGCTTTTGAATATAGACGTGTCTGATTAAACGCACGGTCGAGAATATGCAATGGGGATAAAAGGTTCGGACTCAAACTTAATTGAGATATAATTGGTATTAATTGCACTCGGGTTAAAACTAGGGCGCGTGCATAGTCGAGTCAATTACATGATGCTCATCTGTTCATTTATTCAAAAATATATTCAAATGCAATTCATAATTACAATCACTTGAATATTCTACAGTATTTTATGATAATTTCAAAATTAAAATTCATTTTGATTTTTTGAAGGCATAAAGTATCTCAAATTCAAGGGGGACACAGATGTCCTGATATTATAAGGAGGAGAAAAAACCCTCATTAAAAGAAGGAAACTGGTGTAAATAAGTTTTGTGAAAGCAATAATATTAAACCAATATGCAGAAATTAAACCATTTCATATTAAACCATGCAGAACAAACTAAACAGGAGATCCTAGAGATCACGCAAAACCCTCATGACTGTGTGTCAAGGTCTCTTAAGTCTCTTAAATGAACAGACTAAAATGTGATGTGGTGTGACTCGTTGCTATTGTTAACAACAACTAAAACCGTTTAGTAATTAAAATAAAGCTACAACTGAAATAAAAATAAATTAAAGCTATAAATGACCAAGGAACACAACAAATATAAAATATAAGAAATAAAAGCCAATTCAAAATATCAATACATACTATAATAGTACATAACACTGGTGTGACTCCAGAAAAATGATTCATATAAAAATGAATAATTCATGATATAAAACCCCCCATAAAATACATAACTTATTAAAGAAAACTTAAAGCTTAACAGTTCACCAAAAGAAATTGGTCAGGTTTTAAATTGTACTGTAATAGTTGAAACCGGGAAGCTCCATTTTTTGAGTGCAAAAGGTTTTGAGTGTTTTTATTTAAGCTAGTTTATCCAGACGCTAAAAGTGTTAAAACAGCACTGCACCGTATTTAAGTTAAGTCACTGTCATTCTTTTCAACACTAAAGTACCTCCTTTCTATGCAAATTAGGCTCATTATAGATGTGATTTATTCGTAAAAGTCAGGCTATTTGCCTGGCGCAATTAACATTGTGCAATTTCCACCTACAAACGGAATGGTACCTTTGCAAATGGAGTAGTAAATGGAATTTTGATGGGAAATCCTGTGCAAATTGTAGACGTTATATCTTGCATCATTTCTTTAGTATTGGGACATTTTGTGGTTGTCTAACGTTGGATCGTGTTCATAGGTAATGTGATTAACTACATCTGAAGGTTCATTCTGTCTTTGTGGAATTGGGATACAGTGTCGCTGTCGATAAGATTAAGGTTATTGAGCCATGACTAAAGGTTTTGTGGTCATTTCGGATGATACCGCCGCTTATTCAGAACAGAGTAACCAGTACAGCAAGAGAGACACCTTTCTACTTAAAGGAAGAGTTCACCCAAAATTTACATTTTTATTCACTGATAATCTACAGATCTCATTTGTGCTTTTGCATATTTAAACTAGCACATAGTGAAAGAGTCGTTGATAGTATTTTAATACGTGCATTACATAATTATTTCTGGTATGGACACTTTTCCCTACTACTTCGTAGTAGTACTGGTATATTGTCGCTGTTGGATGGAAATCTTGTATCTTCAAATTTTGTTTTTATTTGTTATTGATCATTACTATTGGTCACCCTTTACGTCGGTCTGTGGGATTTGTAAATATTTAACCAATGAAAAGTACCAAAAAGTGAAGAGTTGCACGCAGTTTAGACTGTCTCTGCTTGTTTGCAATGCAAGGGTATTGGCTCTTGAATCAGTACAGCATTTTCTTTACTCAAGAAAAAACATTTGGCCAAATGACAGAAAAAAAGTGGCCACAAAGCTACAATAAAATGTATAACCTGTAATGCGATACACTTACTGCCTCAGATGCAACCGGTCTAATGGTCGGATCGCATGTCTGAAATTTGCGGGTCAAAAACCTTCAGCTAGTTACCGAAGTAACATTTCTCATTTAGTTTAAAGGCACAATATGTAATTTTCGCTGCTAGAGGTTGCTAATTCAAAATAAAGGCGTAGCTTGATGAAGCCTTGATTTCATGGAATCATGGGAGTTGTTGTCTTCACCTCTACAGCCAGGGGAAAAGAAACCGACAGATCATATTCTTGGATGAGCTAATGTATTAAAGATTTATTAACGTTACTGTAGTATGAAGCAGGGTGGGGCTGAAAGCTGTTGGAGCGGAACAAGGCCGCTAATGAGAGACAAGCACGGCACATGGCTATGAGAGCAGTGGAGCTTTTATTATGCCACAGACGACCGCTTCCACTTCTTCCAGTCATGCGTATGTGGGGTAACGCAACGCTGTTTTATCATATTAGATGCATTTGAGTGTGTTGAAAGTTATGTTATAATGCTACTCTGTGCATTCGTTCGGCGCCTACTATGAGACACTTGTTGCACATCGATATCTAGCATCTATATAACATAGTATATTAATGCATCTTTGACGTTTCCATGGGTTCTACAAAATAATACTGGAAATCGAGGGTAATATTTGCGATAATGTAAGTCAACAAAATATATAATGTTGTTCTAGTGGTTTTTGGATATTTTAATATCACAAATATTACATATGCCTTTAACTTGATGTACTAAAATAATTCAAATTAAAACTACAATTATAAAAAAAAAAGTTTGGATATTAAAAAAATGAATAAAAGTGAAAAAAAAAAATACAACTTTAACTAAATTTAAAATGAAAACACAAAATACAAAAATAAAAACAAATTTCAAAAGATGAATAAAAACTGTAATAGTATCTCAATGTTAATTAACATTAATGCCCCTTAATTCAATATTTTGTCATACTGTATATTGCAGTGACATTTAAGTGTCGTAAAGCTTTTTAAGTCCGCTTTATTCCAAACCGATATACTGTATACAATATTCAAATGGATAATTACAACATTTCAAGGCGTGTTATAAGAACTGTTGAAAGGCTGGCTGGAGCCAAATAGCAGGTGTCTGAAGGCCTTGATGGCACGTGGTTTATTGTGCTTATGTAAATATTCAACGGGCAGCTGAAGCGCTTTCAGCTTCAAGGACAGTAAATCATTAGAACTTCTCTTTGTGATCAGCATGAAAGAGCATTTGAAAAGTGAACGAAAGGTACAGGGCTGCTGTTTTGATGCATAAACAAATGGAAGATTTACGAGAAATACACTCAAATAGGAATCCTGCCATGTACAGTATCTCGAATCGTGAATTTCGACTGCTTCAAGGAAGAATCACAAAAGCCTTTGGGCACTGGGCTTCAGCAGGTTGATGTACTGGCGAGCCAGATCAGTGCACATCATGCGCAAAACAAGCCTGGTTCACGCGCCTCGGGGAGATGTCGGAGTCTTATGATGACCTTTTGAAGACGGGCAAATTGTGTAACCTTAAAACAAGAACACTCCAAAACAATCCGTTGCCTCTTTCTCCCCCTCAAATCCATGTTCTGCAGGTCTCTGGTGAATACGCTTACCGACTAAACTCACACACCTGTCTCTTATCTCAGCCCTTTTCAAGTGCTTCTTGACTGAAGCAGAGCAAGAAGCTTCGGCTGGTTACTGATTTGTGGTGCATGGACACTGAGACTGAGGGCGAAAATTAAAAATGCTTACATGATACACTACACATCCAGCAGTATGTAATTAAATCCATCAATTTGAGATGGAGAGACAACAAATAAAGGGAATGTTTGGATGCTAGTGGACCGTGTACTTTTTAAATTAACAGTGAAAATAATTTAGTATGAGATGCTGGGAAATGACTGACATGCAGGTAATGCTGAACTCTTATTGTTCAGCAAAGCATGGATAGTGGAAAATTCAATTATTGAGTTACTCAAATATCTGAGAAACTATTTTTTAATTCTCTCATCGTTTACTCACTGTTATGCCACCCCTGATGTATATGACTTTTTTTTCTACACAAACATATTTTTGGAAAATAATCCATCTCAGTGAGTCCATATAATGCCATGAATGGCTGCCGCTTGAAAAAACACACAGCGATTGCATTTTGTGAACCATACAACCCCAGTGGATGAATTAATACCTTCTGAAGTGAAACGATAGGTGTGTGTTAGAAAAATACAAATATTTTAAACTGCTTTAGCTATATATTATTAATTCCGGTCTACTGTCATATGATCGATCCTGAAGGGGGGGGGTAACACGGCTATGATGTCATTGATAGGCGACGCACGGACACGGTACGTGTCCTGGTTAAAATAGCTTATTTCTCAGTATTTAAACATTTCTGGAAACATTTGGGACAATGTAAGTACACAAGTCAACAAAATGTATAACATTGTTCTAGTGTTTTAAAAATATATATATTTTAATCCAAAAATCTTACATATAGTGCCTTTAAAAGTGAATACGTGTTCCCCATATTTAAGTGTTAGAAGTAAGCCCTTCGATTTTAAATGAAAAAGTTCTCTGATTTCGGTTAATGGTCACATGACACGCAGGTAAAAAAATGTTGGTCCCACTTTATATTAGGTGGCCTTAAATACTATGTACTTACATACAAAAATAAGTATAATGTACTTTTTGTGTTCATATTATATTGCAAAACACTTTTGCTGATATTGAGGTGGGATACAGGTACAGTTAGGAACAGGTGTGGTTATATGAGTAAGTTTAAGGTTAGTGTTAGGTGTAAGGGAAGTGTCAACATTGTAATTATAGATGTAACTACAGAAATTAATTACAGGTGTAATTACATGCAGGTCATTCTTAAAATGTAAGTACAATGTAAAAGCATGTATGTACACAATAAGTGCATTAATTTAAATGTTAGTACATAGTAGTTAAGGCCACTTATTATAAAGAGGGTCCATTTTTTAAAATCTTTTTTTAGTAAATGTTTTATTTCGATAGTTTTTATTTTAAAATGATTTATTTTATGATTTAATTACTATAGCTTTTCATTCAACTCACAAACCCCCTGCAGTTCCATCATGGAACCCTGATGTAATTAAATATTTAATGCACTTAATGTTGTTGATAAAGTATGTATTTATTTCTTTCTCTTTGCATTTTTATATCAATATGGTACAATATTTTCCTATTATAATCAATGTGATAAATGAGGTCAAAAGTAATCTAAAAAGTAATCAGAAAGTAGTCTGAATACATTACCTAAAATGGGTAATCTAGATTACATTACTAACTACAATTTTTGTCATGTAATTTGTAATCAGTTACTGATTACAATTTGTAAGTAATCAACCCAGCACTGCTCACATGACAGTACACCAGAAGCAATGATTTATAGATAAAAAGTTACAAATATTAGTAATTTTCTTACAAACACCTATCGTTTCACTTCAGAAGACACTGGGGTCATATGGACTGCTGTCACTATCGCTGTGTGTGGTTTTTCCAAGCGGCAACCTCCCGCAGTTTCTCTTGAAGCCAATACGGAAGTAAATTAAACTGCAATTCATCGACTGGCCTCTAAGGACAGGCTCCAGAGGGAGCAGAATCTCATTGAGCCTAATGTTAAAACGGCCAAATTTACAGCAGGAAAAAAACATGTTTACAGCCTGGTACAAATTGTGTTTTTGGTCTATACGGCTAATTTTGCCCTTCATGAAAACTGTGAGGGGGGCGAATTTTTTTATAACTCATTCGTTTACATTATATAAAGCATTAAAGTTCTGCATAATTAAGGGCGTGGCCACTTGAGTGACAGGTGGTTTGCTGTTTGTCTGCTGTCTGTTAGTCATCGTGTCACCTCATCTCTACCCACATCCCGCCTCTTTACCCATTTTCAGTTATCCGGGAGTGACGTGTGATGAGGCGCTGCCAAGATGGCAACGGCCAGCTCGACCCTACTTTACGCTTCAAAACTGCTCTTCAGAATCCTATGGGTGACGTCACGGACACTACGTCCATATTTTTTTTTACAGTCTATGGGTTTTTCAAGCGTCAACCGAGCGGCAGCCATTCATTTGCATTATATGGACTCAAAGCGATGGATTATTTTCCTAAAATAATTTTAGGAATCTGAAAAAAGAAAGTCATCCACTGTACATCAGGGACGGCATGAGGGTAAATACATTATAACAGAATTAAACATTTTTAGGCGATCTATCCCTTTACGAAATGTAAAATTTTAGACTCCTTAACTCTTGATCCATCAGGATCATAACACACACTGACAGAATATCACTCAGCACAACCCACTGTAGATACACACACATTATATACACATTTATTTATCATATAGCACCTATTGTACATTGGATCTCTACTGTGAATAATATTGTATACTGTACATTGTATATTATTATTATTATAGCTTAATGTATACTGTTTAATGTATGTTTAGTGTATATTGTTTAAAGTATATGTATATTGTAAGTATGTGTATATTGTTTAAAGCTGTGAGAACTACACTCACATTGTGTAAATTATTTATTGTTTACTGTAGAGTATACTGTGCTGTGAGTAATTGTGTGCACATCAGATGTGTAATCTGATGTTGCTTTAAATGTTGTACATCTCATGTCATGACTGCTATGTTGCTCGGAACTGCACCTAAGAATTTCACCTACTGTTGCACTTGTGTATATGGTAGAGTGACAATAAAGTGATTTGATTTGATTGGTTTGAAAATGTAGTTCATTAATAAAATCTCAGTTCAAAAATCATTTTTATAAACACTAAAAACTCTGTCGGGAGATTGTGGGTGTTTTCTTCAAAGACAAACTCTAAGAGCTCTAAGAACTCTAAGAAAACTTTTTATGGTTTATTTAAATGATAATAAATAATACAAAACTGCAAATTATATAATCCATTACATGCATAGAGATGTGTTGAACAACTAGAAAGTTCACTGCTGGACACTATTCATATTCTAATTTAGTGAATTTCATGTTTCTGATGGAGGAGAGACCTAAGCAGTCTTGTTAGCTCCGGAAAACCTCAAAAGGGATGATTCACAGGCATTTCGTAATTAGTGTCTCATGAATATCATTGGAATTCAAACAATCCATTTCATATGCAAAACTTTAGGAAACAGACGTAAAAGCGCAGACGACGCTCATACCAAATGGATGCTTGGGGCAAGGAATTCATATTTGTTCATCATTGCAAAGTGAAAGGGTAGAATTTTCTCGCGCCTCCGCAGTCAGCCTGCTGCATACCTGATTCTGCCGAATGCGTCGCTTTAAGAGTGCGGCGTGTCAGTCTTTGCAACGCCTTCAGACAGCAAATGAGTTTATTGTCACTCATGGAAACAGAGGTGGTGAGCTGATGGACCCATTAAAGAGAAGAAACAGGAAAGAGGGAGAGAAATTTTACGCACACTGTCGTCGACTTTGAAGCTGCGGCCCTTAAATAAATCATGGAGAAAAACTGAGCAGAAAGGGCCCTTACTGTGGCACCTGCCAACAAACACAATGATTAATTTCTATCTTATGCAGGTGTGTCAGATAGGAGCTGCAGAAAAGACAAATATCAGAACAAAATCTATGGCAAATACTGCTCTGTTGTCTGTGCGAGTCTCGCTTTATTCCCTGCTGGGAACGCTACTGGTCACACACTTGTTAAAAAAAACTTTGCGTTTGGCAGAAAATGGGAGGGAAGCGATACATAGGGGCTTCTGAATTAATAAAGTGCTGCAAAGAAAGAAAAAAGAGAATGTGTAATTTTAGGGGTTTAATTGATGAAGGCTGTCTTAATGCAGCTGGGGTTTCCAGAGGAGATTAAAGAGGAGGTTTTGCACAGGGAGCAGAAAGTCTTGGGAAGAACTCCATGTACTTTAGATGAGGGTGAAAGTGGGTTGTGCTGCAAACTGCATACTTTAAAAATCTAACAACTCTGAACAACCACTAATCAGAAGCACCATTAAGATCTACAGGACCCAAGGGCTTGTGTGCATCACTCTTAAAAATAAAGGTTCTTCATTGGCACCTATGGTTCCATGAAGAACCTTTAACGCCCATGGAACATTTCCATTCCACAAAAGGTTCTTTATAGTGAAAAAAGGATTGTGTGTGTTCACACTCGAATGCTGTCTGTATGAGTGTGCAACGGGGCTCATGTCCTTATTCTCTTACCATAGCGACAGTAACTAAAGTGATATCAAAGATGGTGATGTCGAAAAAATTCTCATCACTTTTGACATGAAGGAAAAGAAGAGCAGCTAGTTCAGCTGTCAAATCTTCATTAACCAAAAGCAGCGTTTATATCTGGGTGGAGAGCAAAGCTTTTTAGTCGTGTGTAGAACACAAAACTGACAGGAGCAGCTCCGGTGGAGAACAGTGACTGGATCTAAAACCTTTAGATGACACACAGCTCATCTCTCTGTCGCTGTAAGTTACCAAAACCACACATGAAAACTGGGAACACGTGGTAGACACGCGTTTGTGTGCAAATACAGGACTGACAACCGTATACTGTTGCATTGTGAATGCCTAAAAGGTGATGATACACAGGGCACTTTTTGAGCAATGTTGCTTGGAAAATTTTCCCATTGGGAATTCACATTTCTATGTGAATACTTTAGATTGGTCGTGGGCCCTTTGTCTCACCTTGACAGCAACATTGCTCAAAAAGTTGCCCCGTGTACTGTATCATCACCTTAACTCTTTATATCTTAAAATTAGGCTATTCTTGCTGTATCTATAGCCGCTACAAATCAAATAAAACCATAAACTGCTGATTCTATGGTGCAGAGCTCTGGGTGTGCATTAAAAGGATCAATATATTCAGACTAATGTATCACTATCCATTTCACAGGGTTCAGGTCATATCTATTCAACTTCAGAACCGCAACATATGAACATTCATATTCATATGCAATGAGGAGGGTAAACATATTACACAACTAGATTTTCTACAATAGGTAAGTAGAACTAACAAGTAAATCTCCAGCACGGATCCTTAAAACTCTGAATATCAGTGGATAGAAATGATTCAATAAATCACCAAGTACATTATTTTTTATCATTATTCTAGAGTTTCGCTGCTATTTCCAGTCAAAGGCCTTGAGATCTCCTCAACTCTCCCTGAGGTTTTCCAGAGTAGATTCTGCACAATTAATAGCATGAAAATAATACAGTTGATAAATAATGCAGATTTTATAGATGCCTGCATGTTACAGTATCGGATCACCTACTACTATATCAGCTTGCACATGACGACTGCTTGCATAAGTCATTTGAGACTCACATGTGGCTTGATTTCACTGGCTGGACCAACTGAACGAACATATCCTTTCACTGAATGAGTCAGAGTTTTGAAACTGAATTAGAGCGGCACTGAACATCTCGTTTGTGAACATGTCTTGTGCTTAAACATTTATTTTAAATAGATATAAATTACAAATAATAATGAGACTTGATTTGGTCGACTCACTTAATGAAATAGTAGATTAGATGATTCAGTGACTCATTCATAATCATTGTTATTTATGTATCATTGAGATATTATATATTATATTCATACAGTCTTTACCGGTAAATTACCGGTGAGAGATCATGTGTGAACATGACCTTTTCAAAAATACTGGTAAATCGATTCTGGTAATGAGCACGGTATGAACATATACGTGTGCCAAACGCACTGACGTAAAAACTCTGCTTTGGGACAATCATAAAGTTATTATGGAGATGACGTGATTACTGTTTACAGTAAGCTCCACTGACTTTTAGGGCCAGATTTACAAAACAGGGCAAATGAGAGCGCAATTCCAAAAAAGCGCAGATGGGAGTGGAAAGTTCTGTGCGTGATCTACTGACGACGCGCAAATTAAAGAACAGACGCAGCCGAATCATTTCCATAATGATCAGCGCAAATTAGCATAGTAAATAATGGTGCAAATATAAAAACTCTCCTAAATTCTGTGTCTGAAAGGGAAACTCCTTCAAATGTATATGCAATTACTCTGTCCACACCTTTTCAGCACAAATTTTTTAATTCTTTAGTAAATCCTGACAGTAGTTTTTTAACGGCAAAAGATGGTTTGCGCTGACACAAGCTGTTAGTAAATCTATGTAAATGTGTGCTAGATGGACATTTTTTACCTTTGCGCCATGTCTCGCAGCTTTTTCAACATGTAGCGCTCAAGGCCTTCTTTTCCATTGATCAGCACTGCGACTCTGCAGTTGGATGTTGGATGCACCTTGTGTTTTTAAGAGCAAAAACGCATTCTGTTCGATCCCCTTATCACTCAAACGTCAAAAAAATGCTGTCAAATTTACTGTAATTTATTGGGAGTGCTGTGTGAAAGGGGCTATAGACATTAACCCTTAAATGCATGACTGTTTCGCCAATCATTCTTACATATTCCGGTCTTTAGCGACCCGGATCTATATCTATATCGGATGGATCTCTACCTGTGGCGATAATATAAAATCTCTCCTGAAATTTGTGTAACAAATACAGATAAATAATATAAAATATATTTTGTTATCTTTTGGAGCTTGGAAGGGTTCAGTTTGAGCAGATGTTTTATACCATCATCACTGTCCTCATCAGAGCTTATTTCCCAGTACATTCAGCATCTGGCTGATATTCGCGATCTCAAACATATTCTCAAAGCTATAATTTTCAACATCTTCAAAATCAATATTTTGATCACTGACAGTTTCTTCACCTGATCCACCATCAAGTGACCGTGACACTAATATTTGATTGTGTCCAGTACTTGCTCTGCAGTAAATCGAGCCAATTCAAGTTTTGCAGATCTTACTTATTATTGTTTCGTTTTCTGTCAGCGGTAATTACGGAAACGTCACTTCATCATTGCGTATCAGACATTTCCACCTTGTGGACAGAAGGGGAATTTCACTTATTCCGTCATTACAGATTGAATTATTGTTGTGCAGAACAAAATATACATACACTCTTACACACCTCGGGCTGTTAGCGACCCTATGCAATTTTTTACAAAAAATGAATGGAAAAACAGGCATTCTTATGTCTAACTTAAAAAAATTATTGAGGAGGAGGGTAGTGAATGACGTCCCGGGTCGCTAAAAACCCGAGGTATGTATTGAAGGGTTAACAGAGAGAAGTAGCTCAGGCTACAATGTTCTTCTGCAAGACACATGCAGTTTTTTTTTATTTTTATTAACCGCTAGAGCAGCAAAAGTTACATAGTGTACCTTTAACTATAATACCTAAAAAACTTGTTACCACATACTGATGTAACTATGAGACTATTGAGACGTGCAAGGCGAAACTTTTCATGGGAGCACAACATACATGTTGGAGCACTTAAAGAGGAAACAACAAACTAGCGGTAAATCTCTTTATTAGAGTATGCAATACTACTAATAATTGTAATAATATTAACAATAATGATATAATTACAGTAATGTGATGATTTATTTAGCATAAAGTTTGATCGAGCTTGGAGTCAGAACTGTTTTATTATTATAACACTATTAGGTATAATAGTCTCATCACTTGCCTGTATTTTGTTCCATATGCATGAAGACTTACAAAAGGCGATGTTAGGAAGAATATCATGTCAGTTAATTTTTCATATTGCTAATTAAAAGGTGAATGAGTATCTGTCAGCTCAATTGTCATGTAAGAGATTAATGTTATGTATTTATGTCATTTGCAGATTAATATTTTTGCCATTCTTTGTGTCCTGAAGTAAATGTCCTCTTTTTCTGTTTCAGTTCTAAGAAAAGCAGTGGGCCTATTATTGTGGTCCGTGTACTTTTTCGTTCATTCGATTTTCCTTATAGAAACGGGTATTAAAAAACAAAAAACGACTCCTTTTTTGTTTTTTCGTTTTTTAAACAAAACGAAAAACAAGAATTCAGCTTGATTATTCGTTTTTTGGTTCAGAGGTGGAAAATTAATAAACGGCTTGAATATTCGATTTCTAGACATGGGCAGGAATTATACACCCCTTTCTTCTGATTGGTCAGCCGAAGATCAAATTGTTCCGTCATCAGTTCTTCCTCAGTACCGCACAGCAGAATAATAGTCCTGCGCTGCTACGGATTCTTAAGGCGTTTATTGCAGCTTCATTTAATCTTTTATTCATAAAACAATCAGATTAACAAATGGCTCGACACAACCCTTCCCAGGGCAGAGCCTAGACAGGGCTTTCTCCTGTGTAGATATAAATTCACATAGCCTACACTTCGCATCAGCTGGGTATGGCAGGATATATGATGGCTGTCATAGCCTACCCTGGTTGCACAGTAAAAATAAATAAATATTTAAATTAATTTAATTAGTTGAAAATTAAATAAACACTAATACAAATAAATAGATAAAGATATAAATTAATATCAATAGTTGTAAATTAAATATTTTAAACTTTAGACTTGGGTATATTGGGCCTATTCACGCAAGAACTGTCATTCTGACTAACTGAAAACCGGAGAACAACAGTTCACACAGTTTCAATAGCCTAAATTGCGATGGGTTAATTTAACTGAATGAACTAAATAAGCAGATAAATGCCAACAGTCAAGCACAGACCAGTAGGCCTATTGAAGTGTTCAGGAGATACGCAGCAGTTATAGCTACCTTTTGGTTTTGAGTTTATTTCATTAATAGTAAAAATTAATTGATGTCAAACAAAACGGTGCGTGTTATTTTCTTTAACAAGTAAACTTCCAAAGCATATCATGTGTGTTCTCTCCGCGCTGTCCTGTGTGTCCCGAAGCTTTCACGCAGATTGTGAGATATGTAGCTAATAACAGTTATTCAGGCCAAAATTAATGTGGTTGGGACAATGAACACAATGTTTTTTGTATGTGTGTCTGTGTGCACAAAAAAAACGTATTGTATTCATTGCCCCCATCCTATGATTTTATAATAGACCGTCGCTATTTGTCAGAAAAAAAGTCCCACCTGAGTGTCAGGTTGAGAGAGACGCGTGCGTCGCATCGTTGTTAAAACTGCATTTTATTATTAGCCTACATTCAGAATTAGTATAAAATACAGTAGCCTATAACACTAGGTTATGTGCGTTCTACTTGCCCAACAGATCAATTGCAACCATTGACCATTGTACAAAAGACCAAGCAGAATATTTTTTCAAATGTTTTTATTGAACATTACTGAAATTTTATTTTGATAATAATGTACGTGAGTCGCCGGCGCCAACATGAATTTTGTTCCTCAGCAGAGGAAATAGCCGAACTTAATTTATCATCATAGGCTAGGCCCTACTGATGAGTAGGACATAATAATCATCATCGTAAAATGTATACTTTTATTTGTGTATATTCAAAATGACTACAATATGCCATGCCTTTGAAAAATAAAGAAAACATCAGGATGTCTCCTTGAACATCTTCTGGCGCACACCACAACATTAACCAAAATACAACGAATACTTGACGAACTAAAAAATTTAATATTTATGCATTCTATAACCAAACTCATACCCTTAAAATCAACAGCAATCTCGGATTGTGAACGGAACTGGACAGCTAGTTGTTTGTCACGTCATACAGTGAAAGAGAGCCGGTCTGCACTACACAAACACGCGTCAACCGTGTGTTCCGGGTTTTCACGTGTGGTTTCTTTATTTACAGAGACACACAGAATTGAACTATGTGTCATCTAAAGGTTTTAGATCCAGTCATCCAGTTACATTTTTGGTGTCTTTGTGATCTTTCTGTTCACAGTACGGAAAAGAGCAGTGTGAACAGTCTTAAAAAAAAAATCGCCTTTTGTGCTCCAAGGAAGAAAGTAAGTCAATGAGATGAGGGTGAATTTATCATATTCATGAAATCAGTCCATTAATTTGGTCCCAAGCTGTCACACAACTAAGAAAACAAACATCAGTTATGCACATCTTTAATTTGACACCTTTTACCTGCAAGCTCAAGATTGGTCCACACCAGAGCCGGCCCAAGGCCCACTTTTTGCTGTATGTTATTTTATGATTATTGAAATCGCAAAATGGCCTTAAACAATTACTAAATAAACAGAAAAATGTTAAGTTTTCTAATATATGCACGGATTGATTCTGACAGCACTGCACAAGCTCGCGGCGCCATCATCCGGACAGTTGCCCGGTAACCTTTTTATGAATGGATGGATTTAGTAAACACGGACTGTAGTAAACAAACACGGACGTTCAAATGATTGCGTAACGCGCGAAAATAACATGAGAGGGAGTAAATGCAGAATTAAAATTCTTGGATGAGCTAAACATTTACAGTTTGAGTGGTCATTTTGACACGCTTTCTTGTGATGAGAACTGTGACTGATTGCATTGATCATCTGAAGTGCACGCGCTGCAGGAACGGCGCTCTCCAAAGTGAGAGCGCAAACATTATAGCGGAAACCCCATTTAAAGTGGCACTCCTTAGTGAAAGCGCAAACATCATTTAAATCACCAGATCACATTTAGTTTTACTAGCATGTTTATTCAAAGCATTTCAGATGGTTTATTCTATATGTATAATGCATTAATAGCAGGAGAGGCGGGACATAGCGAGCATGGGGAGAGAATGCTGCCTGCATTGAAAGCGCGATTAATGCGTGAGGAAAATAAATAAAGTTTACGGAGTTTCAGTGACATTATTACATTAAACAACTGTATATAATGTTGAATATAATGTCGAATAATACAATGGGGAAATATTTGTTGGGTCCTGATAATAATAATAATAATAATATTATTTTAATAATAATAAAAAAGTACAAAATTAAAAAAACACTCTTGATTTTGGCTACATATCGTATCATGAGTTCAGTATCGAGATACATATCGAATCGTGACACGAGTGTATTGTTACACCCGAATATCTATGCGAATATCTTGTCTGACGTTCTGCATGTCTACAGCATAGCTTCCAGTTTCTCAGTAAATGTTTTTTCAGCAAGTGCTACATCGTCCCCTTGGAATTATAAGTTGTGTAGCCTAAATTGTGGAAGTTTTATTTAGAAAATTAATAGGTTTTCTATGTGAATATATAGTAAAGTGTAATGTATTCCTGTGATCAAAGCTGAATTTATCATCATTACTCCAGTCTTCAGTGTCACGTGATCCTTCACAAATCATTCTCATATGAGGATGATATGAGAATTCAATGCTCAAGACACATTTATGATTATCAGTATTTATATTACAGTATTTTTAGGATTCTTTGAAAGCTTTCTATTTAAGAGAAATGCTGTCCTTTTGAACCTTCTATTCATCAAAGAATCCTGGGGAAAAGTGAGCATATTCAGCATAGGAGACTAGGCTACTTAAAAAAATCCCATTCTGAACTGTAGTACTGTAAGGCTTTGAATATCAACATCTGACCACTCTTGTGGGTTTGCTACTGTCACAATTAAAAACTATGTAAGGGTAAAAACATGACAGGCAGACATGATGTAAGCAACACAGCTACAAATACTAACATTGATACTGGGTGTGCGAATGATCAAGAATTGACAATAGCCAATCATATTGGTGGCACTGAGGGGCCCCCAAATAAAATTCTGCTTAGGGCCCCATAAGGGCTTGGGCCGGCCCTGGTCCACACGCTCTGCTTAACAATTACAAAATTATGTTGACAACAGGACAAGTCAGCAAAATGGAAAGTTTGCTTTTGAATTTTTATGGATCTTATTAAATCGTCAGCAGGCCCTTAGGTGAGGAGACGAGGGGGACGACAAAGAAAAGAGGAGAAAACTGGAGGGGTGCTCAGAAGCGAGGGAGGGATGAAGACTTGCATCACGTGCTACAGCCTAAAACAGGGGTTTTAAATTTCACACCATGCATTTAATTTCAATAAGGCCTCTGGAAAGAGAATACACAATATGACAGCTGGAACCCAAGAGATAGAAGAACTTATCTGATGGAGACACGTGACTTGCTAGATCAACTGAACTATGACTTCTGCAGATTGTGTTGCACTCGACTCCCATTTATTACTGCCCTGATTAAGCGCCTAATACATAAAGGAGCGTAAATACCAGGAACATTACATAGCCACTGTATGGTTTGAGATGTTTACATGCATTACTCTAGTAATGCATGGTTGAAAATGTTGTATATTGCTCTAGTTCAATCACAAACTCTTGCCTTGAGCTTCAATGAAAGCTCTTTCAGTCTTCAAACACTTATCAGGACAAGTTTTGCATGCTAATGAAGGCAAATGAAACAAGAAATTCTTAACTCTATGGTATATCGAATAACGATGACGTTCTTTTTTCAGATGTCTCATGTGTGTCATTCGGTTACTAGTGTAAACGGTCAAATGCACTTGTCTTTCCGGGATATTTGTGCCTCTTATGAAATTGTATGTCTCAAATCATATTGTTCCTGTGCATTAGACATTGTGATTTAACCTTTTTGATTCCAAGGCTGCAACAATATTCAAAGGCCCCATGACTTTTCCAGTTGTTCAGAATTTATTACAATTTCTCCCCCATAAAATATTTTACAGCTTGGCATAAAAATAGAATATGTGTTATTAATTTACATAACTAATCCAGGTCTAGAAATCATACTTTTCAAATCTTGTATATCCAGGTTTTTCAAGAGATATGTTGCGAGTTCAGAAAATCAGAGATAAGAAATATTCTTTGGCTTATTTTAAATAATTTTAAGTCATCTTAAGGCCCCATAGAACTTTTGTGAGGCCCCCGGGGACCTAGATGAGAACCATTGGTGTAAATATCCATTGCGTACAAACTACAGTATTAAGAAGAAGAAAAAAGAAAAGGGTATGGCTCATTTTCATTATAGACCTGCTTCTCAGTCTAACTAATAATAGTTGACAAATGTTTATAATACATTATAATTAGGTAAATTTTAAATGATTAATGTTTTTAAAAATATATTACTTTTGAAAATATTAAAATGACAAATACATAAATATTTAATAAATAATGCATTATATTTATATATTGATATTTATTATTATTATTATTGTTTATATTATATATGTATTATATATTGCACACATATATTGCATATATAAATACACTAAAAGTACGCTTGTGTTTAGCATAAAAGATTAATTAAGCATATGTTTATTACCAAATGTATTTCTAGTATACTTTTTATAAATATATTAAAATGCAATTCAATATATTTTTAATACACTTCAAATAAGCATGTTGGGAATGCAAATGTATTATAAACATACTATTTGAATTCCAAGTATATATTTAATATATTTAATAGTACGACTTTTTCACCTGGGTCCAACAGCTTCCGATCAGTATTCAAATAATCATGTATTGAAGACTATGCCAATTATTTAAGTAGTTGATTAAAATGTAATTTCTGAATATTTGCTTGCATACCTGATGCTGTACTGCAGTTAGATACATGAACAACGCGGTTTGCTTCATTTGAAGCTTTGTTCAGTTTTAATTTGATGTAGTGTTTGTAATGTGTTTATTTAATCTTGGGTAATTAAATGAGAAATTTGTTGGCTTGTTTTTAATTACTTGGGCAATGTTTACTTAATGAGAAATGTGTAAAGGCTACAAATGTTTTTATTTGTCCATATAATACTTTTTTTTCTGTGGTATTGAGGATACACACATTACACACATTTCTCTCCACAATCAGCAAAGAAAAAAACGATTCTGAACGGCGTATGGTTTATGCTAACAAATAGCATTGTGCGCATACCATCATAGAGTTGGGCCGATCGTGGAATCCCAATGGCTCAGTGAAGAAATCGGTGTTGTGGTCCAGTCTGCCATGGCCTCCATACTGGATTTCATCCGAGTCCAGTTTGATCTTGTATCTGGAGCAGAGTGTGTTAAGGAACCAAAGAGGAGATACTGGAGACAGAACTTATGAGAAGGAGAAAATAAATAATTGACATTACAGTAAAATGTGCTCTTCTTCTCTAGTTCACCCACAAAGGAAAATTACCCTATTATTTACACTCCCCCAAGCCATCCTAGGTGTATATGACATTTTTCCTTCTGAAGGCCGATGGGTTTGTGTAAGACAAATATCCATATTTAAAACTTAATAAAGTAAAATATCTAGCCTCCAGTGGACCGCCTTCCGTATTCAACTTACGAAAAAAGTGTAACGCCTCTCCAAATTCAAAACGTTTAAGCTATGTCCGGCGTCATACATCACAGTTTTTTAAGTTGAATACAGAAAGCAGTCTGGCGTAAGCTAGATATTTTACTTTATATGTGTCATATACACCAAGGTTAGCTTGAGGGTGAGCAAGTCATGAAAATGTAATGAAAATTACCCCATCAATTTTCCACTATCCCTTTAATACGATTATAAGGGACAAAGTATCAATTGAGGGATCAGATAAACCCATGAGCCCATCTAGTTATCAAAATGCTTACACAAGGGGGTCTTAAAGGGATAAATGAACTTGAACATTTACTCAAAGCAAGCCAGCATCTTCATGGTGTCCACTCTGAAGCATTCTAGATGTGAACAGGTTGTCCACTTTCAAGTTCTTCTGCTTGTCAGAAAGCAGAGCAGCACTGCATGTCAACAGCACTGATTGCTTTGAGCTCCTCTGAGACAACGACACACACATTTGTCCCATATAAACACACACAGCAAAACCGATGAGCCACCACATCAACGATTCCAGGCAGAATTATTTATCCATTTCAAAATATTAATAATGTATTCCATCAAAAAATGTTTCAAACAACACCAATCGTGCGCACACACAATTTTACTCCGTCTGTGCTACACTGACTAAATTAAATATTAAAAAACGTAATTGCCTAGACTCATGACCGGAATAAGAAATATCTTTGACAGAGAGAAAAAAAGAATAATGAAGACACATTTTGTGGAAAACTGGAAATCTATTTCATGCTTTTGTGTTTTAGGTTTTGAATAATACACCTCAAAAAGTGGACAGACAGCTTGAAAATTCAAGCAAGTTCAGGTATAAAACTTGATGAACATCTGGATTGCCCCATAGATTTCCATTATAAGTGCATTCATTTTGAAATTATTCTCTGTGCTAATTGACAGCATGCCACAAATGCTGTTAATAGAGCTAAACTTGTATTGAAGAATTATTTAAATTCTTTACATAAAGGGTCATAGTTTTTCAGTTAAAGAATATTAGGGGGAAATAATGTATGGTTAAAAACTGGTTAATATTACTTTGCCTTGCCAAAAGTGTACAAAAGAACACCACAAAAGAAAGACTGTGAAAGGCAGAGAAGGTTATTGCATTTTGAAAAAAAATATTTCAAAAACCTCTTTGCCCCCAAATAACGTGCACTGAAGAGTTTTGCACAATAAGATCAGGGACATTTATTAAAATAAATTGTAAAAAATGAGTAAATTTCATGGTTTTTTTTTAAATAAAAAAGAAGATAAATGGCAGTGGTTCTCAACCAGGGAAACAGGGATAAACAAATAACAAAAAAAACATTTCATTTTTTTGTAAGATTTTAGAACAAGTTGTATTGCAACAGCTTAATTTTTAGATGAATATAATATAAGTCATGTTTCAGACAAGGGCAAATAAGGAAACAGCTTTATTAAAGGTAAATGATCGGAGATTAAATAGGGATCAATGTAATTGGACACGGTTGATCATTGTATTCTGCTAAACATACTGGAAAAGCTTGTAGGTTTTTTAAATTGGTTCAAAACATATTAAAGAAAGGAACGTTTTAGTTAATATAGGTGACTATTTCAAAGACATATGAAATATTACATGGTGTTCCACAAGGATTAGTTATTGGGCCAGTTTTATTTTCATTATACATGCTCCCTCTTGGCAGCATAATTCAGAAATATGACATGAATTATCATTCTTATGCTGCTGATGTACAATTATACATTTCAGTTGAGTTTAAAGATACTGTTGTATTAGAGAGGTTGTCTGACTGTCTATCCAGCATTGCAAAGTAGATGAACACAATAAATCAAAACTAAATTCTTATTGTGGGCCCAAAACATGAGCAGGAGAGGAGAGAAGAGAAGTTGGGTTCCTTAGCCCTACAATATAAGAAAGTAGTAAAGAACCTGGGTGTCATTTTTGACTCTGACCTGAGTTTTAAGTCTCATATTAATCAATTGACAAAAACATGCTTTTATCATCTGAGAAATATTGCCAAGATTTGTCCTTTTTTAATCTTTGGATGATGCTAAAAAACTAATTCATGCTTTTATCTTCTCTCATCTTGATTATTGTAATGCTATGTAAACATACAGTTCTATAGTGAAGGTACAATTGATACAAAATGCAGAAGCCAGAGTACTAATTAAATTAAAAAAGAGAAGCATATTGGTTTTTAAAACACTGCATAATCTGGCACCTTTATACATTTCAGACTGTCTGTCGAGATGCGTCCCTAATCGTAGCCCATTAGAGATAATGAAGTGAGATGGGAAAGACTGTACCTCTCCTTGGTTTCAAACGGATTACATAAACTGAGAATAATTTTTTATTTGACTTAACTCATTTAAAAGTAGACATTCCAAGCATTATGTAGACATTTTCCTCATGCTTGTGTGACAAATATTTGCTGAGTTTCAGTTCATTTTCAAACGAATTTCAGAATGAACTTCACGGGCTGAGAGATGACAGAACATGCATGTTTGTTTTCTTTATTTTGCAAAAAGCACAAAGTTTTGTTTTTGTTGTGAGTGTACACAAATAAAAGAAGAAACTTAAACTTTTTGAATGATGTAAAACACCTGACAATATGACCAAAAATCGATGGAGTCTCTTTTGCACTGATATTTAAAAAAGCGAGTTGATCGCGCGGGCGCGATGGCCGACTCAAGTGCAAGGCAAGACAAGGCAAGTTTATTTGTATAGCACATTTCATACACAGTGGCAATTCAAAGTGCTTTACACAGAAAAGAAGTTAAAATATTCGTAAGTGAATAAAATAAAAATAAATATAGTATAACAGTTATAATAGGAATTAAAAGAAATAAAAAATAAAGAACAAAATAAAAAAATAATAAAAAATAAAGAGTATAATTAAAACTAAAAATAAAACGGGGTTAAATTGAAACAAATAATTAAAGTGCAAGCAGTTCTGCCAAAGCACAGAGCTCATTCAGTAAATGCACAGCTGAACAGATGTGTTTTGAGTCTGGATTTGAAAGTGGCTACTGTTGGAGCACATCTGATCTGTCCAGGAAGCTGGTTCTAGCTACGGCTGGCATAATAGCTAAAAGCAGACTCTCCTTGCTTTGAGTGAACCCTTGGTATTTCTAATTGACTTGATCCTGATGATCTGAGTGATCTGTTGGGTTTGTACTTAATCAGCATATCTGCAATGTATTTAGGTCCTAGGTCATTGAGTGATTTATATACAAGTAATAGTACTTTAAAATCGATCCTAAATGTAACTGGAAGCCAGTGTAAAGACCTGAGGACTGGTGTGATATGGTCATATTTTCTGGTTCTGCTCAGGATCCTGGCAGCAGGGTTCTGTATGAGCTGCAGCTGTCTAATGGTCTTTTTGGGAAGGCCAGTGAGAAGACCATTACAATAGTCCACCCTACTGGTGATAAAAGCATGAACGAGTTTCTCTAAGTCTTGCCTGGAAACAAAGCATCTAATTCTTGCAATATTTTTGAGATGATAGTAGGCTGATTTAGTTATTGCTTTGACATGACTACTGAAACTCAGGTCTGACTCCAAAATCACACCCAGATTCCTGACTTGATTTTTTGTTATTAGACCTTTAGCCTCAAGATATGCGTTCACCTTGAGAATTTCATCTTTGTTTCCAAATGTGGTGATTTCAGTTTTGTCTTTGTTTAACTGAAGAAAGTTTTGGCACATCCAACTGTTAATTCATCAATGCATTCATCAATGCATTAGGCGATAGGGCTAAGTAGATCTGGGTGTCGTCAGCATAGCTGTGGTAAGCCATTTGGTTATTTTTCATTATTTGGCTGAGTGGCAGCATATACAGGTTTAATAGGAGTGGTGCAAGAATTGACCCTTGTGGGACTCCGCATGTCATGGATGTCCACTCAGACTTATGGTCACCTATACTCACATAACAACCTCTCCCTGCTAAGTATGACCTGAACCATTTGAGGACCATTCCGGAAAGCCCAACCCAGGTTTTAAGGGAGTTTGGAAAAGTCCCAGAAAGAAGTGAAGCGTTTACCACTTCTAGGAGATCTGCTTCTAAACAGTTAAACACACTTTTGAAAAAAGAAGTGGGGATTGTGTCCAAGGCGCAGGTTGATGTTTTAAGGTGCTGTACCGTTTCTTCTAAAATCTTACCATCAATTGCTTCGAAATCAGTCATATAGTAACTTTCTGAGGTTGTGGTCTGATCTGACTCCCCCCAGAGCAACTCAAGGATGTGCTGATCGCCTTTCTGATATTATTGATTTTCTCTGAGAAGAAGGAAGCAAACTCACTGCATTTGCTGTCTGAGAGCATTTCATTGGGAATGTGACTCAGGGGGTTTGTTAGTCTCTCGACAGTAGCAAAAAAGAGTGTGCGTGTTGTTTATGTTTCTGTTTATAATATTTGAAAAGAAGGTCTGTCTAGCTTTTCCTAGTTCCACATTGAAAGCACGAAGACTGTCTTTACAGATGTTATAATGGACAGTTTTAGGTAAAGGGGGTAAAGATCCTCTAGTGCTAGACTTCTGGCACATTATACAGTAAATCATAAATTATCTGGAGGTACTTCTTTTAGCCACTATGCTCCAAAAATGTGGAATTGTCTACCAAAGGAAGAGAAAAAGACGGGTTAAGACATATCTTTTTAAAGTTGCTTATCAGTAACAATATGGTGTAAAGTTGTGTGTAAGTTTGTTTTATATTACCTTCTGATTCTCTTATAGTTGTTTTATTAAATTTTTTTATATTTTTTTATATTATTTTTAGTGCTGTCTAATCGATTAATCGCGATTAATCACATTAAAAATAAAAGTTTGTATTTACATAATATGTGTGTACTGTGTAGAATTATTCTATATTTGAATACACACTAATTCATGTATATATTTAAGAAATATTTGCATGTATATAAATTTATATAATTGATATTATATAAAAATATAATTTTTTTATTTATAAATATAACAGATTTTTCCTAAATATATACATGCATGTGTGTGTATTTATTTATATATACATAATAATAATACACAGTACACACACATATAATTTGTAAACACAAAATTTTATTTTGGATGCGATTAATCGGGATTAATCGATTTGACAGCACTATTTTATATTGATATTGATATGGTCAAACTGTATTGCCAATTTCTTTATTTTACTTTTTGAACCTTTTAAAGTTGTTTTCAAATATTTAATTTATATTGACGTTGTGTGAAATTGTATTATTTGTTTTTAAGCTTGTGAAGCACTTTGAGTTGCATTCCATGTATGACCATTCCTTTATTATATATTATAAATAAAAAGGCCTAGCTAGTTTTTAAAAAGGGAGTACAATTTTTTTTTTATTATTGTACAGCTGGCAATTAATATAAATATTATGCAATATTATACAAAATACAATATATTATAATTTTGTGAACAGAAATGTAAAAAAAAAAAAAAACTGCAGCAACAACAATATAATAATTAATAATAATTATTAGAATTTATATTATATATATATATATATATTATAATATATATTTCTAACTATGCTATAACTATATTTCTAACTATGCTATACATTTTTTACTTTAAGGAAATTTGTTTACTTTTGGTACCATGTTTGGTCGTCCCTTGATATTCCACAAAACAGTGTTCAGAAGCAAAACCAGTTGTGAATGAGTGATATGTGGTACCATGTTCGTTTAGTCATGAGGCATGCAAAAAAAACAGCTGTGAAAACAGTTCATTTTGCCATGTAAATATACAGTTTCACCTTCAACATGTAAGTAAACAACTGCATTCCTGTGGCACAAGGAAGGAAAAAGAGGAAGAAGCTGGAGTCCCCAGTCTCTCCACTCCTGTTCTCTCTCTCTGTTTACCTCTCAGGGGTTTAAACAGTTGTGAGATGTAACAAACATGCAGACAGGCGTCTAATTGGCTGCTTGAATAATCACCTCCTATCCCCATGGGCTAGCGGTGGGTCTTCGTGTTATCCTCAAACGCTCTCTTACTCTGCCCCGGAGCTGGAGCACACTTGGTTTTTACTGCCAACTTGCCAGCTTTGATAGCGATGATTAAAAAGAAGTGTTGCTTGGTGTATTGTTCCTGCTGAGGATGACGACAGATGCCCCCCCGACCCTACTCCCCCATACTCCTATTTGCATTGAGTTCTCTCACTGATAGAACAAACTTCCTTTGTTATGGATATTTCGGAGATGTTATCGGGAAGAGAGTGAGAAAAACAAAATGATCTGATGCCTTCTTTTTTCTTGGAGAAAATGAATGGGGGCTTTATATAAGTTGCTTATACTGTCAGTATTTAAACAAAAAAGTAAAGCATGTGAGTGCTATGGTTCTTCTAAAGTGCAGGGGAAAAAAGTGAATCCTAGTTAACCCCAAAATGAAAATTCTCTCATTAATTACTCATGACGTTCCAAACCCGTAGGACCTTCGTTCATCTTCGCAACACAAATTAAGATATTTTTGATGAGATCCGAGAGCTTTCTGACCCCAGACCAGGGCCTGAAATTAACACCCGACCACGCGCCAAATGCGGGTGAATTTGCCAATTGGCGGGTAACACTGTCAATCTAGCCAATGAGAATTGAATGATTCATTGGGCAGTTTGAGAGGATGCGACTACGTTCATGTGATCGGAAAGAAGATGAGGCCCTTCTCTGACTACGTTTGGATGTGCGAGTATTAAACTGTTGGTGAGATGTGATGAGATAATGCAATGCTGACGTAGGCTACCGTATGACAGTTGCACAGATGTGTGTGCGTCGTGTGCGCTGGGAACCGGTGAGAAAATGTCCCGTACCCGGTAACTTTACCAGTAATAATAATATTAATTTAGTTCTGTTTAACCGTTCCTGAACGCGACTAAATCAGCCATCAACACAGCCGCGTGTGATGTGTTCATGTACGAGCTGCGTTAGGTCTATATTTGGACTCAGATTAGCAGCAGTCAGTATGACTGCCTGTGACACGGGACATCAATTAATAAAAATATTTGAAAAAATGTATTATTACTTATATTGATTTCGTTATACAAGTTATTATTACATATATTGATTTCGTTAATAACTTGACAGCACTTAAATGTGTATTCTTACAAGTTAAAGAACAATATGTTTGTGGGACAAGTGGAGTTTTGAAGGGGCAAGTGAAAGAGAATTTTACTAGACAGATTATATCAATAACAAAAAACTAGGGAATCAACAAAATGCAAGAATGATTCTGCATTAATTTAGCGTAAGTGGCGATCGATAGTGGATAATAATATATAGCCTAATGTAATGTATAATAAACTGACGGCAACAATGTTGCGCTCTTGACGCTCGCGCAGCCTCTTGAGGAGAAATCAATGTTACTGAATGATTCAGCGTTTGAATGAGGCGACTCAATGACTCACTCATTAAAACGGTCACCTGCTGCCACCTACTGATGGTTTACTTTCATGTTTAAACATTCTTTCCAACTTTTCTTATTTGTATATTCAAAAATATTTAAAACAATCTCATAAAATTTTTTAATGCAGTTGTCATTTTTCAGTGTAAATTATTTAATTTGATTGGTAACAGCCCTACAGTGTCTTATTATTCTAATTTAATTTATAGATCAAATTTATGAATATAAACTGAAAGCTGAAGCATATCCTATATTTAATAAGGAAAAATTGCCCTTTATAAAAGGTAAAAATATCAAAGATTTAAATATGTCAAAGCTGATTGAACACTGTTGAGAATATTTCTTCAGAATAAATTATTTTTACAACACACACACACACAAAAAAAATCCAGAGAAGCATGTGAACAGGCTTAATGTCGAGGAGAAAAAAAAAAGTGGCTGGTAAAAAGTCACTGTGGCAGGTGGTCCAAAAAGTTAACTTCAGGCCCTGCCCCAATATCACTACTTTTCAAGGTCCAGAAAGGTGGTAAAGACATCATTAAAATATAACATGTGACTACAGTGGTCCAACCTTAATGTTATGAAGAGATACATCTATTTGTTTAACCTTCATAAAAACAAATAAAAATGAAGACTTCATTCAACAATTTCTTCTCTTCCAGTCAGTCTCCTACGCTGTTCATGTTGTAAACAAAGTGCACTGCTTCTGGGTTCTACGTCAGAACTACGGCAGAACACATGCTGTTCATGTGAGCACCATGACACACGCATGTGATGCTGACGAGTTATTTTTACTGAGCCGCTATTTTTGTTTGTTTTTTTTGCGCACAAAAAGTATTCTCGCCGCTTTATTATATTAAGCAGGGCTCGACATTAACGCTTGTTGGATTTTTTGAAGGGGCAAGCGAAAGAGAATTTTACTTGCCCGACCGGACAAGTATCCTGATTAAAACGTCAAAAAATAACTAGGGAATCACCAAAATGCAACAATGACTCTGCATTAATTTAGTGTAATTGGCAACCAATAGTGGATAATAATATATAATGTATAATGAACTGACAGTAACAAGGTTCTGCTGTTGACGCTCGAGGAGAAATGAGCACCGCTCATACAAAGAAACTACAGTTAACATACACGGTTAAAATAACAAATTCTGGAGTTTTTATTTATTTATAACATATGATAGCCTACAGTTAAGCAACATCACAGTACCATGAGTGCTGTTTTCCTGCATACCATCACGACTGTTCCATAAAAAATTAATTAACATTAAGTCACTTACATTTTAGATGCAATATTGACTGTTTTTGTTTCGATTTCAGCAGCAAACATAGTTCCAAACAAAGATCACAGCAGAGCCATAACTTATCTCACAGCAACGGTGTGTTACTGAATGTTTCAGTGTTTGAATGAATCGGTTGAATCAAAGATTCAATTACCTTTTCGTAAACGACTGCGGCCCTGTCCAAAATGGCACACTTCATGTGCACTTTCGGTCTTGTGGACTTACAATGGCTGCTGCGTACGCGTGTCCGTTAAGTCCACGAGACCGCAAAGTTTCCCATTTGTTCTTTTAGGTCTCAGAAGGGTCGCCCCCTTTGAGGTCGATATGCGCCCTCGATGCGCACTTCTGCCGAGCCCGCACTGGTGCGAGCTACGCAGTGGACTTCTTACCGGCAGTCAAAGCGGCATTACGCCATGAAAGTGCAGACTCAGAGGAAGACCGTGAGGGTTTAGGGTGCCATTTGGGACAGGGCCTGCCTCATTCCTGAATGAATCAGCTGTTTGAATTAATCGTTTGAATGAATGACTCACTCATTAAGACGGTCACCTGCTGCCACCTACTGGTTGTTTAGTTTCATCTTTCCAACATTTCTTATTTGTATATTCAAACATATTTAAAACAATAATTATTATATTTGATTGGTAACAGCCCTATAGTGTCTTATTCTAATTTAATTTCTAGATAAAAAGAAAAGAAAAAGAAAGCTGAAGCATAGCCTATAATTAATAAGATTATGGAAAAAAAAGACCTTTATTAAAGGTAACAATATTACAAATATGCAGATTTAAATATGTCAAAGCTGATTGAACACTGGTGAGAATACTGCTTCAGAATAAATTATATTTACAACACAAAATTCCGGACAAGCAAATGTTTTACTCGGACAAGTGAGTGACAGATTTACTTGTCCAAAGGACAAGCACGTGAACCGGCTTAATGTCGAGCCCTGGTTGAACTGCAGTCACATTGACTATTTTAATGATGTCTTTACTACCTTTCTGAAAAGTAGTGATATTGTTTATATACAGTCTATCTGGGGTCAGAAAGCTCTCGGATTTCATCAAAGATGTGTTCCGAAGATGAACAAAAGTCTTAGGGGTTTGGAATTAATTAATGACATTTTTAATTAATCATTTTCATTTTTGTGTTAACTAACCCTTGAAGATTCGCTTTGTAATCTGAGATTGATTGCTGTATTGATTAAAACGGTAAAAAAAAATTGTGGTAAATTTGAAAGTCAGTCTTCACTTCCTCAGCGCAAATAAAGTCTGGTCATTAGCTTGTAATCAAGCAGGTCCTTCCACATGACTTGTGACAATGTCCCACACGGCATTGAACGTCAAGTTGCACACAGATCAAATGCTGTAACGCGACGCCTGAACTTCATCTTTGACTCGCTTTGCTGCTGACCTTTGGAAGAACATCCAATGATTAACGGACCATTTTCATGATGCATCATTAGAGCAAAAAACTGCCAGAATGAAGGTATCAAGGGCATATAGTGACAATCACCCTGCAGAAATAAACCACTTAGTCCAGCCTAGCCTTGCCTGGAGTGGTTTTCTGGGTTTTGAGGGGTTTATGTATTTCATGACAGGGAGACCATCTTAAACTCCCATAGACCTGGCCTTTTCAGCAGGGATTTGGCTGCCTACCATTGTATTCCTGAGCCTTTTTGAAACCAATAACGTTATTATTGATGCCAACATTTGATGTTGTGGTTCTAGAGGAAGAGCACCAGAAGCGAGAAGTGCTAAGTTGCAGAATATCAGTTCCACCCCCGGTGGATTCACACAGACGCCTGAGATCCATAACAAGAAGTCTACGGGGAGACGGAGAGAGAACGAGCATACATAAGGCACAGGGATTCTTTATAAAGAGGAAGTCTACCTTAAGCATTCATGCATTGATCAATAACACCCATTCCCATTAGACAAGCATGGATGTCACACAGAAAACAGCGTGCCTAAAGAATACTAAAAAAGTATGTGTATGTGCGTAGACGAGTGAGAAAACAAATACGCAAGACCCAAAATGGCTAATTCAATGTTCCCTGGCAAGCGTGCCAGTGTAACAGCAGTGGCTCTCCTGCTGAAATTGGCAGTTGGAGGCTTTTAGCAATTATGTTTTTGTTAGCGCTTACAGATGCTTGTCTCTGAGGCCAGGCATCACTGGCGGTGAAGCACTGTAATAAACCAAGCCTTGCTGAACAAAGGGGAGGGCCTGAGATCAAAGTCAATTTGCTCACAGGAGGAAAAATAGCGACGAGAGGGTGACAGGTCTAAAGACGGTCGGGCTCAGAAGCGCTGATGACCTGAAGAAAATGTGTGCATGATCATGATTGCAAAGAGGGTCGTGATATCGTGTCTTTCTTGTGTTAGTGGCGGCAGTAATGGCAGCGTGACCTCTGAGGGGCACACAGTTCTTGGCACTGGGAAGGATCCCGTGACCACATTTCTGAATAAAGTTTTCACACTGTGTATTATCTCAGCACCATTCTTGTAGTAAACATTGGGCAAACGTTACTGGCACGTTCAGCGAATAGGCTGAAATAGGCATGAACTTTTCTTGCCTAACCTTCAAAAAACTGTATCATCATGAGGTTTCAAAAACTGTTTAGCAACCCTGTTACCAAAACATGGGACTTTATATACAAGTTCTGGTCATATAATTAGAATATCATCAAAAAGTTGATTTATTTCACTAATTCCATTCACTAATTCCATTCAAAAAGTGAAACTTGTATATTATATTCATACATTACACACAGACTGATATATTTTAAATGTTTATTTCTTTTAATTTTGATGATTATAACAGACAACTAAGGAAAATCCCAAATTCAGTATCTCAGAAAATTAGAATATTACTTAAAGCTGTAGTCTACGATGTTGAAAATCAGTCGAGAAAGCCTGAATTTAAAAAAAACTCATCCCGCCCCTCCACACACACACCCCTCCCCTCTGTGCTACCTGATCCCTCCCACCGGGAAACGACCTGAACAACGTCACTCAGTCAAGCAGGAGTAAACATCGGAACAGAGATGTTGATAGCTCAAAGGCACACGTTTGAGTTCACGCCCACGCAAGATTAGCAACACATGCAATGTTCTATCGGCTCGAACAGAAAACCACTAACGTTAGGCCTATTGAAATAGTCCAGCACTTCAAGAAATATAATTACTTTGACCCATGATAGGCGATGCTAAACGGCTAACATTCCAATGCCGACCGGCAGCATGATCATGTTGTCAGACTGATAAAAAGCTATTTATGTAATACACCACACCATAAAAGTATAAATAAATTTTTACCTGCTCAACAAAAAATCAGCGTCGGTTTTAAGTCCAAAGGTTTCTCTGAAGCTTCCTCCAACGGGCAACGGTGGACCCTATATTGATTCGGCTTTGAGTCCGGCGTTCTTCACATTTTTTTTTTTAATCTCTGCTCTTTCCTCAATTGACTTTCTCTTTCTTCCAACCTTGACTGTTGGGGCGAGCAGGGGCCGCTTGCTGCTGTCTGTTTGTTGGTTTTTCTCCATTGCTGAGTTGATGCTGCCTACTTGCCCGCAAAATTTCATGTCGGCCGGACAGCTTACATTGGTCAATTTCTCTGCGGGTGTACACCCAATAGAGTGAATGGATTTTTTTCATTCTTTTTTCTCTTCATAATGTTAGGATTGTACTGTAGAACCATAACCAGCATCAAAACGAGATTATTAATAATGAACAATCTTTGAAATCGTAGACCATACCTTTAAGACCAGTATAAAGAAAGGATTTTTAGAAATCTTGGCTAACTGAAGAGTATGAACATGAAAAGTATGAGCATGTACAGCACTCAATACTTAATTGTGGCTTCTTTTGCCTGAATTACTGCAGCAATGCGGTGTGACATGGAGTCAATCGGTCTGTGGCACTGCTCATGTGTTATGAGAGCTTAGGTTGCTCTGATAGTGGCCATCAGCTCTTCTGCATTGTTGGGTCTGGCATATCGCATCTTCCTCTTCACAACACCCAATAGATTTTCTATGGGGTTAAGGTCAGGCAAGTTTGCTGGCCAATTAAGAACAGGGATACCATGGTCCTTAAACCAGGTACTGGTTGCTTTGGCACTGTGTGCAGGTGCCAAGTCCTGTTGGAAAATCTGCATCTCCATAAAGTTGGTCAGCAGTAAGAAGCATGAAGTGCTCTAAAACTTCCTGGTATATGGCTGGACCTCAGAAAACACAGTGGACCAACACCAGCAGATGACATGGCACCCCAAACCATCACTGACTGTGGAAACTTTACACTGGACCTCAAGCAACGTGGATTGTGTGCCTCTCTTCTCTTCCTCCAGACTCTGGGACCCTGATTTCCAAAGGAAATGCAAAATTTACTTTCATCAGAGAACATAACTTTGGACCACTTTTTTTCCTTTTTGTCTTTAGCCCAGGCGAGACGCTTCTGATGCTGTCTGTTGTTCAAGAGTGGCTTGACACAAGGAATGCAACAGCTGAAACCCATGTCTTGCATACTTCTGTGCGTAGTGGTTCTTGAAGCACTGACTCCAGCTCCAGTCCACTCTTTGTTAATCTCCCCCACATTTTTGAATGGGTTTTGTTTCACAATCCTCTCCAGGGTGCGGTTATCCCTATTGCTTGTACACTTTTTTCTACCACATATTTTCCTTCCCTTCGCCTCTCTATTAATGTGCTTGGACATTTTTGTGAACAGCCAGCCTTTTTTGCAATGACTTTTGTGTCTTGCCATCCTTGAGCAAGGTGTCAATTGTCGTCTTTTGGACAACTGTCAAATCCGAAGTCTTCCCCATAATTGTGTAGCCTACAGAACTAGACTGAGAGACCATTTAAAGCAAATTTAAAGCATTTTTCATCCCTGAAACGCCACGATTGTATAGTCTTGAGTTTTCTTCTAGGAATGAACACCTCACATTATACGTAATTTAAATAAGTCCTGCCCAAAGCAAATGCAAAAAAATAAAAGAAGAAGCGAGGCCTTGTTGAGTTGTGCTAGAAAAGTGTTGAAAGGGCATGACATTTCTGAAACGTGTTTGAAGTAGTTGACCAATCAAAACACACTGGTCCAGCCCACCAATCAGAGCAGAGAGCACTCTTTGGAAGGAGGGGCTTTATAGAGACAAAAACTAAACAGAGCATTACTAACAAACGGGGAAGAGAGGAGAGGCAACAATGTCAAATATATGAAAAATAATGTTTTCACAGTTTCACATCACAAAAGCGCAGCATTATGTGACATAATTAGTGACAATTTCCACTGAAACAGGAAGACGGGGCAGGACATATCGAACAGTTATGTGTGAACAATGTGTGAACAAATGACCGAATTTCAGCCACAGCTTCAGCATCTATTTATAATGTAGGGGGCAAACCAAAAACAGGATGATAAGACCCTAAAAAGTACAGAATGCTCATGCATACCTGTTTTTTCTTGTCATAGTTGCGATGTTGGCCATCAGAGTTCGATACAGGATTCAGAACCACATGTTGTTTGTGTATGATGGAGGGATTCCTGCTTTACACATTTTATGAGCTCTTCATGAGTTCTGAGCTGGTCAAAATACCATCATATGCAGTGCATACAACAAGCGCATTTGTCCCAGCACACAGCATTGTTTTGGATGTTCGGTAAGTTCCATCTCAAAATAGGCAATACATCATAAAAGCCGACCAATCAGGTTGTGAATGTATCCCTTTGCCTTTAAGTTTGGTATCTTTAGGTTCGGTGATAAAAATGCCAATCTGAACACTAAGCTGACCAGGACTAAATGTTTTTGGGTGGATCAGGACCAACAAATCAAGCAAACCAAACTACAAGTGTCCTACAACACACTCTAAGTATCTGTAACGACCCAAAACGTTTGAACAGCAGTGTGTGTGTGTGTGTGTGTGTAAGCAATGCTTCTAATATATCATTCCCACTCAATTATTACATTTTAAATGGTTCTGGTTTCAAATGTGTATAAGCTTCACAATGATTTTTGGGCAGTCATAATTTTCTGTAAAAAAAAACCTGCATTCATTATTCCCTATGTTAGTCCACTAATATAGTTCACTTGAAGGAGTGAATGAAAACAACGAGTGAGTGAATTCAGACAGCCTAAGTGTGTACATCAGTTGTCGCGGTGCAAAGTGGGATTGAATGAGTGTACTCAATGATGTCCACTATGGTTTCGGACACCACTACAAACGGCTGTCCCTTCAAATAATGCCCTATTTGAGGGTATAGGGGGCGGTTTCAGATTCAGCCATATACTCTTAACCATGCCCACATGACCCACATATCTTCAATATCACAATCATTCCCATGAGTGGTGTTCTGCCTGATTCTTATCGATATGCACTTTTCTCTTTTCCATCCTTTATCAGATTAATTAAGCATTTTTTGGATATATAAATTCATCAAGCATCTTTTAGTAGTAAAGCGTGCAGCCGTTTTGCCTGAGGACAAACCTGCTACAGATTCAAGGAGAAATGCTGATATGGTTGAATTATTTAGAATGGCATTCATGTAAATGCCCCTGACAGATACTAGGAGAATGATGACCTGACCCAATCACAGACGGCTGTTGGCACGCAGCGTATCAAAGACACATCAGGCCTGACAGGAAGTGCACCCAACTGGGATTTACAATACTCCATCCATCTGAATGGATAAAAGCACCTGAAGAACGCGCCCACTGAGAGCAGAGAACGAAAGATTGAGGCGAAAAAAAATGCATCGAAGATTTGAGCTCTTGTCAAAAGCTGATGTCGACAGAATTTTAATGGCTGATGTTTGGGGTGGAGTGCTTAACTCAGGGGAAACTTTGTCTTCTTGTTTGAAAAGAGAGAAAAAGTCTAAGGAACAAAATTGCTGCTCATCCTACTGAAAGGACGAGTGACTGTGTAAGGCTTTGAAGTGCTTTGTCTCTCTCTAGAATCCAAATGCATGACTATGTCCTCCTCCTGAAGCTTTTTTTGTTTGGCTTATACCTGTAGATACTTGTTTACAAAAACATGGCTTTTGTGGCTGTCATTAGAAGTGGCGGGAGCTCATGCCAAGGTGTTATTTAATGTGTAAACAGACACACAAAAAAAACTCATATTGGCCCATTTTACACCTGGTATTGAAGTGTAAACGGGGTCCAACATATTTTGTGCTCCAATTTTTCAGGGATGCGTTTGGCCACATCGGAGATGTAAACACTAATGGAGCCTAACGGTTCCAGAAAAAAAAAAAAAAAAAAAAAACCACCTCATCTGTCATGCAAACAGCTTTAAAAACAACAACAACAAAACATCCAAGCTGAACATTTGTCAGAGTACATATAACTTCTCCAGTTTGCCTGATATTACAAAACACTGACAGAGATTAAGTGGCCCACGTGCATTCAACTGCAATTTCTAAATATCTTGTTCGCGGTAAGATTTGAATTGTCAAATAAAAATTTTGATCAACAAGTGAGTTGTGATGAACATTCAGTCATTTTGATCTTAGTTTCATTTTCATGGACTTTTAGTTTGTTGTCAGGTCACATGTGTTCCTTTGTTTAGTTTTCCTGCCACTTATCTGTTGTCATGGTGATCTGTGTGATCTGCACAGGTGTTTGTCATTTTACCCTTATTTGCCTTGTATTTAATGCTGCGTTCAGGCAGGTTTTTGAGCCCGCAAATTACGACTTCAAACCACGACTCACGACTTTGTAGCGTTCCAGGCAAAGTCACGCCAAACTGCCTGAGCACAAGGAATTGTGGTAGCTAGATGTAAACAAAGCATGGCGGACCGTACGGGGCTTATGCTCTTTTACAATCATTTCTATCGCCAAAAGTGCTTACTCCATGCTTATTTGAGGGAAACGGAGGAGAAAAAATGGCGCATATGGCAAGAGAAGCTGTTATACCTTTTATTTTACGTTATTTGTATATTTGGAAATGTAAACACTGCATCCACAGGGGCTGCATTTGTTGTTTCGCGGGCTATGTGACGTCAGAGCGCGTAACTGGGAGTAGGGGAGCGCGGGGCACAACCTAACGCGGAGTTAGTTGTAACACACGTTTTAACCCTTTCCATACATGCCAGAATGACAACATTTTTTGTATTTACTAGTTGCCATCAACATTATTTAGAGAAAAAATAGCGGCAAAATTTAAATAATCTCTGGAAGATATTACTGAACATTTATTTAACCATAGCAAAAGTCAATTTCTTACTTAAGTTTATTTTTCATCTCTGTTTTTTGTGTTTATTTAAAATAAGAGAAACCCGATATTATTTTAATCTTATACCTGTTATTTAACAGTTGATATCGTTCTTTAATGATGATCTAACCAGCAGAAGACACAAGCCGCGGTTTAAATCCCAGTTGTGCAGATGGGGTGCGTTGTAACACTGCGTTACAATGAGCCCCTATTAGAAATATGCCTTTATATTCTATACTTTTATGAATTATTTTGAGAAAGCATGAGAAAAGGGTGAATAATGCCTGAGAGTCAATGCTCAGAAATTATTCATTATTATTATGTTTTGAATTATGCTGTATAGCTGTATTTAGCGATGTGTTTGTTGTCAACTCAAAAATGAGTATATTTTTAATGATTAAAAAATGCCATTATTTTATTTAAAAAAGTTAATAATTGTATTTTGTTGACAAAATATTTTAGTTTGTCTTGGATATTTTTTTGATGATATCAGGTAACATTTTAAGCTATTATTTGGTCATGTTACATTGTGCCCCACCACATGTTACAATGTACCCCACCTACGGGGCATGTTGTCACATTTCACTTCCATTCTTTCGGGTAAATAAAGAAAAAAGTATACACTGTATTAATGAAACACAACCACATAATTGTACTAGACATGTGTGCAATTAATGTGGAAAAAAAAAAATACTCGAATATGGATTTACACAAACTGAGAAAGTCAAAAAGCGTTAGATTGTGCCCCGCTCTCCCCTACATCGAGATCACGGGTGGGAAGTCACAGGTTTGACTGCTGTTCCAGTACACTTTCACGAGTAGAAGGTTGGAAAAACGTGGGTTATGGGTTGCCTGGAATACGGCATAAGTTGCAGTCTTTTCAGGTTTATATGGGCCCGGTCCAGTTTACGCATATCGGTTGGTTTAATTTGCTTACCTTGTTTGTATTAACTTCTGAGTGGATTATTAATAAAGGTAAAATTACACCATGATTTACTCACACTTAAGCCATCCTAGGTATAACATTCTTCTTTCAGACGAATACAATCGGAGTTATATAAACAAAAGTCCTGGCTAATCCAAGTATTGTAATGGTGCAGGAGCAAGCCAATGGCGAGCCGCCATTCTGACGTAGAACTCGGAAGTTCTGCGCTGTATTTACTACGTCAACAGTGTTGGAGACTCTGGCACAGACGAAAAGAAATTGTTGAATGAAGTCGTTATTTTCGTTTGTTTTTGCGCACAAAAAAGTATTCTCGTGGCTTCATAACATTTAGGTTGAACCACTGGAGTCACATGGACTATTTTAACAACATTTCTGGGCCTTGAAAAGTGGTAATTAAATTGTTGTCAATGGAGGGGTCAGAGAGCTCTCGGATTTCATCAACAAGATCTTCATTTGTGTTCCGAAGATGAACGAAGGTCTTACGGGTTTGGAATGAAATGAGGGTGTTTGGGTGAACAAACCCTTTAAAACTTTTCTTTCTGGGTTACAAATAGTAAAATGATCACAGAAATACTAGGATAAAAGATTACAGTTCGCATATAAACATGTCAACGATCAAAACAGGACAAACACCTTTTGAAAGTTGACTTGATGTTTGAAATAATGATTGTACCGATCTTGAATCATTCATTAAAGTGATTCGTTCGAAAAATGCTGATTCATCCAGTAATGAAACAAGTGAAGTCTTTATGAGTGAGTCATTCAAACATAATAATTAATTTTTAAAATACATTTTTAAATATACTGCAGCAATTAATATTTTTTCAGAATCTCTAGTAAATGGCAGAATCTAATTGTATTGTGGGGGTAGTTAGGAAGGTGTTAAATAAAAAAAGATGATTTTTTTTTTGTCAGTTCAGTTGTTTAATTTCTATAGGTTTGTAACTTTCTAAAAGCTCTTCACTCCAGATACTAGGCATAAAGCAATGCAACAATAATAAAACAATGCACTGACATAAAAAATAAATTTACTTTTTTTATACTTAAGTACTTTTAAAAGCAAATACTTCTGTACTTTTACTCAAGTAAAATGTGTCTTTTCAACTTGTAATGGAGTAAGACCAGGAGAATCTGTACTTACACTCAAGTAACAAAGTTGTGTACTTTGTCAACCTCTGCTACCAAGTGTAATCATCACCCCCTAAACCTACAAAACAGGCAATCCCCTTTTACTCCAACTCATCGGAAGATACATTGACTTTGTCCAAACCATCTGATACAGTCTAACAAACGACTGTGAGATAACCTAGAGATATATGGATGCATAAGCAGAGATATATGTGTGTGAGATGCTATAATGAAAAAGCACTCTGGACTTGTTGGGTCAGGCTTGTTTACCTCTTGTGAAACAGAGTGGCACTTTCATCTGTCTTCTGCTCTAATTGGACGCTCTGCTTCAACTCTCATCGTTTGAGCACGGATACCTTGCCGACAAACACACTAGCATACACACACTGTAACGTGTGGCAAATTCGCCTGCATGTTTACCTGTCGACCTCATAATGACAGCTATTTCTGCGGCTTCTCAGCTGTTTGCATGCGAAAGCTGGTTTCTCCTTCCCTCCCTGCTGAAAACACTTCCTGTAGCATCACACTGGCACGAATGCAGCTAAACCTGTAAAGCTGTTCAGTTTTTCATCTAGTATTTCTTTTTCATTCTTTTTTCAGCTTTATTTAAATTAATGAAACAAAACTGTTATGGAATTTTGGAATGATTTATATTATAGTATTTATTAATATTTTGAATTCCTTTTCATATTTGTAGTTTACATTGTTATATTATTACAAATATTCTATTTAGTTTTATTTTTATTTCAGTTTTAGTCATTGCTATGTGTCATATTCTTTTTTAATATTACCATTTAGCTTTTTTTTCAGTAATTTTAGTACATTCTAATTTTCGTTTAAGATTTTTTAAGTTTCCCTTTTTCATCTATTATTTGCTTTTCATTTTATATCAGCTTTATTTGAATGAATGACATAAAGCTGTCATGGAATTTTACCATAACAGCTGTTTATAATTATTATAATAATTTATTTTGCTATTACTACTATACATATTTTGAATAACTTTTTATTTTTATATGTGCAGTTTACACTGCAAATTTAGTTAAAGTTTTAGTCATTTTGTTATGTGCTTTGTCATTTTTATTGGGTTTTTAATATTTCTATGGTGCTTTCTAATTTTCGTTTAAAAGTTTTTCATCGAATATTTATATTTCATTTTATTTCAGTGTAGTTTACATTGCAATTTTAGTTTTAGTCATTTTGTAATGTGCCTTGTCATTTTTATTTGGATTTTAATATTTCTATTTAGTTTTAATTTGATTTCTCAGTTTGAGACCTGTACTAGAGACTTCCCAGCATCTGCGTCCTGAACGAGCATTACAGCATGAAGGATACTTCCCCGCTGGCCCAGCAGCGATTCTATAGTTGCTGTAGCTGTTGGTTGGGTGGAAGTTGAAGACGAAGATGACGTTAGCCCTCTCGAAGACTATCACCTTGTCTCCCTCGTGCTTGGCGCTGACGTAAGCCTATAGAGAGAGAGACAGAGATCAAAGATTGAGCCCAGTGGGATTGCGTGAGATTTGTGTGATTTTAATCACACATGTTCTGTATCTCAGCCTATGCATGTTTGATCTGCAGGAGTAACGTTACGGTTCCTATCTGTAAGGATATTGCTCAAAATCCCACAACTGTTGGTGCCCTTTGTATGAACTCATTGCTAATCAACTCTAACATTATTAAATCGCTCTTCTGTAAGATGGATTTTGGAGTGTCTTACAGGAAGTCTCTCACTGTACTGAAGTTTCATAGTATGCAACAAGTATATATATATATATATATATATATATATATATATATATATATATATATATATATATATATATATATATATATATATATATATATATATATATATATATATATATATATATATATATATATATATATATATATATACACACATAATAATTATACACAGTACACACAAATATATTATGTAAACACAAACTTTTGTTTTGGATGCGATTAGTCACAATTAATTTTTACCCAGCACAAAAAATAAACATAAAAATAAAAATAATAATAAATATACAGTATATACAGTGAGAGAGAGAGAGAGAGAGAGAGAGAGAGAGAGAGAGAGAGAGAGAGAGAGAAATAAAAATGTATGACATATTACAAACTTTAAGTTATTGACATAAATACATAAATAAATAAATGATTGTTGATTAATTAATAAATGTTAATTAGTGAAAAATAAATATTTCTGAGAAATCAACATTGGGAATGACTCTTAAAAGTAAATAAAGCGTAACATTAAAAATAATTAAAAGAAGTATTTTTCCTTAGTGATTTATTATGTTAAATATTTATTTATGAAAAAAATAATATTTACTTATATACTCTACACTAAAGTATGCAATAAGTTTCATTTGGCTAAATAATAACAGATTAAAAAAAAAAAAAAAAAAAAAAAAAAATTTGGAAATAATAAATAAAATGTATTACACTTATTTATTCATTTATAGTTTATATGTAATTAATACATTAATTAATTGAGGGAAACAGATTAAAAAAATAAATAAATGAAAGCATTTTTGAGTAAAGTTCAAATGAAACATCGATTTTGAAGTTTTCAATGCAGTATATTGGACAACCATAACATTTCAAATAAAATAAATATTGAGAAGCAAGAAGAATATTTTCAAAGGATCCATCCACTGAAGATCTTTCCCCCTACAAAAAACAGACCTTTCAAACTACTCAAACTCCAAACTTTTGAAGTGCATAATTCTTTTTTTTTAATCTAACTGAAATCCAGAGATGACACTCTTGGGGCAAAACTCTAGCTCACTGTCAGCAGCAGACGACTGCATGATTTAGCTGCTGGTTTCCAGCAGAAATACGAGTCTGTAATGTGCCATTACCAGAGATTATCAATGTCACTCTGCCCCGCTATTTTTAGTGGTCCAGACCGTCAGCCAATTTGGGAACTGAATTCGAAAGAGAGATAAGAAACGCTTGTAACGAACAGATAGAAGATCCAGGTGAAGGGAACAAGAATAGTTCATTTTCCTCAGGATTCAGTTGCATTCTTGAGTTGCGTTCTCATTCCCAACTCATCACTTAAGGATGCTTGGTCAGGAGCCCTTGGTGTCACTTTTAAATGCATAGGGTACGCCGTTTTCCAATATGCAGGGTATGCACTCCATTGATTATCCATTGATATGCACTCCATTGCTTTCAGTTGTTTACCTTATGTGTGCCTTTAAAAGTGGAAATGATTCATAGATATTCTAAAGAACCTAACCACATACCCTATACCTACACACTTTTCAACAATATAAAACACTTAGCAGGCATATCCAGTGTTTTATATTATAGAAAACCAACTGGAAATGGTGGTCCAGTGGGTTCAACCACTGAACTGATATGCAGAAGGTTGCTGGTTCGATCCCAGCGGGTGTGTCCTTAAAGATAAAAGCATCTGCCAAATGCATAAATGTAAATATAATACACTGATGAGGCAAAACATTACGACCAGTCACAGTCGTGAAGCGAATATAGTTGATCATCTCCTAACAAGGCCACATATTAAGGTCTGGGTAGATTGGAAGGTAAGCAAACAATCTGTCCTCGTAATCAACGTGTTGGATGCAGGAGAAATGGGAAGGAGAAATGGGAAGGGGAAATGGGAAGGGATAAAGATCAGCTTGTGAGTTGCTCCCAGTCAGCAATGTTGAGAATTTACCAATTTACCAACCGAGGAGGGACCACAAACCAGCGACAGGGTGTTGGGCACCCAAGGCTCATTGATGCACCAGGGCAATTAAAGCTATCCCGCCTGGTCCGAGCCAAGAGAAGGTCTACTGTGTCACACAATTTTAATGATTTATGAGGTTGCGTGTCACAACACACAGTGCATTGCACTCTGCTGAGTGGCCGCAGACCAATCAGAGTGCCTATGATGACCCCTGTCCACCACCGAAGGCATCTACAATGGGCACGAGACTGTCAGAACTGAACCTTGGAACAGTGGAAGAAGATTGCCTGGTCCGACGAGTCCCGTTCTCTTTTACATCACATGGACAGCCGTGTACATGTGCACCATTTACCTGGGGAAAGTGATGGTACCAGGATGCACTTTGGGAAAACAACAAGCCCGTGGAGGGAGTGTGAAGCTCTGGGCAACATTCTGTTGCTCATTGCATCTGTTCTATGCTCATTGCATCTGTGTATGATGCCAAAGGCTTCAAGGAGTACCCTGCACATCGAAAAAATTATGAGGGGGCTTGGCATCATGTCGGCTTTGTTTCCATGCGGACCGTTAAAGAAAATAAGTCATCCAATCAGATGTTGAGTTCGAAACTCCTGAAGTGTTTTCAATTTGTGTGCCTTATGTGTACATTCTGCCAAAGTGGGCGTGACGTCTGAAGCTGATACTAGGTGGAAAGAAGCTTCCCTAGGAAACCTACAACCTGTGATATGTAAGCTTTTCACTCTTGTCCCTCCATTGAGTGCACCTTATTCGTAAGCATACTTTTAGCTATGAAATGAAACCAGCATGATGGGAAACTCTATTAAAAACACTAAAGCTGATTGTGTATGCACTAAGGGATATAGTTCCAGCTCTCCCTAATATACATTATCTCCTGCACACCAGTTTGGCGCCAGTATATCATGACAATGAAGAGCATTGCCTCACCTCCTCACTCCCATGTCTACTTCAAAGGATCTGCTTTTGTGCCAGCCATGTCGATGAAAATGTAACCCCTCGGATCAAGACTATTTACAGTAAATTCCTCCAAAAAACAAGACTCATGTTACCGTTGCAAAGAATGAGTAATGGCTATTGAAGTAAAAATGTATCCTTCCTTTGATCCTTGTAATTTACAAACGAATTATAGTGAATTTGTTTTCTTAAATATATTAAATATTCAAAACATTTGCATGTAAAGGAAGATGCTAGAAGCATGTTCTGTGCTAGATTTATGTGGTTAATGCATTGTTATGAAAAATGAAAGGGAGTTTTGTAGGACTGACCAGCATTAATGACTGTTTTTGATAAATGAGATGATAAAAATGTGTGGCTGACACATTTAGAACCAAATATAGACACTAGCATATATATATACACATACACAGTGAGGAAAATAAGTACTTGAACACCCTGCTATTTTGCAAGTTCTCCCACTTGGAAATCATGGAGGGGTCTGAAATTGTCATCGTAGGTGCATGTCCACTGTGAGAGACATAATCTAAACAAAAAAAAATCCAGAAATCACAATATATGATTTTTTAACTATTTATTTGTATGATACAGCTGCAAATAAGTATTTGAACACCTGTCTATCAGCTAGAATTCTGACCCTCAAATACCTGTTAGTCTGCATTTAAAATGTCCACCTCCACTCCATTTGTTATCCTAAATTAGATGCACCTGTTTGAGGTCGTTAGCTGCATAAAGACACCTGTCCACCCCATACAATCAGTAAGAATCCAACTACTAACATGGCCAAGACCAAAGAGCTGTCCAAAGACACTAGAGACCAAATTGTACAACTCCACAAGGCTAGAAAGGGCTACGGGCAAATTGCCAAGCTTGATGAAAAAAGGTCCACTGTTGGAGCAATCATTAAAAAATGGAAGAAGCTAAATATGACTGTCAGTCTCCCTCAGACTGGGGCTCCATGCAAGATCTCACCTCGTGGGGTCTCAATGATCCTAAGAAAGGTGAGAAATCAGCCCAGAACTACACGGGAGGAGCTGGTCAATGACCCGAAAAGAGCTGGGACCACCGTTTCCAAGGTTACTGTTGGTAATACACTAAGACGTCATGGTTTGAAATCATGCATGGCACGGAAGGTTCCCCTGCTTAAACCAGCACATGTCAAGGCCCGTCTTAAGTTTGCCAATGACCATTTGGATGATCCAGAGGAGTCATGGGAGAAAGTCATGTGGTCAGATGAGACCAAAATATAACTTTTTGGTCATAATTCCACTAAACGTGTTTGGAGGTAGAAGAATGATGAGTACCATCCCTACTGTGAAGCATGGGGGTGGTATGAGGGTGTTTTTCTGCACATGGGACAGGGCGACTGCACTGTATTAAGGAGAGGATGACCGGGGCCATATATTGCGAGATTTTGGGGAACAACCTGGCATTGAAGATGGGTCGAGGCTGGGTCTTCCAACATGACAATGACCCGAAGCACACAGCCAGGATAACCAAGGAGTGGCTCTGTAATAAGCATATCAAGGTTCTGGCGTGGCCTAGCCAGTCTCCAGACCTAAACCCAATAGAGAATCTTTGGAGGGAGCTCAAACTCCGTGTTTCTCAGCGACAGGCCAGAAACCTGACTGATCTAGAGAAGATCTGTGTGGAGGAGTGGGCCAAAATCCCTCCTGCAGTGTGTGCAAACCTGGTGAAAAACTACAGGAAACGTTTGACCTCTGTAAATGCAAACAAAGGCTACTGTATCAAATATTAACATTTTCTCAGGTGTTCAAATACTTATTTGCAGCCGTATCATACAAATAAATAGTTAAAAAATCATACATTGTGATTTCTGGATTTTTTTTTTTAGATTATGTCTCTCACAGTGGACATGCACCTACGATGACAATTTCAGACCCCTCCATGATTTCTAAGTGGGAGAACTTGCAAAATAGCAGGGTGTTCAAATACTTATTTTCCTCACTGTATATATACACGCAGCAGTCCTACCTCCGTTTGTTGACAGTTATCAGCAACCCTTCCACCACCCCTTCGCCACACCTTTTAACTCTAAAAACCACTTGCGTATACGGCGGGTACTCTGGGTTCGGGCCTAATTCCGAGCTCGATCACGCTAAATACGCATTGAATTACTCTCTATAAATTATATGTAAGTGCGAACTTGTGAAATGACCCATATGGCTTGCGAGAGAGGTTCCCAACCTCTGTTGTAAGCAGACAGTTTAGTCACAATTATGAACATGGGATTACAGATAAAAACGTATTGTATTTTACTTTTACAATGAGCAGAATAATTACAACAAAAATAAAAATATATAGAGGAGGCAGTGTTAGAATGAGCTGTCAAGAAAGACACGCACCATAGCAACAAGTCATAGCAACGACATTTCAGACTGACAGATACGTAAAAGATAAATGTAATTTTCCGACATTTGAGCGTTTTGTTACGGTTTTGTACGCGTTGTTATATTAATTATAACACAAATTCTGTTTTACTGGCTTATTGATGATTGTTGAGAGGGGCACTTTTGATTAATTTCTTAAAAGGGCAGGGGCGCGAGCCCCCAAAGCCCTCCCCTCTGCACTTGCCTGGTGTGTATGTGTCCAGTCACAAAATGCGGCGAAAACTCCTACACGACGTTAACAGTTAGATTAAGGTGTGTACATGTCTGTAATGCTCTCCGATAATGCGACTAAAATATTGAATTAATTCGATTTGCGTTTACTTCGAGTATGACTTTAACCGGATTAAGGTAATTAGAAATCGCTGTTTACAAGGTAGCTTCTTAATCAGAGAATTGTCTTAATCAGGTTAATATCGGAGTATTTTGTCCATGTAAACATACTGAATGAACGCTTATCATGATCAACTAAATGCTGGATTTTCAAAAGTGTGTGAAGTTCATGGCATAAACTCTTTAAAACACATCCAAGAGTTTTACATGCCAGTCTGTTATTGCAGAAACATCGGCTTTACATTTCCACATCTAAACATGATAATGAACACAACAAACTGTGATTGGTTGTTTCACATGTCAGCCAGATGACATTTTGGGCAGACTTTGGCCAATGAAAGTTGCCATGGAGTCCAAACCTTCTGCCACCAGTCTGAAGGTTTGGCAATGCAAGACTCATTTTTATGTCACAATTCGGACTTTATAACTTACAATTTTAAAGTTTATATCTCTCAGTTCTGAAAAAAAATGGCAGAATTGTAAATCTGAACTTGGAATAAACTTGGAATTGTGAAAAATGAAGTCAGAATTGTGAGATATAAACTCGCGATTGCGAGAGAAAAAAGTCAGTTTATATCTCAATTCTGACTTTTATTCTCAGAATTGTGAGATATAAACTCGCAATTACAAGTTAGAAACAAATGAGATCAACCTCATTGCATAATAACATTAATTAGGAATTAAATGGACAAAAAAACGAGGAAGAATTAATGTACCACTACATTGATGCGATACAACAGTGGAGCCATTAAGCATTGGACCTAGCCTACTAAAGCAGTCTAAACACACGCAGGGCTCGACATTAATGCTTATCCGCTTGTCCGGGACAAGTGGATTTTTTAAAGGGGCAAGTGAAAGAGAATTTTCCTGGTCCGAATGGACAATTGAAAAAACCTAGGGAATCACCAAAACGCGATAACGATTCTGCATTCATTTAGTTAAAGTGGCAATCGATAGTGCATAATATATAAACCAAGGCTTGCACTGCCTCCCTCTTTATTTTCAGCTCATATTTTTGAGCTTTTTTTTTTTTCAACCAAAAACCGATAATGCAATTTTTTTTATCCCTATTTTTATCTTGTGTATTGTAAAAAGATGTACTTTAGTTTGAGAGTAGGCACCAAGGTCCAGTCTATTTCACCAAGGTCCACTCACTTTAAAATTTCATGCCGACTCTAAAACACAAAAACTGATGTGAACAAAACTATTACGAAAAAATCTGCAGAACTAGAGAATTTGAGCAGCTCGTGTCTAGACAAATTGTATATGTCCTGCTGTGTGCAGTAGTGGACGTACTCTAAATATTATATGACTGACCCACAGACAGACAGGAAGCGGGACAGGGATGAGTTACTGAACAGCAGTCCTGTTTGCAGCACAGCGGGCATTCTGTATGATTGGAGCGGCATGTAAACAGTGCTCGGCTAAAAATCACAGCTTTAGTCTTTAGAAGCCAAATTGGTGGGTGGCTCATGCAACCGGCTTTTCAAGAGAAGTCCCCTGCAGGGCTGGAGGAGATATTGAAAATTCTTGATATAGTTGTTGTAATTTCTGCTAGAGATCAAGTTTATAATATCATGGAGATAATAAAGCAAAATGGTGAATGCTGCAATGTTTTTAAATACATTTCTGAAAGATGATCTCATTAAGCTAGTTTTGTAATGCTTTCTGGTCTCACAATTTATGGGTCTGAGAGAGATTTTATTTGGGGAATACCACGCTTTTTCTTAGCCAATCAGAAACGTTATCTGTCTGAAATCATTTGGCATTCGGAATTTACTGACATGTCTTGAAACTGCATGACATCCGTTACGTTTTTTTAGGTTTTAAGGGATAGGCTGTACGGCATTAGAAAAACGTTCTTTTTCAGACCACAAAAGGAATTATATATATATATATATATATATATATATATTAGGGGTGTGCATTGGGACTGCCCTCACAATTCGATTCGATTACGATTCACCAGGTAACGATTCGATTCAATTCGATTCTACGATGCATCAAAATTCTACTGCACACAACAAGGCAAATTTTTAATCAGTCATGAGGCAATACAAGCAGTCAGATATTGAACAACAGATTGTATTGGCTGCTATGTGTGTATTATCACTCTCCTGTATCTTTGACATAAATGTCATTAAATAAAATAAAATTGAATGGTACAGGGTATTGGATATGGCATTTTCAAACCTGAAAAAGAAAACATAAATCACTGCTTTCAGTGCTTTGAATGAGAAATGTTTCTCTTCTCTGCTTTAGAACCATTTGAAATGAAATAGAGCGATAATAACAGCCAACTTTTTCCAGCAGTGAACATAAGTGTTTTAATTAATCAGTAATCTCCCTCCGCCTCAGCCATCTTGATTGTTGTTGTTGTTATGACCCCGGAAGTAATTGAAACTTCACAACTTTATTGTCCAACTCAAGGCCAGAAAATAAACGATGACATAATCGATTATGGCACTTAGCCGCATCGATGCTGAATCGTGCATGCCCCGCATTGCGATGCATTGCCGAATCGATTATTGTTGACACCACTAATATATATATATATATATATCCTGCTTGCGCTTGTCCATATAATGGCAGTGAAAGTTGAGAAATAAAACCGACTTAAAATAAAACCATCATCATTTCTCCTCTTCAGTGCATATATCCGTTGTACTCATAACAAAAGAAAAGTTATCGCGTGTCGATCTGACATTCTGAGATCATGAACATTCCTGATATTATATAATTAAATACATTTAATTATTAACACTACATATTTAATTAATAATACTACTCATTTAACTTTTTCTGTTTTAATACGCTGATCATGCATAACATTATGACTGATAGGTAAAGTGAATAACACCGATTACCTCTTCATCACGGCACCTGTTAGTGGGTGGGATATATTAGGCAGCAAGTGAACATTTTGTCCTCAAAGTTGATGTGTTAGAAGCAGGAAGGCAAGTGTAAGGATTTGAGCGAATTTGACAAGGGCCAAATTGTGATGGCTAGACAACTGGGACAGGACATCTCCAAACTGCAGCTCTTGTGTGGTGTTCCCGGTCTCCAGTGGTCAGTATCTATCAAAAGCGGTCCAAGGAAGGAACAGTGGTGAACCGGCGACAGGGTCATGGGCTGCCAAGGCTTATTGACGCACATGGGAAGTGAAGGCTGGCCCGTGTGGTCCAATCAAACAGGTGAGCTACTGTAGCTCAAATTGCTCAAGAAGTTAATGCTGGTTCTGATAGAAAGGTGTCAGAATACACAGTGCATCGCAGTTTGTTGCGTATGAGGCTGCATAGCCGCAGACCAGTCAGGGTGCCCATGCTGAACCATCAGAACTGGACCACGGAGCAATGGAAGAATGTGGCCTGGTCTGATGAATCACGTTTTATTTTACATCACGTGGATGGCCGCTTACCTGGGGAACACATGGCACCAGGATGCACTATGGGAAGCCGGTCGGAGGCAATGTGATGATTTGGGCAATGTTCTGCTGGGAAACCTTGGGTCCTGTTGTTACTTTGACACGTACCACCTACCATGTACACCCTTTCATGGCAACGGCATTCCCTGGTGGCTGTGGCCTCTTTCAGCAGGATAATGCACCCTGCCACAAAGCAAAAATGGAATGGTTTGAGGAGCACAACAGTGAGTTTGAGGTGTTGACTTGGCCTCCAAATTCCCCATATCTCAATTCAATCGAGCATCTGTGGGATGTGCTGAACAAACTTCGCAACTTACAGAACTTAAAGGATCTGCTGCTATAACATCTTGATACCAGATACCATAGCACGCCTTCAGGGGTCTAGTGGAGTCCATGCCTCGACTGGTCAGGGCTGTTTTGGCAGCAAAAAGGGGACCAACATATTATTTTAATGTATAATATAAAATGTAATTTATTCCTGTGACGCAAAGCTAAATGATCACATGATCCTTCAGAAATCATTCGAATATGCTGATTTGCTGCTCAAGGAATAGTTCTAACTATCAATGTTTAAAAGAGTTGTGCTACTTAATATTTTTGTAGAAACTGTGATACTTTTTTATTTAAGAAAATTCTAAAGAACGCTTTTATTTGAAATATAAGTAATTTGTAAAATGATTAAAAAAGGCGTTCCAGTTTATCGCCCACCCTATTCCACACACTGGCCATCCACAGACCGCAAAAGGAGCAGATCTGCTTAGTGTGGACCAGTGCTGTGGCATCGAGTGCCAATCGTAGTGAAGTTGAATCTAAGAAACAGAGGAAGGTAATAAGAATTCAGTTCATGCACACAAACGCTCCTCTCACTGGAGCGATACTTTGTTACCACTCTGTCAGATCTGTGGAGAGAGAGTTGGGTGTCTGAGTGGGTGCCAAGGTTTTTTACTGTCGATTATCTATCCTGGAAAAGACAAGGATGATACACAGCAATTACAAACATCCAGACACCAAGACGTGCTCAAAGCTCAGCTCATTTTTTTAAAGACTCTCATTAGAGTCTTCAGAGATTGTTTCTTCTGCCAAACAAAAGGAGAAGGTGAACATTTTTAAATAGAAATGCCATATGATCTGAACAAAATTCCAGTCCATTGTTCCAATTTAAACTGCATATTATATGACATTAACTTTTTTGCTCACCAACCACTGTGGCTAGGGGATTTTTTTTAATACATATCGATACTGAAATATCTGAAACGCTTCCAATACTCATTTTCTGCAGAATAGATAGATGATACCAGTTGTGCTTTCTTGCTCTTTCATCTCTGCGACAATAACCCGCCTCCCCTCACTCACTTGTTTAATTTGCCCTGGATGAATACTGTTGGGGGTACAGGGCTTGAATTTCGGCGTGGGATTGCACATATTGTGCATTATTTTACTCCTTCATCCAGATTTTGTGCTCACACCCATAGTGCGTGCACATAAAGCCACCTCGCAGTACTAAATCAAGTTATTTTTCGCTGCTTATTGTACTAAAACTATAAAATACAAACAAAGTAATGTCAAAATGCCGGTCTTGGCGAGTATTCACGTAAACGGTCAGTTATGTTTTAAGTGAACATAAATAGTTGAGAAAGAAGACGCGTGTGTAACAATATTACGAATCTGTGCGTCAGGTCTTAAAGTGACAGCAGCCTATTATACCTGCTGCCAAATTATGAGGTAATATTAAAAAATATCTATATGGCAGTTTTCCCCCATGGTTGCGATGTCAAATTTGTGAAAATACTGAGTGGCTAGTAACTTTGTAAAACTAATTTGGACAAAACTACATTGCACTTAGTTTATTATTTCAGATGCCTTTTTAAAGGAATATAGTTGAAAAATGTATATCTATATATAAAATTCAAGCCGCCAAAGTGGCTAGTAGGAGAGACTGTGTTACTGCTGAAATCCACCCACATTTGGCGGGTTTTAATGTCAAGCCATATGGCGTAGTTGTGCTTGGAGTCAATTGTTTTATTTGTGATAACACAAAACATGCCAAATTGTGCAGACATATTTTTGGCCAGGCTGTCATACAAAGAAAATATGAACGTGCAAAAACAAGAGAAAACCAACTAAATATGAATAACTGATTGTTGTAGTCAATGCATGCTTTTTCCTGTGAGCTTTTTGGTTTCTATGGATTTTTTGGAATAATAAAATAAAGCCTGTAGCTGTAGTTTGCCTGAGAACCAATGAGGTTTGTGTACGATTTCTTCTCATCCACTCCTCCTTAAGTGCTGCTGAGGGCTCAAGATGTTCTCGCATATCATTAAAGCACCAGATTTAGGTGGAAAGGAGATTTTTATTGAACTACAGACTAAAACTTTTCCTTTTACTACCTCACACAAAGCTTTCATAGGACTTCAGAAGATTTGGAAAACATCAAGTTTTATCTGGATATGATACTTTTATGTGACTTGACGGTTTTAAACATCCAAAATGATATGGTTTTCATAAAGGGTGATACATTAATTATGTAATTTTCTATTCATTTAGCTAATATTTCTCCTGCAAAGCAGCATTGCTTTTTTATTGATTGATTGATTGAGCTATTTTCTATCATTTAAATGTATTTTTTGCACCACAGAAAGTCAAATCTGACTTGAGCTTTGAAAAAAAAAAAAAAAAAAATTTCTTGCCTATTCTTTCAAACGTGAACACAGTCCTCATCTATACAACAATGTGGCAAGGTCAAAGTAAGACACAGACAAGGTGAGGCAGGTGTAAAATGAGCTACGGATCATAGGAGAAAGTGAATCTTCTTCAATGATTCATTTACACAGTCTGGCATATAATCCCTGCCAATTCCCTTCATTTGCATAATCATCTCGCTGTCGGTCAGACTGACACAACCACACGTGAAAAGAACATACAATGGAACTCTATGTGGCAGGACGCCAGTGTTGTTATAGTTAACTAAAAGTAAAACTATTAAAGGGGTCATGATTTTTATGAACTGAGAATTATTTTCCTATCCTTCATGGCTCGGATGCTGACGATAGAGTTTGTTGCATTTACCCAGAACATTGTATTAAGACAAGCTACCACTACCTTCCATCTTTCATTCCTTCACGGCCGACAGCAGTAAATCAGTCCATTCATTACTTCACGCTGCTGCAGGGGTTGGAATCACATCTATGCTCTGAAATGTTTTCCTCAGGTAATGATTCATATACGGATCTTCCATATGGAGGGGTGGGATTTTGTTTAAAAATCAACTGAGTAATGAGATTGCAGGGCTGGTTAGGGACTGATAGTTGTTTTAGTGAAACAGCAGATGTTCTGGTGACAGAAAGATGCTTTTATGTGGCACATAAAGGGAGTTCGAATGAGAGAAAGACGGTGGATTGAGAACATGGAAGATGACATAAAGAAAGCCAAACTGTGGTGATACGTGCAGAGCTTGACTGATAAAGGAAGAACAGTAAGCATTATTTATTGGTACTGGTGGGGAAAAAAAGAGAGGGAAACTGTATGGGGTGATTCTTCTCTCACCGGGGGAGCAGCCAGCCAGCCGTACTTGTCCTCTGTGCGGTTCATGTCTCGGTCGAAAGCGTACAACTGCTGGTAACGCAGGTGATCCGTTTCCAAAAGATTGAACTGCCGGCGGGCGTAATGATAACTCTCATTGTTGCCGATCCGTGGAAAATCCAGCCATTCTGGATGGCCAAACTCATTGCCTGCAATTAAACACAATAGAGAAAATCGTTTTTCACAAATACATGTTCAACTGAAGAAAACATGCCTCAAAAGCAGTTGGTTTTGAGTGTCTAATACAGTGGTGTCCAAAACTTAGGAGGGTCCTGTCCTGCAGAGTTTAGCTACAACTTGCCTCAACAAACTTGCCTAGAACTTTCTAGTATGCCTAGTAAGACCTTGATTAGCTGGCTCAGGTGTGTTTCATTGGGTTTGGAGCTAAACTCAGGGACAGTGGTCCTCCAGGAGCAGGATTGGACACCCCTGGTCTAATACAATACAATACAATACATTACAATACAATATATTGAATTGGTAGTAAATGTCACTGTTATTACTGACAATAAAAACACTTGACTACTGTTAATAGATTAATTTAATGATGTGAACAAAACCCTAACCCTAATTTTTAAACTTTGCTACTTTCATGAATTATATCTTAAATTGTGAGCTGCTGTTTGCGTAAAAGATGAAACGTATTATTGTCTGGCGGACGATTATTTGGGCATTTAAAAAAAACCTCTAGACTTAGACTTTTGTTTACACAAAAATCTTACTTTTTACCCACATCTAACACAGATCTGAATCTGCTGCACAAGCATAAACACAATAATCTGCACAAAATGTCTTTCTAAATAAAGAAAGTCATACATTGGGGATGGCATGAGGGTGAGTAAATGATGAGAGAAATTTCATTTTTGGGTGTACTATGCCTTTAAAACCATATTTAGAAGTGGCTTAGAACAATTGCGAAAAATCAGATCTTGCGCAGACATGAAATATATAAATAATTTGATCAATTTTAAATAGCACAGACATTTTAAACCAAAGGGTCAACTGTGTTGTTAAAAGCGATCAATCATGGATACAAATCGTGCCTTAAAGGAGTACTTCGCCGCTGGCAAAGTGAGCTTTCAATAAAACTTGGCTGCCTACACAAAATAACATTTTGAAATCGTTGCTACCTGACTAGAGAAAACTGAGAGAAAAGACTGCTGTCTTCCCTTCAGACTGTCAGTGATTCAAAAATTCAGAAGTACAATCTGTAGTTTTCACAAAAGCCCTGGAGCTGTCAAAACTCCACTGGATGGTGTGTTGAGTCATCAGACAAACTTTTGCTTACAAATAAAAGTACATTTCTTGGTTTAGTTAACAAGGAGAACGAGTAAACATTGTTCATTTGCATAACCTAATACAGACATTGTAACAATACAAAGCGGGTTGAATATGGGCAAAGTTACACTTTAAGGTGAATATAAACCGACATGACAAAACAAAAAACAGACGGGTGGTCACTGGTCAGTGTAAATGCAGCCTTAGATTCGACAAGGGACCCAAAGTCATATTTAGGGACCAGATTTGTGGTGGGCTTTTAACTAATCAATGGCCAAGCAACCACTGACCTCACCTTTCCCCTCTCAAAGCACCTCCTGCTGTGAATGTTCATTTCAAACCCGCTGCCATTATCAAAATACAGGGAGTGCAGAATTATTAGGCAAATGAGTATTTTGACCACATCATCCTCGTTATGCATGTTGTCTTACTCCAAGCTGTATAGGCTGGAAAGCCTACTACCAATTAAGCATATTAGGTGATGTGCATCTCTGTAATGAGAAGGGGTGTGGTCTAATGACATCAACACCCTATATCAGGTGTGCATAATTATTAGGCAACTTCCTTTCCTTTGGCAAAATGGGTCAAAAGAAGGACTTGACAGGCTCAGAAAAGTCAAAAATAGTGAGATATATTGCAGAGGGATGCAGCAGTCTTAAAATAGCCAAGCTTCTGAAGCGTGATCATCGAACAATCAAGCGTTTCATTCAAAATAGTCAACAGGGTCGCAAGAAGCGTGTGGAAAAACCAAGGCGCAAAATAACTGCCCGTGAACTGAGAAAAGTCAAGCGTGCAGCTGCCAAGATGCCACTTGCCACCAGTTTGGCCATATTTCAGAGCTGCAACATCACTGGAGTGCCCAAAAGCACAAGGTGTGCAATACTCAGAGACATGGCCAAGGTAAGAAAGGCAGAAAGTCGACCACCACTGAACAAGACACACAAGCTGAAACGTCAAGACTGGGCCAAGAAATATCTCAAGACTGATTTTTCTAAGGTTTTATGGACTGATGAAATGAGAGTGAGCCTTGATGGGCCAGATGGATGGGCCCGTGGCTGGATTGGTAAAGGGCAGAGAGCTCCAGTCCGACTCAGACGCCAGCAAGGTGGAGGTGGAGTACTGGTTTGGGCTGGTATCATCAAAGATGAGCTTGTGGGGCCTTTTCGGGTTGAGGATGGAGTCAAGCTCAACTCCCAGTCCTACTGCCAGTTTCTGGAAGACACCTTCTTCAAGCAGTGGTACAGGAAGAAGTCTGCATCCTCGCGTCCAAGTACTCCACAGCGTGGCTGGCAAAAAAGGGTATAAAAGAAGAAAATCTAATGATATGGCCTCCTTGTTCACCTGATCTGAACCCCATTGAGAACCTGTGGTCCATCATCAAATGTGCAATTTACAAGGAGGGAAAACAGTACACCTCTCTGAACAGTGTCTGGGAGGCTGTGGTTGCTGCTGCACGCAATGTTGATGGTGAACAGATCAAAACACTGACAGAATCCATGGATGGCAGGCTTTTGAGTGTCCTTGCAAAGAAAGGTGGCTATATTGGTCACTGATTTGTTTTTGTTTGGTCTTTGAATGTCAGAAATGTATATTTGTGAATGTTGAGATGTTATATTGGTTTCACTGGTAAAAATAAATAATTGAAATGGGTATACATTTGTTTTTTGTTAAGTTGCCTAATAATTATGCACAGTAATAGTCACCTGCACACACAGATATCCCCCTAAAATAGCTAAAACTAAAAACCACTTCCAAAAATATTCAGCTTTGATATTAATTTGTTTTTTGTGTTCATTGACAACATGGTTGTTGTTTAATTATTAATGTTGTAAAATTAATCCTCAAAAATACAACTTGCCTAATAATTCTGCACTCCCTGTAAGACAAGGAAAGTGCACAGCTTCAAGATCTATTCCCAGTCCCAGTGTGTGTTTTTTTTTGTTGTTGTTTATTTTCTAACAAACGAATAAATGCTAAATAAATTTGCAGGCCCTTTATTCATAACAATGCTGAAGGAACTAAGAGAAACACCACACACACACAAGCATAATGAACCAGGCTACGAAAAGATAGGACTGAATAATGCAGTATGAAACGTAAAATGACCATGTCTGAGGGTTAAGTAACAGGAATAGAAAAGACTGCCTTTTGATGTACCACTTTTTATGTCTCTCAATGCACAGTAAAATATGACAAATTTCCAAGTTTTTCCAACCAGATTTAAGTCTATATTATATTATATAACTATCTCTAGGGTCCAAAATGAACTTTTAGTCAACTGCCAACGACAGGCAATAAAATATTGTTATATAATACATTTAAAATATATTATATAACATTATATTGTATTATAGTTTTTTTTATTAAAAATATTTCAACCCATATTCTTCACTCCTTTTAGTGAAACCACACTGACATAAAAAAAGACCAAAAGAACATTTTATTTTTTCTTTGGTGGCTTAATTCAAGGATTATTTCATTTTATTTGGAGGCTTTAACTGAAGCTAAAACTATGAAAACTATTTTTATTTAAATAATGTTGAAATAAAACAAACAAACAAAAAATATTAGATGGAAAAAAGTAGGAATTACTGAAATTTAAACTGCACTGAAAGCACTAAAATTACTATCTATAAAAAAAAAAACCTATAACTGAAATAAATATTAATAAAACGAAAAGAGTAATATAAAAAAAACAATAAAAATGACAAGGGCACATGACAAAATCTGTAAAAATTGAACAATTAAAATTACGACTTAAAATATATATATAAAAATGAATGCCGATTCAAAATATAATTACAAAAACTATAATACTATATAAATAACACTGGTTCAGATGCTGAATAATTCATTAGTTTATAAATATTTTAAGCAAAATTTTACAGTCATTGTTTGTGTTTGACACATTTTGAGTTGTCTCTCTCTCTTTTTTCCCCTGCCATTTTACATAACCTAGGAGAGCTTGACAGTCCTAACATTACTGACTGGTGGCAAAAAATAACCTAAACCACAAAACAACACGACTGACAACCGTAATCTGCCGCTGTGTGCATAAATATTTGGTCATACCAGATGTTAACTGGCCTTCACCAAGAAAAACACACACACAAAAAGAGAGTTTTGTCAGGATCACAACAGCAGGGTTTGTGTGAATTCCCGCACTCTGAGGGCACGATGATCTCAGCGATGAGCTGGAGTCTGGAGCAGATGGCAGTGGAGATCACAGACAGGACTGGTGAGGAGAGTCAGCGAATATATTTGCAAGCGGAGCGTGAGCAGTGGAATAAAAGGCAAAGAGAGCGTTGTGACAGTCTTGTCAAGCGGAGTGATGAGATAATGAATCCGTCATCAGCTGACAAGACAACATCATAAAACAACAGTTGGGTAATTGAATTCCGAGGAGGCGCTTTGACAAGCAGGAGAACAGAGGCACAACAATGGTGATGAGGTAAGTTGTTTATTCAGAGGAAGAAGGAAGGAGACAAGAAGATTGAAATAAAAATGGATGCCTGAATTGAGGTGGAACGGACAAGGAATGACAGTGCTTTCAAATGAAATAAATTACGTAGCTGTAAAAGAAGTGTCAAAGCATAAGCAAACAGGGAGGAAGTACACGCGCTGTCAAGGGCTTGACAATGAGGATGGCCTGAGGTAAGACGGATCGCCCACAGTCTGCTCACTGACCGAGTTATGTAAATGTTCACACATTTTAAAGCACTTTGCTCACACATTCTAGCAAGCTCTATGACAATTTGGTGGACTTATGCAACTTCCATGTGACAATCCCATTTAAAAGTTAAAATATTATAATGCAAACAAAAATATTATATTTGTTTTTGATATTGAATATTTAGCATATTTTACTATTTTAAAAGTAGTATAATATAGCATAATATAATATTTTACATTAAATAAATTACGTAATATAAAAAAACGTTGCTACATTTACAGTTTTCCCCAACACTCAGTGGCCTGCTATAACAGAAAAATAACATTTACATTACTGTAATACAAGAAAATACACTGATATGTTATTTTGTTATATTATAATATTGAATTGAATACTGCATATTAAAAATATTTTAATATTTTAGAATAGTAACATTTTACATGAAACATTACATGATTCTGATTGGTCAATTGCGTCATCCAGCGGTATTATAACAACCGGTAAGAACTGATAACACAGGCTCATCTGAGTAACTGAAGTCAGCACTTTACACTTGCTCGGACAGTTTTTTTCCTCCAAATCAATATTTTTTTGTACAGTTATTTAATTGTGTATTCCAGGTATAACGGACTCGCTCTCGTTTCATTCAAATGCAGCTGCTGCCATTTTTTGAGGATTGTTTTGTACACTGTTATGGATTATAAGATAACAAACAGGTATTTTAATCAATATCTCTTATACCCATAATTATTTATCTGGTGAAATACAGTGTAATAAGTGGTATGACGGCAACGTATCACTTAAATGTCCATGTAGTTTGAACTTGCCGCTTGCTAGCAACTGCTCTCTCCGCAGAAGCTTTGCATTTAAAGAGCTAATAAAATATTTCGACTCAGATCAATATTTCATATCTAATTATTTACTTATGAGGCAAGTAGCCATGTAATAAGAGGGATAATGTACATGCAGCCGGTTGTTATCGTATAATAAACCGCTTCAGGGTCATGCAAGTCCTCTCTGCTTCATGTCGGGGCCCTGATCACCCTGTCTGCAAAAACAACTGGCTGGATGTACATTATCCATTACATAATATACACAAAAAAAAAATCAGCAGTTACATGTTAAATGTTTTTTAAGCAGCATTGTACGGATCCCCTAAAAGGACATGGTGATGGAAAAAAAATATGAGATAGGAGGAAAAATTGTGTCAATGGTTTTGCGTTCGCAAGCAAATATTTTGCATTCCCCAGATAAATTTGAGCTTGTTCATTAAATGTTTGCATTGCCTTGGTTTGCAAAATGTTTGTGTTGCCCTGAGAAACTGTGCTTTTTTTGTGCTTTTTTTTGCGTTCCTCCAAGAAAGTTTTTGCAAAATGTTTGTGTTTCCCCGAAAACGTTGTGTTCGCACACAAAATGTTTGAGTTCCCTTGTGAATTTTTGCTTTTGGTTGCAAAATGATTGCGTTCCTCCAAGAAACGTTGCTTTTGTTTGCAAAATGTTCACTTTCCCCAGAGAAACTTTGCTTTTGTTTGCAAAAATGATTGTGTTCCTCCAAGAAACTTTGTCTGTTTGCTAAATGTTTGCGTTGCCCCAATAAACCTTGTTTGCAAAATGCTTGCGTTGCCCTGAAAATCATGTTCGCTCGCAAAATGTTTTGAGTTCCCCTGGGAAACTTTGCATTTGTTTGCAAAATGTTTGCGTTCCCCCAAGAAACTTTGTTTGCAAAATGCTTGCGTTCCCCTGAAAATCATGTTCGCTCGCAAAATTGCGTTCCCCTGAGAAACTTTGCTTTTGTTGGCAAAATTATTGCGTTCCTGCAAGAAACTTTGCGTTTGTTTGCAAAATGTTTGCGTTCCCCCGAGAAACTTTACTTTTGTTTGCAAAATGATTGTGTTCCTCCAAGAAACTTTGTTTGTTTACTAAATGTTTGTTTAGCCCCAAGAATGTTTGCGTTCCCTTGAAAAATGTTTTGTCTTGAAAAACTTTGCTTTTGTTTGCTAAATGTTTGCGTTCCCCAGAAAGTGTTGTGTTCGTTTGCAAAATGTTTTGCGTTCCCTTGAGAAACTCTGGTTTTGTTTGCCAAATGTTTGCGTTCCCCCTAAAACGCTGTGTTTGCTCAAAAAAGTTTTGCACTCCCCTGAGAAACTTTGCTTTTGTTTACAAAATGATTACGTTCAGTCAAAACTTTGGTTTTGTTTGCAAAATGATTGGGTTCTCCAAGAAACTTTGCGTTTGTTTGCAAAATGTTCACGTTGCTGGAAGAAACTTTGTTTGTTTACAAAAATGTTTGCGTTCCCCAGAAAATCCTGTTCACTCGCAAAATGTTTTGCTTTCCCCTGAGAAACTTTGCGTTTGTTCGCAAAATATTTGCGTTCCCCAGAAAAAGTTGTGTTCATTTGCAAAATGTTTTGCGTTCCCTTGAGAAACTTTGGATTTGTAATTGCATTCCAATAACAACACTGACCAGCAGGGTAAAATAATTGTTGAGCACTGTTGTAGTAAAGAGCCGTATTAATGATCACAATATGCATCCCTGGACACAGTCATGATTCTAAATCTGAAAAAATGAAGATGGGAAAATAAGAAGGGAATTAGAACAATAACAAATCACAGCAGGTAAAATATTCTCCCAGTCTCTCTAAAGAAACAAACGCATGATGACGGCAGTCTGCAAACTTCCACGAACTTCACAAAGTGGAAAGTCTGTTTGCTGCATGATTTTATTTGAGGTTTTGGATTAGTTTTTTCATGCATGAAAATCTAATCTGGAGTTTATTAAACGCATACATTTCACAACAGGAAACATACAGCAGATGTGTAAGAGAGGTGTATTTCACATCTTTCATTATTGTAGCCAGATGTTCCTTCACTTAACGAGAGATAAATCTCACAAAATCTGTCAAGAAAATGTCCATATCTTATTTCAACAACCATTCAAAATAATTCATCATTCTGTGTGTGCAAAATAATTCATCATTCATCAAGTGCCAATAATGCTGTGTCACATGAGACAATTAAGCACAATGAAACCCCTTTCCCCAACTCTCAGTAGCCTGCTACAATGCAAAACAACATTCCTGTAATAAAATAACACAAAATCATATTTTTAAAATGTAAGATTCAAACATGTATATATATATATATATATATATATATATATATATATATATATATATATATATATATATATATATATATATATACATTGAAACATGTTTAAGAGTGGACAGCATGAGTTTGTTTATAGAATTGCATTAATAACAAAAATATTTTTTGCATTACAGTAATGGGAATTTTGGGGTCAAATGTGCTCAAATGTCATTAAAATAATAATATCGCTATATATATATATATATATATATATATATATATATATATATATATATATATATTATACATATACATTGAAACATGTTTAAGAGTGGACAGCATGAGTTTGTTTATAGAATTGCATTAATAACAAAAATATTTTTTGCATTACAGTAATGGGAATTTTGGGGTCAAATGTGCTCAAATGTCATTAAAATAATAATATCGCTATATATATAAAAAACACAGTGTTCTTTAATATAGGCCTTAAAATTAAATATTTTAAAAAAATGTCCATGCCCGATATTTTTTTGTTGTTGTTGTTGATTAAATTGTGATTTATTTTTTGTAATTGTGGCTCACAATGTCACTTATATCTCATGTAATTGTAAATATTTGACAATATTTTAGAATGTACCATACAATTGAGTAGAAAAACAGGCTTCTCTAGAAATATGACTTGGGCATTTCTTTGTAAGATTAATGCAGTTATCACTCATCCAAGACTCATGACTTGCACTTTTTCTTTTAGCTACCTGGTTCAGACTTTCTGGAGATAAAACATGCTTGACAAAAAGTATTTTGCAGATTTGCAGTGAGAAAAACAAATCTTGAGCTATAGACACGACGGTGGAATTTGAAACCGACATTAGCTCATTTAAAAGGTGGTCAGATGTGAATAGCGGCCCTTCAAAGCGTCTGATACCTTGAAGTCGCAAACCCAACAGAGCCGGAGTGCTGTATTGTGGCTCAGGCCTCATACTGGCAGCTGAGATTCCCAATTGACACACACAGAGAAATTCAATGCCAGGAAAAATAGTGTGTAATACTGTTAGAAATGAAGCAGGAGGTGTAGTCAAAGCTTAGTGTTTGTTTCGTCATGGTGAAGTGCTTCAAAGTCAGTGTTTGATTAAAGGTTGGATATAAAGCTGGGGGAAAAAAACACCCCATGGTCAAAGTTATACAGCTGCTCAATTCAGAGCTGATTTTAATAGAAACAGACAATGAAGTGTGCTTACATAACTATACTAAATCAGCCTGACGAGTTCAAATCCAGCTTGCAACATTTCTTAGTCCTAATTAATCTATACTATAATGTACTATACACCATATTAACCCTTTCAAACGTAAATGTAAAATATTCTGGCTGACCCCCAGCGTGAGTTTTTCAAGGTGACTGTTATTTAGAACGTATCACTTTATTGTTTCCATGGTGACGCGTCATTGCTTGTCACATGACACACCACAGTCACAATAGTGCTGTGTGACTGATGATCTGCTTTTATTTAATCTTACCTCTTTTATTAAAAATATTCTCACATTTTTTAACTATAGCATTAAATATCTGATATTTCCGATTGTCAAATATGGGCAAGTGGATGTGTTTTGTTATTTAAACACCTTTATAACGATATGGGCGCCACAATTTTAGTTTGAGCAGCAGCTCAGAGAATCGGATCTATGGGAATTACAACACTGAATATTTCATCCACTTCTATAAATACATGAAAGTAAGTGGCCAGTGAACTGGGAGAAGAATAGAGTAAACTTTAAAGTTACTTACACAACATGTATCTGATATGAATAAAACTAGTTGTCTAATTATAATGAAAATTATTATTATTGCCTCTTCCATAGACATCAGTGTGTATTTTACAAACTCTAAATGTATTGTTTTGCTGGTACATATGTATATTTAATTGTCTGACACTTAAAATAAACATTATGCGGTTGAAAACACTGAATATTTGTTGTATATGACAAGCGCTGTTGCGTCTGACTGTGGCTCAGTGCCAGCAAACATGCCAAAACACATTTGAATTTAGCAGTTGATCACGTGATACACTGACCATTCTAATCACACCGGTGTGATTGTACGCTCCAGGGACCAGACAGAACTGATCACACTGGAATCTGGTGACAAAGATCTTCATATTCAGGTTTAGTTGTGGTAGGATTTTACCATTAAGTGTGAAACCAAAATCATAGTTTTCTTTTAGCCAAAAAGACTTAACGTTTTTGTAATAATCAATAAATTTATCAAATGTATGTACTAAGCAACATTTACATTTGTATGCAAACATTTAAATTGCACATAAGGCAGTTTTTACAAACAACTTTTAATGATATAATTCTGTAACAATCTTTTTTTTTAATAACAAATTTATCCAAACATACATTAATTAATGAAAACAAGTTAGGCAAAATAGAATATATATATGTAATATAGTGCTTATATTTATCAAAATGTTGCTATCTAGAGTTACATTTTCTAGCTAACTATTGAGTTTATGGTCATTGAATGGCATGAGGTAAATGTAACATTACCCAACATTGTTTACTAGATGAATTACTGATGTATTTTCCGGTTGAAACACGGATTGACCGATTACATGGGACATGACACATTTCAGTAAGTTGCACTGTTTCCTTCAGAATACCTTCTGATGTTCATTCATGTTTGTTTCATGCTATAACTAGTAGTAAAGAGGAAGAGATTGAAGAAGAGGCCACTTGAATTGAGGTGCTAAAGCAATCACGACACATGTTTGAATTTTGTGATAAACTTTGAAAGACTTTGATTCATATCAGAAGCAACAAGCAGAAAGCTTATTGTGATTTATTGAATGGTAGATGCACTTAGTGAAGTTTTGTTAAATAGCATAGACTAAAACATTGCGGTACATCAAAATAAAGATTTCTTAAAATAGAGAAATCAATATCGTAAACCCTCGCAATCACACAGCTGACGTTTACCTGGTGTAGCTTATCCACTTTTGGTGCATAAAATAGACATCAGCTATGTGTATTATTATGTGAATTTTGGAATAACACATTAAAAAAAACATTGGATGGAAACACCAAGATGCAAATATACTCTATGAATTCAAAACATATGCACTCAATTCACCCTTCGCCAGGAGTTTGATTGACAAGTGATTGGATCCATCATAACGCAGAATTTTCCCAACAAAAAAACCAGACAGCAAAAACTTGAAGTCTTGAAGTCTTTCTGTGGTAGAAACAACATACCTTCTGGTGTTCATTCATGTTTATTTTGTGCTATAACTAGTAGGAACAGATGATCAGTTGGATATTCTTTACAAAAACTGTCACTTTAGAAAGCCTTTATTAACCCCCTGGAGCCGTATGAATTACTTTTATAATGGATAGATACGGTTATTTGGGCTTCAAAATCTAGGGCACCATTCACTCCCATTATAAAGCTGGGAAAAGCCAGGATATTTTTTAGTATAACTCCGATTGTGTTTGGCTGAAAGAAGAAACTCCTATACAAATTGGATGGCAATGATTTTGGGCCCTCCAATAAAACGTTTGTCTGAAAATGAAAATGCATTTTCGAACAAACATTTCCATGTTCGGTGCATGACTAATTACTGAGGATTTTATATTCAGGTTTAGTTGAGGTGGGATTTAAGTACAAAAAACTATTTTGGTGAACCTGACAACTTATTAAGAAAAGGAGACAACTTCCTTTTAATTTCAAAACAGACAACAGTCCTTCAGGTCTTTCAATTTAAAGCACTATTCGAGAGCTGCCCTTGAAACAAGGTTGTCTGGAAAACCATGCAGCCATTAGCATACGCAAACACTGAGCTAGATGAGATGATCCTTTTAAAATGTGATTCAGGATTAATCCTGATGACCTATAGCTGAATCACATATAACCCCGCTTTCAGAGAGCAATTAGTTTAGTATTTTATCCTCCCCTTCCATCTTACACAAACACAACACACATTTAGAGCTGAAAGCAAGTCTACTCTTAACGTTAAATAAATCTATAATGGAAATACAGTTACTGGGGCCTTTATCATGACAAATATCAAAACAGGCCATCAGTCATTTGTTTAGGAAATGACTTTGGACTTCATGACCACCGTAAGCTCCCAGCCAATTACGCTCATTCCCCTATCTCTCTCTCTCAGCATTCCAGGTTTGAACACTCTTTGTCTGTCTCTTTTATGTATTATCCTCTGTTCTAGGTCTGTCTTGGTGAAACAGGGGAGATGTATTCATTATCTGACAAAAACTTAGATCTATATATTACCATTTTACTGGGTTACACAAATTGGAGAACTTTTATTGATATTTTGCATGAATTGTCTATTTTCAATAGTAAAGTGATGTACAAAGCCCAGCTCACACAGAAGCCGTGTTCAAACCATGCAGCTTTCTGTTGGTCAAAGCAATGAATACGCAAGACCAACTTGAATTGAACATGTTGCAGAATCTTCAAAGGACAATCTTGTGGATTTCTATTGAAACGACTGGATTTCGTCCATCAAAATTAGCTGAAAAACGTGACCAATTAAACCTTGTTTATATATATTAAAAATGTTAATACATATTCCAGGTTATTGTGCATGACTCATAACATCTTTCTTTGGAATGTAGAAGTTTACGAAATATTATACTAGAAATATGATGCACTACTGAAGTAAAACAGGATTTAAATGCCATTTCACATTAATTTGTCTAACCGACCAATACTTGGTAACCCACCTTATGTAGGACAAAACTGTAGAATTGACCAATGATATGACATATTTCTTAATGTGTTTAAAACATTTGTAAGTGGATACAATTATTCAGTGAACCATTAAATTTTAGTAAGTTGTTGTAGTAAGTTGCACAAGTTTTAAAACAGAAGAATCTCAATCCAATCTAGCATCTGTGGGATGTGCTGAACAAACAATTCCGATCCATGGAGGCCCCACCTCACAACTTACAGGACTTAAAGGATCTGCTGCTATCATTTTGGTGCCAGATACCACAGCACACCTTCAGGGTCCATGCCTCGACGGGTCAGCAAAAGGGGGACCAACAAATATTTTTTTCAAGGTTTTGCCTGATCGGTGTATGTATTATGATCATATAATTGCAATTAACTAAAACTGCATTATAGTTTAAAGGGTTAGTTCACCCAAAAAAGAAAATTCTGTCATGAAATTAAAGTCATTAAACCAAAATTCTGTCATTACCCGCACGAACGCGTTGGAGATTAATAATGTGTAAATAAAGTAAATTATGGTTTTTTTTTTTTTTTTTGGCGTAAACAAAGCACCCTTTATAAACTTGAGGTTAAACCACTGGAGTCACATGGATTCATTTTGTGATGTATTTACTAACTTTCTTGGGTAGTTTCGTAGCTGTCTATGGAGGGACAGAAAGCTCTCAGATTTAATTAAAAAGATCTTAATTTTTGTTTTGATTTCAATTAAATTTTTTGGGTGAACTAATCCATTAAATGTATATGATCGGAATGTTTTTATAGTAAATTTTAGCATGCCGTTTTATCTCAATGTTAATTCCACTAAATTCCTTCAGCAGTTTTGACTAATCAAAAGCACAATTTGCCTACAGTCAGATACCGCTCTGTGCTTCTGAAGGTGATCCAGAAGTTTTTCTCCATCTCTGAAAGTCAAGCGTACAATCATCTCACTCTCCACCTGCTGATTTAATGATGAAACCACTGAGCCGCTTCATTGCCGCCTCGCGAGTGTGTTATAATGTCTAGTCTCTGCCTCACAGCACTCATCTTCTTTCTGCATCGCAAACATGGGCGTCATCTTTTTGTGGTCTTTTACTTTGCAAGCATCTTCTGCCACTAGATAGTAAATAGATGGGCTTCGCAGAGTTAAGGGTAGCTCAAATTGATTTACTTGCTCAAACAATTTGTTCTTGCTTTGCACTGGCTAAATGACTTCACAGCCATTGATCCATTGACATGACACATCGTCCTGTATTTACCATTTTTTGTCTTCTCGCTTTGGCTTATTGTTTACCTTCACTTTATAAAGACCATGAAAAGTTAACTTTAAAGGATGTATTTATTTATTATTTAAAATAAAAAAAATCTATTAAATAAGCAATAAATGCGGCAAAAAAACTAAATTTCCCACTTGATTCATTTAAAGCTTTTAATTTTTTGGTGGGTCATTTTTGTCATTTATTTCAGGAATAAGCGTGTCTAAACTTGGATAATGCATAGTACTCAATTCCTGCTGAACTTAAAGTTTAATTGGGAGGAATAATTCAAGTCTAGATACATTTTAATGATCCTGAGAGCCAGCAAATTTTGTCTGTTGAGGGCATTGACTATAACATTTCCCGGTTTGACATCTTCGACTTTTTTGTATTTTTTTTTTGTATTTATTAAAGAAATAAATAATAAATTCATAAATTAAATATATAATATATTTTAGTTTTTGACATAAAAGAGAAAAAGCTCAGTATGATGTCTGCACTTCACAATCTCCTAGAGCTCAACCAAAATAGAATATATAGAATATAATCTCCTAGAGCTCAATTCCTTGCAAGCAAACATACCTGATGTCTCTTTACATTTCACGTTCTTCGAGCCCTTTGGCTGTTAGAGGCTTAACCGACTGAAAAAATATATGCAGCTGGGGCACAACACCATTAGGCGAGTATTTTCACTCAGTAGACAAAAGCTTTTTACAGACATACTACAAGTGGAGAGAAAGTGTCTGCATCAGGCAGTCCACATCTGTAGCTGTCATTACTCTTAGTGGTATTGGCAGAACAAGAACAGCAGTAAACAATAACAGACCTCCAGTGTGTATCATGGATGAATCTGCCCATATGCTCACAAACACAAGGTAATCTGTGGGGTTTGGGTTGTGTGTGTGTGTGCGTGTGTGCGTGTTATGTATATAGCCTTGGCTGAGGAAAAAGTCTGTCTCTTTTAAACTGAACCGGTTCATTGGAGATTCATACATGTAATATGGGTAGAACATCGCCAGCACCTGGTCAGCAGGTGGGGCTAGTACACTGTTTGGGCTGACTATTGACCAACCACTTCCAGCAATAATTGACTACTTCATAAACATTACAAACAACTTATGGCACGTCAAGCCAAAGCAGAGCTATTAAATGCATGACAATGTTGATTGGAGTGGAATTAAAAGTTGGAATTAAATACGAAAATGGAGCCAGATCTGAATGTGAGCTTGCTAAAACAATGCCTAGAAAAGCTATTCGGCTAATGGTTAACATCGTTGAAAACACATACAAATGTACTATGCAAACAGAATGGAAGGCATCTGTGAAAAAATAGAACAAAATTAAACAAACAAACAAAAACAACAACAAAAAAGCTGCAAAAATGGTGTTAACAGGTTTGCATATTTTGCCAAAATTAGGGACTAGCAAGGTTGGGACCAAATAATAGTTTGTAGTTATTGATAAACGTATATTATTATAGATTATGTGAAATTATGCTATATTATTTTAATTTTTGGTTAAAATCTCGGAGGTGGGACAGGCCAAAATCACCAAAATCATACGAGGAATATTTGTTGTTTTCAAAAAAGGAAAACAACAAATATTGGATGATAGACTAATATCATGAAAGGAAAGGGGGGAGGATGATAGACTAATATTATGAAAGGAAATTTTTGGTAGTTTTCTTTAAAAAAAATGTTTTGTTACATTATTGCAAAGATAATGCACCAACATGTTGCAGATGAACTAGTGTTTCAAACATTCTGCAAGGACTCACCAATGAAGTTCAGGTAGCCCTCCCCTCCCAGGCTGTGGGTAAGCAGTCGGATCATCTTGTGGAGCTGGATCCCCCGATCAATAACGGAGTTCATTGGAATCAAAGCACTCATGTTGGTGTACATATCCTTGTCCATCAGCCAGAAGGCCAGCGTTTTGTCTCCCACCAGGGCCTGACAGGCAGATCAACAATATGAGCACGAACGGCACATTAGTGAATTGTTTGCAGATTGATGAATAGCTTTTGATTGTTTGCTCTTGTTGTTTTTGGGGGGAGGCAACAACAACCATTTTTTTTGTTCTAAAAAACCCAGCAAATGGGACCATAAAAAACAAAACTGAATACTGGTCTGATTGTAATGATTCAAAACAGCATGTTAGCATCGACTATATAGCAGAGGTGTAAAGTACTTGAGTAATTGTACTTGATTACTGTACTTAAGTATTATTTTGGGGGATTTTTACTTTACTTGAGTACAATTAAAATCAATACTTTTACTTAATTACATTTTTTAAGAAAGTTTTTACTTCTTACAATTTTATTTACAGCCAAAAAGTACTTCTTTTTTGGAGATCACTTCATTCTATTTTCCCTTGATATTACCAAACCAATTGAATTGTGCTGATGCCCAGTTTAATTTAAATGTATTTATTCTGCCAATGAGATTCATTTTCACATTCCATGAAATTGGTCAGACATGTTAATTGGTCCTTTGGAAGTGACGTCATGTCGCATCAAATTACCACAATGCAGCACCTTGACCTGGGCTGTGTTTCCCAAAACCATCGTGAGCCTAAGTTGATCGCAGAGACCATTGGTGGCAATTGTTCTATGATCAAGCTTCATTAAGCTTACGATGGTTTTGGGCACTCACAATTTTGAAAATCAGCTTCTGCTTAAAGGAATAGTTCACCCAAAAATGAAAATGTGATGTTTATCTGCTTACATGTAGGTGTTTTTATTTCTTCAGTAGAACACAAATGAAGATTTTTAACTCCAACCATTGCAGTCTATCAGTCGTATAATGCATGTGAATTGGACATGACTACTAGCATCATCTATGAGAGTAAAAAAAACCTGCACAGACAAATCCATATTAAACGCCGCAGCTCGTGACAACACATTGATGTCCTGAGGCATGAAACGATCGGTTTGTGCGAGAAACTGAACAGTATTTAAATAATATTTTTTACCTCAAAAACGATCTATGTCTGACACCCGTTCAGCGTGCCATCACTTCCGGTAAGTGTGGTCAATGTACATAATAATAATAATAATAATATTAATGTTACATGTATATAGCGCTTTTTTGGGTACTCAAATCGCTTTACATATAGAAGGGGGAAATCTCCTCAACCAACACCAATGTGCAGCACCACCTGGATGATGCGACAGCAGCCATATTGCGCCAGAACGCTTTTGATGGAGAGGAGATGGAGTGATGAAGCCAATCGTATATGGGGATGATTAGGAGGCCATAATAGACAGAGGCCAATTTGGCCAGGATGCCGGGGTTACACCCCTACTCTTTATCGGAGGACATCCTAGGATTTTTTTTTAAGACCACAGAGAGTCAGGATATCGTTTAACGTCTCATCTGAAGGACGGTGCTCTTTGACAGTATAATGTCCCCTACTGGGGTGTTAGGACCCATACAGACCACAGGGTGAGCACCCCCTGCTGGCCTCACTAACACATCTACCAGCAGACACCTGGTTTTCCCAGGAGGTCTCCCATCCGTGTACTGACCATGCTCAGCCCTGCTTAGCTTCAGTGGGAAACAAGTCTTGGGCAAAAGAGTGATATGGCTGCAAATGATCAGACAGAGTGCCGGAAGTGATCTCTCGCACACATCTCTACGCCAGATTGTGTACATTGACCTCACTTACCGGAAGTGATGGCATGCTGAACGGGTGTCGGACATAGAACGTATTCGAGGTAAACATTTTTTACAAATACCGTTTCTCGCACAAACCGATCGTTTTGTGTCTTAGGACATCAATGTGTCGTTACGAGCTGCGGGGTTTAATATGGATTAGTCTGTGCATGTTTTCTTTTTACTTTCATAGATTTTGTTTCCATTTACATGCATTATACGACTGACAGACTACAATTGTTGGAGTTAAAAATCATCATTTGTGTTCTATTGAAGAAACAAAGACGCCTACATCTTGGATACCCTGGAGATAAGCAGATAAACATCGAATTTCCATTTTTGGGTGAACTATCCCTTTAAGTTAAATCCGAGGTTTTACAACTTTGAGTAGCATGTTGCATACAGGCATTAGGTAGTAGTCTTATAGTTTGATAATTAAATACCATTAAATTCAAACAGTTCTAAAGCAGAATAAAACCTTGTATGTGGTTCATGCACTTCATGTTTTTAGAGATTAAAAGCTTAAAGAAGAATCTCTAGTTTTCATTCTTGCTGTTACTTTTACTTTTTTAAAACTCAAGTACAATTTTAATGTGGTACTTTTTCACTTTTACTCAAGTATGATTCTGGCCAGATACTTTTTCTTTTAATTGAGTAAAAATTTCATTCAGTACTTGTACTTTCACTTGAGTAACATTTTTGAGTACTTTTTACACCTCTGCTATATAGTAACTGCACAATAGCTTAAATAGTTCACCCAAAATGAACATTCTGTCAATAATTACTCACCCTTGTGTCGTTTCAAACCCCTTAAGACTTTCGTTCATCTTCTGAAATTTTTTTAAAGATATGTTTGATGAAAAGATCGCTATATATGCTGAACAGATTGAGTTTAGGCTTGTATTGACATGTAAACATTCATCAACTCACACATCAGTTATGATAATCAGCAGCTCAAGCATGTTCGAACCAATGAGGTTCATTCTCGTGTTACGCAGCACGTTTGAGCTTCAGCAAGAACCAATGAGGTTCATTCTCGTGTTACGCAGCCCGTTAGAGCTTCAGCAAGAACCAATGAGGTTCATTCTCGTGTTACGCAGCCCGTTTGAGCTTCAGCAAGAACCAATGAGGTTAATTCTCGTGTTACGCAGCACGTTTGAGCTTCAGCAAGAACCAATGAGGTTCATTCTTGTGTTACGCAGCCCGTTTGAGCTTCAGCAAGAACCAATGAGGTTCATTCTCGTGTTACGCAGCCCGTTTGAGCTTCAGCAAGAATCAATGAAGTTAATTCTTGTGTTACGTAGCACGTTTGAGCTTCAGCAAGAACCAATGAGGTTCATTCTTGTGTTACGCAGCACGTTTGAGCTTCAGCAAGAACCAATGAGGTTAATTCTTGTGTTACGCAGCACGTTTGAGCTTCAGCAAGAACCAATGAGGTTAATTCTCGTGTTACGCAGCACGTTTGAGCTTCAGCAAGAACCAATGAGGTTCATTCTTGTGTTACGCAGCACGTTTGAGCTTCAGCAAGAACCAATGAGGTTCATTCTTGTGTTACGCAGCACGTTTGAGCTTCAGCAAGAACCAATGAGGTTCATTCTCGTGTTACGCAGCACGTTTGAGCTTCAGCAAGCACCAATGAGGTTCATTCTCGTGTTACGCAGCAAGTTTGAGCTTCCACAAGAACCAATGAGGTTCATTCTTGTGTTACACAGCATGTTTGAGCTTCCGCAAGAACCACTGGGGGTTCATTCTCATGTTATGCAGCACTGCAAGAACCAATGAGGTTCATTCTTGTTATGCAGCACGTTTGAGCTTCCGCAAGAACCAATGAGGTTCATTCTTGTGTTATGCAGCACGTTTGAGCTTCAGCAAGAACCAATGAGGTTAATTCTTGTGTTATGCAGCACTTTTTAGCTTCCGCAAGAACCAATGAGGTTCATTCTTGTGTTACGCAGAACGTTTGCGCTTCGTAAATAACCAATGAGGTTCATTCTCGTGTTACGCAGCACGTTTGAGCTTCAGCAAGCACCAATGAGGTTCATTCTTGTGTTACGCAGCAAGTTTGAGCTTCCACAAGAACCAATGAGGTTCATTCTCGTGTTACGCAGCACTTTTTAGCTTCCGCAAGAACCAATGAGGTTCATTCTTGTGTTACGCAGCACGTTTGAGCTTCCACAAGAACCAATGAGGTTCATTCTCGTGTTACGCAGCACTTTTTAGCTTCCGCAAGAACCAATGAGGTTCATTCTCGTGTTACGCAGCACATTTGAGCTTCCACAAGAACCAATGAGGTTCATTCTTGTGTTATGCAGCACTTTTTAGCTTCCGCAAGAACCAATGAGGTTCATTCTTGTGTTATGCAGCACTTTTTAGCTTCCGCAAGAACCAATGAGGTTCATTCTTGTGTTACGCAGCACGTTTGAGCTTTCACAAGAAACAATGAGGTTCATTCTTGTGTTATGCAGCACGTTTGAGCTTCGTAAAGAACCAATGAGGTTCATTCTCGTGTTACACAGCACGTTTGAGCTTCAGCAAGCACCAATGAGGTTCATTCTTGTGTTACGCAGAAAGTTTGAGCTTCCACAAGAACCAATGAGGTTCATTCTCGTGTTACGCAGCACGTTTGAGCTTCCACAAGAACCAATGAGGTTCATTCTCGTGTTACACAGCCCATTTGAGCTTCAGCAAGAACAAATGAGGTTCATTCTTGTATTACGCAGCCCGTTTGAGCTTCCGTAAGAACCAATGAGGTTTATTCTCATGTTACGCAGTAAGTTTGAGCTTCAGCAAGAACCAATGAGGTTCATTCTTGTGTTACGCAGCACGTTTGAGCTTCAGCAAGAACCAATGATGTTCATTCTCGTGTTATGCAGCACGTTTGAGCTTCAGCAAGAGAACCAATGAGGTTAATTCACGTGTTACGCAGCATGTTTGAGCTTCAGCAAGAGAACCAATAAGGTTCATTCTCGTGTTACGCAGCACGTTTGAGCTTCAGCAAGAACCAATAAGGTTCATTCTCGTGTTACGCAGCAGATTTGAGCTTCTGCAAGAACCAATGAGGTGCATTCTCGTGTTATGCAGCACGTTTGAGCTTCAGCAAGTGGTTTATTCTAACGCATCAAGCAGGTTCAGTTGAGCTTCTGTTTATGGTCGTTGATCAATGTTAATATGTGAATAAAAGACTAAATCTTTAATAAATCTAAATAAATCTGTCCATCATATAAAGTGATCAAGTCTCCTCAGAAAATGTGGACTAAACCGCTCGATTCATATGGATTAGTTTTACGATATCTTAATTAACTTTTTGAAGCGTCAAAGTGGTAGTTTCTCTCCTACCATTCATAGCGAAAACTCTTGAGCGAGTTGTTTTCAACCAGGTTTCCTCCTTCCTCTCACATAATAATCAGCTGGACGTCAACCAATCAGGTTTCAAAAGGGGCCACTCCACAGAGACTGCACTACTGTCATTCACTGAAGCCCTGCGGATAGCTAAAGCTGATTCCAAATCATCAGTCCTCGTCTTGCTCGATCTATCTGTGGCCTTTGACATGGTCAATCATCAGATTCTTCTGTCCACCCTCTCATCACTGGGCATCACAGGGACTCCACTCCTTTGGTTTGAGTCTAATCTCACACGTAGGTCTTTCAAGGTTTCCTGGAGAGGAGAGGAATCCCAAGCACATCAACTGACCACGGGGGTTCCTCAGGGCTCAGTGCTTGGTCCTCTCCTCTTCTCCATCTACACTACTTCATTGGGACCCATCATTCAGGCACATGGATTCTCATACCACTGCTATGCTGATGACACTCAGCTCTACCTTTCATTTCAACCAGACGACCCCACAGTAGCTGCACAAATCTCCAGCTGTCTGGCTGACATCTCTGCATGGATGAGAAAACATCACCTGCAGCTCAACCTGGCAAAGACAAAGAGTTTCTCATCTTCCCCGCCAGTCCCACTATACAACATGACTTCACCATCCAGTTAGGTACATCCTTGATTCCCCCCTCAAAGTCAGTCAGAAATCTTGGAGTAACATTTGATGATAAGTTGTCCTTCAGAGAACACATTTCTAAGACAGCTCGCTCATGCCGGTTTGTGCTCCACAACATCAGGAAGATTAGACCGTTCCTAACAGAGCACGCAACACAGCTTCTTACAGGTACTGTACAGGCCCTGGTTATTTCTAGACTTGACTACTGCAATGTGCTTATGGCTGGACTCCCCTCTTGTGCGATCCAAACACTTCGAACGATCCAGAATGCAGCAGCAGCCCAAAAGGACCCACGTCACACCTCTCTTCATCTCCCTGCACTGGCTTCCACTTGCTGCTTGCATCAAGTTTAAGGTGCTGACACTTGCCTACAGAGCCACCACGTGCTCAGCTCCTGCATACTTTGACTCGATTCTACAAATCCACACCCCCACCAGAAGCCTTCGCTCAGCTAAAGAGCGACGGCTTGTGGTACCATCACAGGCAAAAAATCCCTTTCCAGAACATTTTCATTCAACTTTCCCAGCTGGTGGAACGATCTTCCCAACGCCATCCGAAATGCAGAATCATTGACAACATTCAAAAGTCAACTAAAAACTCAGCTCTTCCGTGAGCACTTAACCTCATTAAAAAAATAAAAAAATAAAAACAAATCTTTCCTTTCCTCTTTCTCCTCCCTATTCTAGCCTGTGCTACACTGAGCAATGTACACAGTCTCAGTATTTCAGGCACTTGTTGCGCTTACTTGACTCTTAATGACCAATCGCTTTGTGTACCCCCAAGCTGTAAGTCGCTTTGGATAAAAGCGTCTGCTAAATGCATAAATGTAAATGTAAATGTAGTTGCATAGACTGTCAATGGAGGGACAGAAATCTCTCAGGATTTCATCAAAAATATCTTAATTTGTGTTCTGGAGATGAACGAAAGTCTTACGGGTTTAAAACGACATGAGGGTGAGTAATTAACGACAGAATTTTCATTTTTGGGTGAACTTTTTAATTAACTTAAAAGATCCATAAACCAAAGTATAAGCAATAACAATAATGATGTTTGCCTTAAACACCAGTAAGCTTGTCATGCTAAAATCATTCCGTTCAAAATTTGACTTTTTTGTATTGGACTGAGAAACGAATCAGATAAGAGGGACGAGAGGGACATAAGCACCACAGCTCAATAAGTTCAGCACTGAGCCAAGGTCCCAAAATCTGTTAATATTTTAAGACACATCTGCCCATTCAATGGAAACTTTATTGCAATGCTAAACAGTCGGTCTATTGATGAAGTGTCAAAGTAAAGTTTTACTAGTTTTAGCACGTTTCAACTCAGACTCAGTCAAGTGTCTCATATTGAGTAGCACAAATCGTTATTCCCAGACCTTGGAAACAGAACACAGAGAGAAAAACAAAGAGAACAAAGGAAGACAGGAGAAAAACAACAACAATCTCTTCTAGTTGTGGCGTTAGAATGTGTACAAAAAGGATGGATGTGCTAATTTCTCATTTCACCCTCGTCCCTAGAGGACTACAACCTGTTTTGACATCAATTTCCATTCCCAATGACACATTGATTACATTTCCTTTAGTCCATGCTGGAGAAATTAAGGTATTCTGGTGGCAGTACCTGGTCATGGCTCTCGGCGTAAGCAATGCATTTCTCGCCGTATCGTCTGTTGGTCATCGTGAACGCAATATTTCCCATGTTCCAATCTTCGTCCTTGAATTCCTTAAGGATCTGAGAATGGAAAAGAACGAATAAATACATGGAAAACAAGTGAACGGAGAGGAGAAGAAACAATTATCTCACAGTACACAGGGCTTCCATCTTTTCTTGTTCTCTAGTCAATTGTTCAGTACTTTGACCTAAACATCCATGTCCATTGCTAGTCTAGCCGAAAGCCGGATTTCATTTTCATCTGGCAGCCTGGGCGCCATTTCTAAAGTATATGAATCCATCATACCGCAGTAATGCACTCTACAGTGAGATTATGAAAGAGATTAGGATGCTAATGTTGTTGTTTATTTTATTTGAGTAATATTGATTTTTTTTTTCTTTTTTTTTTAAATTTTCTGAGGATTGCCATTTCAGAGAAAATGTCCCTAACTAACTAAAAGTAGCAACACTTCTGATTTAACTTAGCTTTTCAGTTGTCGGACAGCAGCTCAGTTCAGTTTTAGTAACTACTTTTTCCAATGCGTAGCTGTGTAGAATGAACAAAACAATGCTAGGACAAAAGGCTAGACCTGAAATTGAGGTCACTTAAAATCTTTCCCTCAGCCATAGCACTCATATGTGCAATTTAAATATGCACATATTCAATTTACAACCTACATTATGGGAGTAAGAGGGTTGGTAGTGGCTCTTCAGAACAAACTTGATCTAAACAGTGCACCGTAATTTAAATAAAGTTCCTGAATATTATTTGCATATTTTCTGGCTTAATTAATTATTAAATAATAATACAAATAATAAAGAAACATACAATGTTAATATAAAAAAAATATTAAAATATTCCAAAATACTACTTTTAATAAAGCATTAAATAAATGTAAATAAATGATACACATAATACAGTAATAAAGAAATGTACAAAAAAAATTATATCATACATTTTCCTAAATTTATTCCATGAATATTATTTACATATTTCAATATACTAATTCTTAATAAATTCTTAAATATTCTTTGCAAATGTGTTCATCCTTTTTATTCATTTTAAATATCGATAATATAAATGTTTCTAAATGTATCCCCTGTATATTATTTACATATTCCAATATGCTATTTTAATAAAGCATTACATTTAAATAAATGATGCAAATGATACAAGTAATAAAGAAATGTACAAACCATTTTAATATTATAATTTTTCCTTTTATCATTTGTACTCATTTTAAATATCAATAATACATATTTTCCTAAATGCATCCCCTGAATATTATTTAGATACTAAATATACTGAATCTTAATAAATTACATAATTTAAATATTTAATAAAATTATAAATTTGCATATAAAATAAATATTATACATTTTCCTAAATGCATTTCCTGAATATTATTTACATATTTCAATATACTATTCTTAATACAGCATTAAATAAATGTAAATAAATTATAAAAATGATAATATAAAATGCCCTAAATCATTTAATCTACTATTAAAATAATTAATAATAAAATTATAAATACATTTGTGAAAATGTAAATGTGTAAATAATTTATAAAGTATTAATAATACACATTGAATAAGCATAATTGTTTTTCATTGATGTACCATATTTGAATGAAAATTGAATTTATTGATTTCCATAACAGGAAAAAACGTTTAACCATAACAGGATAAACTGAAATGGTTAACTTGTTAGTGAGGATGTATCAAATACTACTTCTGTATATAAATGTGAAGGCTGCTTTCTGAAGGCCGCATGTAAACGTCATATTATATGAATTTATTCATCCGAAACGAAAGCTTACAACCTGCAAGTTAAGTTTAGCTGTAAGAACAAATGGTACTCCCAAATTAAGTATACTAAAACTTAAGTATGCTGTGGGGCTTTAAAAACTGCTGGTGCAACTCTACCCAGAGTTCATCAGGAGGGTAAAATAAATGAAAGATTGATATGATCTTAATTTTGATACTTAAGGTCCATCCCAAAAAAAATCATCCGTGTGATGATAACACTCAATTCTGCACAAACCACATTTATGGTGTATGCTATCAGATGGTGAGATAACAAGAAAGCTATGCTAATGAAAAGAAATGCTGTGAGGAAGTCATTATAGTGGCATCTGTCACCCATCACATCTCTGCCACCCTATGAATGGAAAGAGCCAACATCCTCTGCTCCTAAAGCTGAGACTTTACTCACCACAATTAATCATCCAACTCTAACTCAAATGTCTTCCAACTCTACTATTCACCCTTAGCCCTGTGACAGTCAGCACATCTCATCCTCTTACAATGAGAATATATCACTGGAACAGAACAGAGATGTTCAGCTTGTGGGAAGACAGAAAAACTCAAAGACAGTGTCCAACACGAATTTGAAAACCTGTCATGAATGCAAATTTATTTAGCAAAAAAGGGATGTGATTCAAACGCCCACCTTTTAGAGTGCAAAAACAAATGTCTACCCTTGTAAAAAAAAAAAAAAAAAAAAAAGTGTGCTTAATTGTACTGAATGTGCACTTGTAGTGTACTTCAAACCTTAAAAGTATATCTTGCAGTTAAATTAATATTACTGAAATAAAAGGCCACTTAAAGAGGCACTGTTTAAAACCTGTATGAGTTTCTTTGTTCTGCTGAACACAAAAGAAGATATTTTGAAGAATGTTTGTAACAAAGCAGATAGAGCAACCATTGACCACCAGAGTAATTTTCCCTACTATGGTAGTCAATGGTTGCTTTGTTACAAACATTCTTCAAAATATCTTCTTTTGTGTTGAGCAGAACAAAGAAACTCATACAGGTTTGGAACAACTTGAGGGTGAGTAAATGATGACAGAATTTTCATCTTTGGGTGAACTATCCCTTTAAAGGGGCTATATGCAACTTTTTCCCCAAAATAAACGTAACAATAGCCTTTTTATTTGACCATTAATGAGTCAAACATCTCCTGATGAGCATACTGACACCTTGTCCGCTCACAGTGGGTGCACCTATAAGCCTGTATCCTATTTTTCCTATTTTCTGGCGGGTCGTTTTTTCCCGCGCTGTCTGCGGATGTGACGTCACCACCGCTGCGAGAGCGAGCAGAAAATAAGAGCAGTTCTGTTTTTTGGCCACAGGTGTCAGTCGTGAGTTTAAATTTCAGAAAAACGCATATAGCCCCTTTAAGTACAATGTTAAACAATACACTTTTAAATAATGCCAAATTAAATGTTCAATCTCCACAGTGCACAAACTAAGGTCAACAAATACAACTGTTGATTTTATTAATGTATTAGTAAATGTTGAAATTAACCAACATTAATAAATAACTTTGGAAAACCAGTAGCCACAGTGGCTGGTGAGCAAAAAAGTTAATGTCAAGCCCTGGGTGGGATGACTGGGATCATGCTTTCAGTGCTAGCAGGTTAAAATGAGCATTTCCCAGATCACCTATTGCACCTTTAAGTTCAGCTTGTATACATTTAAACTATAATACATTTTCATTTAATTGCAAATAGCGTGCAATTACAGTACACTATATTGACAAAAGAGCTGGCTTGCAGTCTCCACTCTTATTCATCCCAAAGGTGTTCTATTGGGTTGAGGTCAGGACTCTGTGCATGGCAGTCAAGTTCCTCCACACCAAACTCGCTCATCCATGTCTTTATGGACCTTTTTTTTTTTTACCATGCTTTGTGCACTGGTGCGCAGTCATGCTGGAACAGGAAGGGGCCATCCGCAAACTGTTCCCACAAAGTTGGGAGCATGAAATTGTCCAAAATGTCTTGGTATGCTGAAGCATTAAGAGTGGCACAATGCAGTCAGACAAGTACCGTTCTCCTGGCAACTGCCAAACCCAGGCTCGTCCATCGAATTACCAGAATTACGATGCTTTGCATTGCACTTGGTGATGTAAGGCTTGGATGCTCGGCCATTAGAACCCATTCCATGAAGCTCTCTACGCACTGTTCTTGAGCTAATCTGAAGGCCACACAAAGTTTGGAGGTTTATTGACTCTGCAGAAAGTTGGCGACTTTTGCGCACTGTGTGCCTCAGCATGCGCTGACCCCGCTCTGTGATTTTACATGGCCTACCACTTCATGGCTGAGTTGCTGTTGTTCCCAATTGCTTCCACTTTGTTATAATACCACTAACAGTTGACCGTGGAATATTTAGTAGTGAGGACATTTCACAAATGGACTTATTGCACAGGTGGCAACCTATCACGGCACAACGCTTGAATTCACTGAGCTCCTGAGAGCGACCCATTCTTTCACAAATGTTTGTAGAAGCGTCTGCATGCCTACGTGCTTGATTTTATACACCAGTGGTCATGGAAGTGATTGGAACACCTGAATTCAATGATCTGGAGGGGTGTCCCGATACTTTTGGCAATATAGTATATGTGTCTGACAACATTACATTAAGTTCAAAAGTCTATTCTTTTAATATATATTATTTCTGTAATAAGTACTATTTTTACAAATGTATTATTTTCCATTATTACCCCTATGAAAAATATAAGCACCATCTGACAGAGAAACATCCTTTACAGTAAAAACACAGAGTTGTCTGTAGTTTTACTAACAACAACATCTCAAGTTCTACACACCAGCAATTTTCCAACGGCATACAAAGGAGAAGGAAAAACTTTTTTGTATTCCTCACATCACTCATGGCAATCTGTTCATGTTGTGTGTCTTTGCCTCACACACATACACACACCCACCCCACAGGCCCCTATGCAGTCCACGGCGCACTGTCTGACTGACAGCAGTGAGGGAAGCCCATGAGAGTGACAGGCAGCCATGTGCTGGGTAAGATTGGGCCTGACAGCTGACTGACACGCAGGAAAACCTTTATATTAGCCCACAGCCAAACAATCAATGGAGAGACAAAAAAGCCAGGTGTGTTGTAACTGTCACTACCGCTGCAATGAAGAGTCTGCTGAAACGAGAACTGAAAGCCATCGCTCTTCATCTTCAGCCATCTCTTTGTTTATCGCTCAGGGTGTGTTCTGTTCGGGAAACCTCCGAATCACACCATGTGACACCTTCAAAACATCTTATATTTAAACATGGCAGTTGCAGGTTGTTGTATAACAGTGTTTATGTCGATTGCAGGTTACTGGAAAAGAATGGACAATGGCCAAACAGAAGCACACAATTGGATAAATAATGTATATGCCAAACAATAAGATTTATTTGCAGTATAATGTGTCAAAAATAGAAATTCTGATAAATATATTATTTATACTTAACTTAATCACAATCATGGGCGTCGGAACCATTGTATGTGGGTGGGACAAGACCCACCCACTTTTTACGATCAATGATATTGGACCCACTCACTTTTATTGTCTCTAACATTCAGCACGTCTGTTTACCTATCCCTAATGGATAAACACTTATTATTAAACACACGTTAGACGCTTTATTTCCACTTTTCTAATATTTTCTTCATTTTTATTGAAAATAAATGCCTTTCCGATCTGATATGTGATGGGAAAAGGGAGCAGATTGAGCTCTGTGAAAGGCGGACTCGAACCGCGGGTCGATTTGTGTCAAAACTAGATGCCGCGCGTCTTACCCCTACACTACTGCCGCTCTCAATAATGTGGAGATTTCCGTAATTTTGTCTTTCCCAACTATACGTTTAGCAACATAAGACCCACCCACATTTCTTTTGCTTCCGACGCCCATGATCACAATAATAAGAATAATAATGATAATTTTATTCTTATTCTTAATAATAATAATAATAATAATAATAATAATAATAATAATAATAATAATGTTTTTCCCATTCAGCCAATACATGTCAAAGGCCAGAAAGAAATCCGAACTAAATTGTGAAAAGAAAAAGAAAAAGAAAAAAAACCACAACAAGAACAATAATAACATAAAAATAACATTACAACATTTATTTCCATAAAGAGGTGCATCTACTTTTGGTCAAGATCTTGTATTGACAATGCAAGAGTCAAGCACTCTGTAAAGTCTCCTCCAGTACACAGGGCCATTTCTAGCCATTCTGACGCCCTAGGCGAAATCCTTATTGGTGCCCCCAGTCAAATTTTAAAAAGCAACATTGGTATTACTAGTATTAATTAACAAATACATACATACCAAATTATATTTGTATATATTTGTTAATAAGGATTCAAATTAATAGCCAGATGCCTGTATAGCCCTAGGCCTATAATATATAGCCTATATTTGTGCAGTCCCTAGTTGCTAAGAAATTGTTCTCAGACATAACTACATAATTATTATGTGTTATTAGTATTTCACATGGAAGTAATAAGAATAAATACTGATTCAGTGTGGTTTTTGTTACTCATTGATGCGTGAACTTCCCCTTTAAATAACGCAACGCTTTGCCCTGTGTGTACGACACTGCTTGCATTAAGCACTATTTGAACTGAATGAATCGATTCAGCATTCAACACCATCCGTAAAGATACGTTAAATTCGTCAACGTTATTTAATAAAGGATGTATTCATGTTGTGAATTTGCACATTTTATTATACCATTTTTAAATTGGCCGCTAAAGTTTTATAAGGGACAATTACAAAACACACTGATTCTTTTAACAATGCATTGGCGCAAAAACATTTTGGAGGTGCAATTAAGAGAAGAAAGCTTTATAGAGTCAAAATATAACTGCACACTCACTTAATCATGAAATTCTGAAGTAAGTGTGCAGTTATATTTTGCCTCTAACATACACACCGAGCAATGCTATCTGCCCGATCACAGCGTGATTTCTAGACTGCCACAAATACTGCCCTAACAAAATACAGATTTGTACCTGTTATTTTAATTGGCCTTAAGTTTGAATTTAGCTTTATTTTATGGTTAAAAAAGTGTTACCTTGCCAAAGCATTGACCGAGTTCATTGATCTAATGGTGTTGTTGAGCGCTCCAAACGCGAACTTTTTTGACAGTAGCCTACTCTGATCTGATGGCATATAGGAATCGTCAGATTGACAGTTCTCTGATCCAATAGTGAGGGGGAACTAGTGGCGGCGGCAATAACATTTTAGGGTGGCTGTGACACCCTTTACACACAAACATCTAGTGCCAGATATGCGCTTATTGGCGCCCCCCTACTGATGGCGCCCTAGGCGACCGCCTGGTTTGCCTATGCCTAAAAACGGCCTTGCCAGTACATCCCAAAGACATTCAGTGAATTTAAGGTCTGGACTCAGAGGTGCCAATTCATGTTTGAAAAGGATTCTTCATTCTCCCTCCCAACCATTCTTTTACAGTTTCAGCCTGAAACATCTTGACATTGTTATGCTGGAATATGGCCATGATGTGTCTTCCTACATTGTTGTTTAAGAAATTAAAAGCTACACACTCCAACAAATAGGGTTAAAAGAATGGTTGCCAAACATATAACATGTTAGAAACATAATCACTGCAATAATGATTCCAATCACAGACTCTTAAGTATTTGCCTATTGAAATCCAAACAGAAATGTTTTTTCTCGGCCGGGCAGTGTATTAAGACATTGTTCGACATTTGATTTCTAATCTTGCTACTTTTGATATATTTTGATGATTGTTCCAATTGATCTTTGATGGCTCTGGAATAATAATCATAAGTATATTGTTCTTTTCCTAAAATTGGAGTTTATGGACTTACTATAGTGCACTTAAAAATTGCAAATATGAAAAAAAAGTTTATCTGAGCACTGAACTGTACATTTTTCTTAATTACAATACGGGGCTATTGAATGCTTGAATCTGATTGGTTGACGATCATTCTAAGGTGTGTAATTATTTTCAGGGAAGCACACGGCTAAAGTAGTTCCAGGTAGTTATTGACCGCATTACAGTTCCATATCACTTCACCAAATTATTTCAGTTATTTCAAATGTCTTTACAGCCTACAACAGCAAAAGAACCAAAACCCACAACGACACTGGCCAAGCAAATAAATACATTAAACAATAGGATGAAAACAACAAATTATTTCAATGTTTTTTGGCCACATAATTACGTTTTATTATGTATGGAAAGAACATACTCTCTTTCTCCCGCACTCTCTCCCACTCATACGCATACACACGTTCACAGAGAAACATTGTCAGCGCTGCTTTGACGATTTTATCAGAAAAATAGTTCAGCAACTTCGAAAACAATGACATTTCTCACTCTAATTGTTCATGCCATAACAGTCTTGATTTAAGCATTGTTTGGCGAAGTGAAGGCCATGACCACCACTGTCATTTAATTCAGATTAAAAATACAAAAGTGGTATTGTTTAATGTCTCAAATACCTTATTGTGAAATTGGGAACATTGTTTTTTTAATATGCATTCACCTAAAGGATTATTAGGAACACCTGTTCAATTTCTCATTAATGCAATTATCTAATCAACCAATCACATGGCAGTTGCTTCAATACATTTAGGGGTGTGTTCCTGGTCAAGACAATCTCCTGAACTCCAAACTGAATGTCAGAATGGGAAAGAAAGGTGATTTAAGCAATTTTGAGCGTGGCATGGTTGTTGGTGCCAGACGGGCCAGTCTGAGTATTTCACAATCTGCTCAGTTACTGGGATTTTCACGCACAACCATTTCTAGGGTTTACAAAGAATGGTGTGAAAAGAGAAAAACATCCAGTATGCGGCAGTCCTGTGGGCGAAAATGCCTTGTTGATGCTAGAGGTCAGAGGAGAATGGGCAGACTGATTCAAGCTGATAGAAGAGCAACTTTGACTGAAATAACCACTCGTTACAACCGAGGTATGCAGCAAAGCATTTGTGAAGCCACAACACGCACAACCTTGAGGCGGATAGGCTACAACAGCAGAAGACCCCACCGGGTACCACTCATCTCCACTACAAATAGGAAAAAGAGGCTACAATTTGCACAAGCTCTCCAAAATTGGACAGTTGAAGACTGGAAAAATGTTGCCTGGTCTGATGAGTCTCGATTTCTGTTGAGACATTCAGATGGTAGAGCCAGAATTTGGCATAAACAGAATGAGAACATGGCTCCATCATGCCTTGTTACCACTGTGCAGGCTGGTGGTAGTGGTTTAAGGGTGTGGGGGATGTTTTCTTGGCATACTTTAGGCCCCTTAGTGCCAATTGGGCATTGTTTAAATGCCACGGCCTACCTGAGCATTGTTTCTGACCATGTCCATCCCTTTATGACCACCATGTACCCATCCTCTGATGGCTACTTCCAGCAGGATAATGCACCATGTCACAAAGCTCGAATCATTTCAAATTGGTTTCTTGAACATGACAATGAGTTCACTGTACTAAAATGGCCCCCACAGTCACCAGATCTCAACCCAATAGAGCATCTTTGGGATGTGGTGAAAGAGGAGCTGCGTGCCCTGGATGTGCATCCCACAAATCTCCATCAACTGCAAGATGCTATCCTATCAATATGGGCCAACATTTCTAAAGAATGCTTTCAGCACCTTGTTGAATCAATGCCACGTAGAATTAAGTCAGTTCTGAAGGCGAAAGAGGGTCAAACACAGTATTAGTATGGTGTTCCTAATAATCCTTTAGGTGAGTGTGTATATATATATATAAAAAAGAAAACGTTGAAAGCATTTAATAGTCCACCCTAAAAAAATAGTCAGATTTAGATGGTTAAGTCAATGGAGTGCCATTAACCTAATGAGAGAGGACGAGTCCCAAAATGGAGCACGCTGAGAAATGCAACCCCTAATGATTGTGAGGTGCAGAGGGCCAAATGTGAAGCGCTTCTTTCTGTTTATCTCCTGCCACTACATACCACACAGCTTCCCCACAATTATCATCTGACAGTTTAATTTCTGTCTGATTCTAGATTCTATCAGTCTCTCCTTTGAGTGAGAACTCTCTCATGACCCCGTCTTATTGACACCGAGATGGAAAGAAATGATTTGATGTAATGCACAATTGCATAGCAACACAAAACCCCACTCACTAGCGTGAACATATAAGTCACAGAATTGTGAGGGATGCAAATGCAACAGATGGGTAACATCTGCATAAAGGCATCTGAATGACTTCTGTGATGGTTTTTCACAACCACAAAGAATGCTATTAAAAGCTAGGTTATGCAATTTCAGAGAGGCTAGCAATAGCAAGCTAGCTTTGAAAGCATGAGATCCAACCCTCCATTCGGAGCACTCTCCGAAGCCATGCCTCCTCCAAAACACAGCCAGAACACAGTCTACAAAGTGACACGAAATATGGCGTTAAATTGCCTGATGTCTCAATGCCTGTCAAGTAAAAATTTGAATATTCTTTCAATTAATATTCAAATGAAATATAACATTTTTAGGTGTGCGTCAGTCTGTGGCGCATGAGATGCGATGATGTCGTTGTTGTGCTTTTTTATGTTTTCGTTAGCCTATCCAGTTGGACACATTAGATGCGGCGCTAGATGCAAAACATTACAATAATAGAGAAGCTCAATGCAGAGAATATATTGGTTACGTCAAAACCATAACCAAACTGTTCACACATAACGCATTTTCTGCACTCCTTTTCCATCGTTTTCTATGTAAACGTGCTAGACGGGCATCTTGCACAAGAGAAAGACTTTGTGGGTGGTTTATTCATTCCACTGTATGTCATTTTGTCCTCTAACTGTAATTATGGCTTTTAAATTAGAATATAATTTGAATATTAGTAATATTTAAGTATAAATTTAAAATTTAAATTTGTTTGCGGTACTCTGTGACTGTCTATCTGTGCACGGAAGTATGCAAATTCATAAGTTGGCAGCCAGCTAGGATATCCTATCATTGCATTCGAACTGCATCCAACGATTAGATGAGCATTTTTTGGTCCTGAGACTTCCACAGAAGATATATGTCCATTGTTTTATATTTAGAGCACTTCTATTATTGATTGCTATCAGGATGTGAAGAGAGTTTCAACCAGAATAACAAAAAGTGTTCACGAAAAACATTGTCTACCCTAGCTTAAATGGGATATTTCACCTAAAAATTTTAATTCTATCATCCAAAATAAATATGACTTCTGTGAGAAATTCAGAAGAATGTGCTGGTTGATCTTTTCCATGCTATTACAATGAATGGAGCTCCTGTGTTCTTTTAAAAGCTTGAAAGCTCTAGTCAGTCTTAAAGGAATATTCTGGAATCTAAAGGCCATGACACACCAAGTCGACGTTCAAAATCTAGCCGACTGTGTCGTCACCTCGTGTCGGTGTCTCCGGCGACAAGCTGCTCATGAACACACCAAAAGGACTACAGGTGACTGTCAACTAGCACATGCGTTCTGTGCCTGCCTGCAAGAAAATATCTGTCTATACCAGCAGGTATCAATAGTCTATATACGTCATTCAAAAAGGGAAATTGAATCTAGGATTGCAGAAACTGGTCTTATTGGTTTATTTACAGGAAATAAATGATTTAAGGATTAAAAGGGATTTAAGGAAATAAAAATAAAAAAGAAATAAGAACGGTAAAAGTTCCAGTTCTATAATTATGATGCAAACTATTTGCAAATAATATTTGTTTTTAAATATGCACACATTCACTCTTATTTTCGTCTGCCTATTATGTAAAAATGCAAAACGTTCCTTGTCACATCAAATTCAGTTATGAATTACATAAATGTCATTTTTTCAATTCAAAATGGTGAAATTTCATTAAAAAATGTCCAGTAGTTTGCATCACTTGATATTACTGCTGGTCGTTGAACATTTTTATCATAAAACAGTTGTGAAAATATTAAATGTTTAGCTACTTACATCTTACAACGCACTCTTTAACTGCTATAACTAAAGTGTCACGTTGGAATTCACACTAACAGTTATACATTTGATTTGATTCTTTGATTTGATTGGCCATCTCACTCATTCTGCCACTGAGGCAGACCAACTTAATAACATTTAACTTGTGTCATCCTAGTAACAAACACAGCGGTGTGTAATGGAGTACAGCAGAGCAGCATCAAGAATATCAAATATTGGGGGGACATTTTGGCCATTTCTAATTTTGCAGGGGGGACTTGTCACTCTCAATGACTACGCTTACATGGACAGCAGTAATCTAATTATTGACCTTATTCTGAATAAGACAATATTCTGATTAAGGTGTTTACATGATTGCTTTTAGAATATTCTGTTCATGTTCCCGTTATAGAACATAGCTCGATTAATGACACGTCATTACATCTCCATGCCACGCTACGCTCCGACGTCCAATCATAGCGCGACTTTGGCAGGGGTGTTAAAATTCAATGGGCTCAGGCAACCCGCTGTAACTTTACCTGCGGATGCCGCTTTTGGACAGTGCTACTTTATAAAAACGAGCGATTTTTATACTATTTTATGCGTTTTATTTTTATTTTTGTAATATTATATATTGTCTCTTTCAGTTTTTTTTCAAGAGACACTGCCCATCTTGCCTCCTTCTTGACAGCCTACATTTCGAATAATAGCTTTGATTAATGATGAAAAATGTTTCAAAATCGTGATTGTTTTGTTTGTTTTTTCCTGCCGTCGAGCCACAGGCGTTCACTGAATGACCCATATGGCTTGCGAGAGAGGTTCCCGACCGCTGTTGTAAGCAGACAGTTTAGTCACAATTATGAATATGGGATTACAGATACAAACTTATTGTATTTTACTTTTACAATGAGCAGAATAATTACAACAAAAATTAAAATATATAGAGGAGGCAGTGTCAGAATGAGCTGTCAAGACACGTACCACAGCAACACGTCATGGCGACGACAGTTCAGACTGACAGATACGTAAAAGATAAACAGGAATTTTGTTTTATTGGCCACAATATTATTGATGATTGTTGAGAGGGGCACTTTTGGTTAATTTGTAAAAAGGGCAGAGACGCGAGCCCCTAAAGCCCTCCCCTCTGCACTTGCCAGGTGTGTATGCGTCCAGTCACAAAATGCGGTGAAAACTCCTACACAACATTAATAGTTAGATTAAGGTGTGTACATGTCTGTAATGCTCTCCGATAATGCGACTAAAATATTGAATTAATTCGATTTGCGTTTACTTCGAGTATGACTTTAACCGGATTAAGGTAATTAGAAATTGCTGTTTACATGGTAGCTTCTTAATCAGAGTATTGTCTTAATCAGGTTAATATCGGAGTATTGTTGTCCATGTAAACATACTGAATGTCTAGTCGTTACGGCCCTGAGCCAGACTACAGCCGACGTGTGAAACACACCGCAAAAACTAGCCCGACAGACGCTCACTAATGGCTCGGTGGTGAAAAATTATAGGAATTTGGAATGACCTTAAGGTGAGTAAATATTGAAGAATTGCAATTTTGGAGTCAACCATCTCTTTAATGGACTTTTATATCAGACCAAACTTCTTGAAATAGAGAGCACCACAGACAGAAGTGACTTCAGACCAATTGTAAGTTAATTTGTATGTTAAGCTGGGAAAGCCGAGCTTCGTTTTCCTGGCTGTTCTCGTCCTTGTGAGAGGCCAGCATGCAAGGCATTCTTCACTTGCTCTAATTGTTTCCATTACATTTCAATTTGTTGGACTCGGACAGAAGGGCACTGGCTAAATTATAGGGCTTTTGTCATGCTATCCATTGGAAGCGACAGCGTTTTAGAGTGGTAATCAGATCAAATCAGGCAAACTTGTGCTACAAGCCTTATCTGCTTCTCTTATTAGGACATCTTAATTTCTCAGAGGCTCTAGGATGTAGTCGGGTTGCCATTGCAGGCTCAGAGGTCGGATTAATCAGACAGGTTTGGCAACACTAAAAGCAGGGCTAGAATGTGTGCGCTTATGAGAGTGTTTCTGCAGGCAATGCTGCCCCGGTGGAACATCAACTAGTTTACTCTTTAAAGGTGATAAAAAAAACCTGTCATAAAGAAGCACAGGTTATATTTCACTCCACACACACACACACACACACACACACACACACACACACACACACACACACACACACACACACACACACACACACACACACACACACACACACACACACACACACACACACACACACACACACACACACACACACACACACACACACACACACACACACAAGATAGCATATTATGCTTAAAGAAAAAGAAGCGTATTTCTAAAACATTTAAGATTTGCCTTGGTGCACTATTTTTATGACAATTAAGAACATAAACACTGATATAAAATCAACATGAAATCAAATTTGAAGTAGTATACTTTTTTACAGGTTTGTTTTCCAAAAACATACAGTATGCTTTATATTAATATTAACATAAGTATTAAATAATAAAATATTGTTAAAATAATTGTATATTTGTTTATTACTGTAGTGCAGTGGCGAGCAGTGACCTTTTTTAACCGGGTATGCTGGGCACACATTATGTCAAAAATGCACCTGGTGCAGATCCGTTGGATGGGTTTCGCGTTCGTTCTAGACAGTGTTAGCTGCTCAGTTGCTTACTCTCATGACACATAGCAACAAAGCTAAAGTTCTCCAAATATGTTTGACTTTTTATTGAAAGTAGACTACATTTACCTGTTGATGCCTTCACAAGCACCCGTAGAAGCTGTGTTTGAGTTGAGTCAGATGAGACGTGCGAAAAGGAAAAAAATATGCTGCATTTTTGTAATTCCGCTAGTTGGCACTAACGTCACAGAAACTACATACTTCACCTTTAAACGGTATGGCAAATTGTTTTTATTTAGAGTTAAAAATAAGAATAAAGTAATCAATATTAGTAGCCTATTATAAATAGAATATCATAAAAATAAATGCAAGAATAATAAAAATATACACCGAATTAGGCATAGCATTATGATACATTGCTCTGTGGTCCAGTTCTGATGCTCACGTGCCCACTGTTGGCGCTTTCGGCAGTGGACAGGGGTCAGCATGGGCACCATGACTAGTCTGCGTTATGCGGCCCCATACATACAACAAACTGCGATGCACTGTGTATTCTGACACCTTTGTGTCAGAATACAAAGTCAAATCAAAGTGATTTGATTTGATTTGATTTGATTCAATCAGAACCAGCATGAACTTCTTGAGCAATTTGAGCCAAAGTAGCTCGTCTGTTTGATCGGACCACACGGGCCAGCCTTCGCTCCCCACGTGCATCAATGAGCCTTGGCCGCCCATGACCCTGTTCCTTCCTTGGACCCCTTTTGATACTGACCACTGCAGACCGGGAATACCTCACAAGAGCTGCAATTTTGGAGATGCTCTGAGTCAGTCGTCTAGCCATCACAATTTGGCCCTTGTCAAACTCGCTCAAATCCTTACGCTTGCCGATTTTTCCTGCTTCTAACACATCAACTTTGAGGACAAAATGTTCACTTGCTGCCTAATATATCCCACCCACTAACAGGTGCTGTGATGAGATAATCAGTGTTATTCTCTTCACCTGTTATAATGTTATGCCTGATCATTGTAAGTATTTTTTTAAATGTTGAAATAATGCAAATTGATGACTTTAACAAACACATAGACTATCGATGAACAGCCTGGATAGTTACAGTAGGTCTGCTTACAGTAGGTCTGTCTTTAACAGTTTTCGTAATAAAAAAAAAAAAAAATCCTAATGGAGAAAACCAAATACTTTTCAGTTTTGACTTTTTTCACTTAATTTAGTCTAGTTCGTTTTGTATCAAATACAATGTGATTTTCGTTGATCAAGATCTGACAGTAACAGCACATTTTTCCTCTTGAGCGAGCGATTTGCGGACAGCTTTCCCTGCGCATGAAATCCCCCATATGCCATATGAGAGAGAGAGAGAGAGAGAGAGAGAGAGAGAGAGAGAGAGAGAGAGAGAGAGAGAGATTTTGAGGTAAAGTATGACCCATGTTGTTTTTGTTTTTATGAAATTCTGTGCACCCAGAAGGTTTGCTGTTGTTTTTGACAGACCTCAAAGCAGGGGACCATCAACTTCCTTGTCAAAAATATATTGGCTCATATACATAGATATGAGTCACACACTCGTATGCACACATCTCCATGAATTCTTCTTCTTCCTCCACACAAACTCCAAGTCATCCGAGTGCCCTCAAAGTGCAGTTTGAAATCGATAGCGGTGTCGGATGAAAGGCCCCAAATAAATACTGCATGCTGGGCAATGTCATATGAAAAAAAGCAAAAGTTAAAAAGCAGCAAGCAGCAGCCTTTATGCCATTCTAAACACTGATCCAGAGTCAGTGAAGTGGACACCTTTGTGCATGGAGAGTGCAGCAGTGAATCAGCCTGCTGGAGCGGAGCCGCAGAGGTTCATGTGGGGCAAAGGCAACCACACGGCCCGATGCTGCTGGTCTGGTAAAAAGCCTTGTATTCTGAGTAGCCTTGATCAGAAATGCATGCCGATTCTCCATGGAAGTTGTGACCTCAGCACCAACAGTCACCTCTGCAGTGCACAGGACATATACACAGACCTTTTCTCTTTTTTTTTGCTTTTACTGTATAAGACTGTCATGGTAAACAAGAATGCGGATAGGAATGTTACAAAATACAAGAGAAAGAACTGAACCTTTCAATGAAAAAAAATGTGAGCACATGGAATATAATTATTCAATTTTTAAACAATTCCCCTCAAGAGTAATTTGTATTCATAACTCAAAATGATCTTAGATGTTTCTAATAAAACCGACCCATATGTCTAAATTTCATGATTCATGCACATTTAATCAATACAAGATTGTTTTTAATGTTTATTTAACCATGTCAATGCTTTACAAAAATACACAGTTGTTCAAAAGTTTGCGGTAAGCAGGATGGATTAAGCTGATAAATAAATGCTGTTCTTTTCAACTTGATTGAATGAGGGTAATTCCACGCAAAAATGTCACATCCATAACGCCAACTAAATACCATGGCATTGTGTTGGTGTTATGGATGTGACAGTTTTCCGCGGAATTGCCCATGATTAATGATTGCCAATGATTTCTGAAGGATCATGTGACACTGAAGACTAGAGAAAATTAACAGGAATACATTTTTTTTAAAAATATATTTAAATAGAAAACAGTTATTTTTAATTGTAATACATAAATGCATATAACCGACCACAAACGTTTGAACATTAGAGTAACCACGCAAAATTGAATGTCACTCCTGATATTTAAAATAAGGTATTCAAGATATCTTATCTGAAACAAATGAAAGTTGTCATTATTTTCTTACCCTATTGTTAAAAACTCATTGGTTCTTTCTGAAGCTCAAACGTGCTGCATAACACAAGAATGAACCTCATTGGTTCTTGTGGAAGCTCAAACCTCATTGGTTCTCACATGTCAAGCGAACATGCTTGAGCTTCTGTTTACCATAACTGATGTGTGAGTTGATGAATGTTTATATGTGAATAAAAGCCTAAATTCAATCTGTTCATCATATAAAGGGATTGTGTCCCTTCATAAAATTTGGACTAAACCACTCAACTCATATGGATTATTTTGGCGATCTCTTTATGAACCTTTTGAAGCGTCAAAGTGGTAGTTGCACGCACAACTGAGGAACAGAAATCTCTCAGATTTCATCAAAAAGATCTTTATTTGTGTTCCGAAGATGAACGAAAGTCTTACGGGTTTGGAACGGCATTAGGGACAGAATGTTCATTTTCTAGTGAACTAACCCTTGAAGGTTTTTAGTTTTACAATGGATATTACACTTCTTTTTTTTTTTTTCCAGTGCAAACAAATGTTTGAATTATTTAAGGACCAAGGAATCATTTTTGTGTAGTTTTCATTTCAAACATTTCATTATGTGTTAAAAGTTTTTGAAATCATCATGACCATTTGGGGTTCCCAGAGAAGAATGGAATGAACCAAACTGGTCTCTAATTACTCCAGATGATACAGAATTTTATATTTATTTTCGGAAAAAAAAACTCCAATTATTATATCCAGCTAAACCCACAGAGGGGTCAGAGTGCTGATTAGATATAACAAATGGCTCAAATAAATAATTCAAACTGACAGTTTGATAAACTCTGGCTCTCTGATCAGTCTGATAGATGTGCATTGCCTTGTGCTACTGCCAAGAAAAGAAAATAATCCCGAAATCTCACTCTCTATATATGTATATTTATCCATAATGAGAAGACCTTCATTAATATGCATATCCACAGAAACAGCGCAGAACAAAGGAATGCTTTAGATAAACTTACAGAAGAAACCCTAATTAAGAAAAATGATTGAAGAATTGCCCATAATTATACTTTTAATTATGCAAACTCACAAAAAGAAAGAAAAAAACATGACCTCAAGTATAAAACGCATCCTAGTTTTCAAGTGCATGACAATTTATAAATATCTGCCTAGAAAAATTGAAATATGCCCTATTTATCTGATCCGCCGCTTGTCATTCTAGATTTGGATCAGGTTCTAGATACAGTATCTTCAAATCTAATTCCCCTGAGAAAAAGATAGAAACACGTTTCGCTTCCAAATTACAAGCAGGGCAAGTGCGTGATGAATGAGATACTTAGCACGATATGGCTCTAACAAACTGACACCACCCGGCGTGAATATATTGAAATGTGAGTAAAATGAAGTAAGCTGTCAGTTGCACTAAAGTTCCTTTACGGCAAGTCATTTCATTCGACGGCCATCTTTGAAGCCTCTCAGGCAGCTATTTCAGTCATGCAAGTACAGTTCCTATATCTTTGAATGGGGAAACATCATATTCTCCAAAGCTGTTCACCAAGCTTATGATTAAATTTCATATTTGAAATCACCAATTAAATCTGACAACAAATGTATGATAAATTTAAATCTAAATGCTAAAATCATGCATTTTTTCAGGCTTGACCAGCCAATGCGCATGTGCAGTATAGCAACTGGAGCTTCTAAAGGCAGCTTCTAACTGCACAATGACTTTACCAATTGTCTATTGGCTCTTTTATTTAGAAAGCGGGACTTATTCCACCATATTGAATATTGCATTTTCTCCCAATCATAGTAATATGAGTGCACTATCTTTGCATATTTTAAGGACTGCACAGTAGTTTGGTCCGTGATATAAGGCTGTGCGTTGAAGTGAGCTAATTGTACTTTCTCTTTAAGTTATTCATTACTTTATGTTACACTCACTTGAATCCATTTGTCTGGGATGGCCATGGACAGGCGATAGTCAAAACCAAGACCTCCTTCTTGGACTGGACGGCAAATGGTGGGCATACCGGACACATCCTTAAAAAAAAAAAAATGCATTTCTTAAAAACACAACAATATGGAGAGGTTAGATTTATTGTTAAAGGAATAACTCAGCCAAAAATAAAGAGTGGACTGGGTATGTGGCTCAAAACGGCAAAAGTAGCATAAAAGTATTATAGAAGTGTTTCATATGACTTGTGTGCTCATCTTTAGAAGCCATATGACATTTAAAATACGCGCAGTCTTATTTTCTCATTAAAAACATAAAAAAATTAATGTATTCATTAAAAACATAAAAAAATTAATGTATTCAAAGTATGTATTTAATATGATTCGATATATGTTTAATATAATGAAAATTAAAGTAAAATGACTAAAAGCTAATTATTTATATACATAAAGTGGAACTTAAAAACATCCTTGTATACATTAAACATATGTATTGAAAAATATAATTCATAATGCATTTGATTAATATAATACAAATTAAAATATAATGATGACTTTAGTAATATCTGGCCTAATAAACGTTAATTTATTGGTATACATGGAGTGGAATTTAAAAACATCATTTAAAACAGTTTATGAATTGAAAATGATGAATGTATTTGAAAAATATATATGTCTAATACAATAAAATTACAATATGACTCCAGTCATATCTAGCTTGATAAAAAGTAAATCTAATGTATATACATAGTGGAGTGGAACTTAAAAACATCTTTAAAACTTTTTATACATTAAAAATTATTGACGTCTTTGAAAATATGTTTTGAAATTTAAAATATAATGATGACTCAAGTCATATCTGGCCTAATAAAAGTTAATTGATTTATATACATGGAGTGGGTCGCCTCATGTGGGCGGACATTTCAGGATCACATGACCAGCCAAATGTGTTATTGCTGACAATTTTTTTTTTTAAATGTTGCTAGTAATTTCATTGACTAGATTAGCAGCGGTCTCCAGCCATGCTAGTCTATTCTGCAGGGTATCACATAATATGCAGTGCTGTGCAAAACTGAATTAAATGCTGAATGCAAAAAGTAGTTTTGGCACTTTGGTCCTAGTTTTTGTTATATTTGTAGTCTGTTTTTATGCTATTTAATTGTTTCCTGCAATGTAAGCAAACGTTAGTATTCACCGTCCAGCTCTATCAATGGAGCTCATAAAAGAGAATTAGATGATATCTCTGGTGGGCACTGTCCACTAATTACAAAACACAGAACAAAGTAAGTAAAAAGTAAGTGGTCTCATTAATCATGGCTTTCGACAGAGCCACTGAGTGCTAATTTAATGCACTGTGTCCCGTTGACTCTGAAGGTTAATTCTGTCTTTGTGGAGTTCGGATACAGTTCGCTGTTGACAAGATTAAGGTTATCGAGCCATGACTAAAGGTATTGTGGTCATTTCAGATGATACCGCCACTTATTCAGAACAGAGTCACCAGTACAACAAGAGAGACACATTTCTACTTTAAGTATGACAGTACTTAAATACGTGCATTACATAAATATTTCTGGTATGGCCATTATTCCCTACTACTTCGTTGTAGTACCGTTATATTGTCGCTGTTGGGTGAAAACCTTGTATCGCCATATTAATTGTATTTATTTTGTATTGATCATTACTATTGGTCACCCTTTAGGTCTGTCTGTGAGATTTGCAAATATTTAACCAATGGAAAAAGAGCTTCTGACTAAACCTTGTAACTCCATTGGATCCTCAAACTGTCAGTCAAACCTCATAACTCCACCCGCCTCTATTGTGAATGAAGAGTTGCACGCAGTTTAAACCGTCTCTGCTTGTTTGCAATGCACGGGTAAATAAAGAACTCATTCTTTGAATAAGTACAGCGTTTTCTTTACTCACGAAACATTATATATAAAGGTGAATGTTTTATGTACTCAAAGAGTATCTTAGTCTAGCATTTGTTCATAATCATAGCCAGAACTGTCATAAATAAAATGTGCGTAGCACTTTGTCTTTAATAGCATGAGATTTTGGCCAAATGGCAGGAACAAAACTGAGCGGCACGTAGCTACAGTAAACTTTATAGCCTGTAAGCTGATAAAAATGTAATGTGATGCACTTGTCCAACAAACACTCATGTCCGAAATTCACTGGTCAAAACCATGTAAATCCATTTGAGCTTGATTTTGGTAAACTGTTAATAATATACTTAAACATGCAAGTGTCTGACCATATACAGTATAAAGCCACAATATTACCTTTGACAACACAGTAGGTGCGTTTACATGGAGCACTGTAATCGGTTTAAAAGTCCAATCCGAATGAAAATGCTCCATATAAACACCTCAATCGGACTAAAAATGGCCAAACCGAATGAAATTGTAATCGGTTTGAGAGGGGTGGGATAAACCTTTTCAAGAACCGATCAAACGAAAAATTTCACCATGTAAACGATATCTGATCCGATTACTTTCAGTGTACGTCTTTCTGTGATGTGACATACAGCGCGCACGCCTCCACAGCCGAAGAGTGGCTAATGTTGGCTAATGTTGACACACCAGGCTAATGTTGACAAGAGAGGAAAGTAAATTTTTATGAGGTATTAAACTTTTTATTTCGTAACATGTTATGAACATGATGTTGGAATAATGACACAGACCATCTTGACAGCGTTTGTCCTAGGCTTCAACTGCGCCTGACAGAATTTTCTGAGGTGATTCTTACACTTTACAACAAATAATGAATAGCTTTTATAAAACTGTATAAGTCCTGATGGCCGTTGAGAGTTGCCATTTCAATGGGGAACATTCAAGCTGCTGTCGATATATCTCGTAGATATAAAAAAAAATTCAACAACTGCTTCAAATTGGTTAAGAAACATTACTCACAGTCTAACGTTACTTTAATTACTTTTGTTAATATTTATACCTTTGTGATTATGGTATCTTTCCTTAATCATCTGAAATATCTATGTGTTTATTACTAGTAATGATGCTGAGCAAGTCTTGAATGCATTCATGTTTCACCGTACATCCTATGTTTTTATTAATAATTTGGGTGCATTTTATTGTTCATTTTGTGTTTTTCAAAATTAATGAATTGAATTCATTTTGATTCCGCATTCATCACTCACAACTGTTGAAATAACCATTGTATAGGACATAAATTAGTTTCAACTACGGCATGTCCACCCACAGAAAAATAAATAAATATAAAAATTACCAACACAGAACTATTGATCCACGATACTAACGTTACGAATCTGATGCGGCAGACAAACTGTATGCGCATGTCACAAAATGATTCCGACTGAAAGTCAGCACATGTAAACACCAGATCGGTTTAGATAACGTCTCATGTAAACAGTCCACCGAATCTTTCAATCGGAATTATTTTAATCGGAATGACAAAAAAGTGTGCATGTCAACGTGGCTAGTGTTTAATTATTTAAAAGTTATTTCACAATGTTTTTCCATTTTCCTGTAAAGTGGCATTTTTGAGGATACAAGATTTCCACCCAATAGCGACGATATGTTGTAGTACCTCTAATTTATGCTTTTAATAAAATTCGAAGAAATTAATACTATTTAGCTATTCACTAATACTATTAGGCAAGGATTCAATTGATCAAAAGTGAACATAAAAGATATTTATAATGTTACAAAAGATTTCCATTACAAATAAATGCTGTTCTTTTGAACGTTCTATCCATCGAAAAAATAGTTATTTTAAATTGTAATACTATTTCACAATATTACTGTTTTTATTGTATTTTTGATCAAATAAATGCAGCCTTGCTGAGCACAGGAAACTCCTTTCAAAAACACAAATCTTTTGAATGATAGTGTACAGTATATTACAAATTATTACCCATAATTCAACCTTTATTATGCTGGTCTGTTTCTCAGGCAAAGCTATCACTAGACCTCATACATTTGAAATAGAGCTCAAGTCGTATGGGAATTGTCTGGGAAACCTGTTTAAAAACAGCCATATTTTTTGCAGCTATAAGTATAAGCCATGGCTGTTGGGAACTGACACTGTAGTTTTACTGTTATCTCAAAACATCAGAACAGGACAGGAGCAATTCAGTTAAAGAACTGCTGACATTTCATACTCTTCATGCTCAGCTTCTATGTTCAGTGCATTTCAGAAGAAAACATTTGGCTTACCTCTGCAATAGTGATGCAGTCTTGATTGAGAGTGTGCACAATATGGTTTGCCAACATGAGGTACACAAGAGAGTCCTCATCTACTTGGAGTCCAAAGTATTCAGCATAATCCCCAGAAAATCCTGTTCCTGAGCATCAGGGAACATGAAGTTGAAATCAGATACCATAGTTAACAGTTACATTTTTAAGAGGTCACATATTGAAACCAAGCCCAGAGAACGACTCATTGTGGAATGTGCCTATAATAGACTGCTCTTCTCTCCTCGTCATCTCACTAACACACCAGGAAACATTATAAAACAATAAAATGAGGCAGTTCATGACTCCTATAATAATAATTACCTAGCAATTATACAAAACTCATTTTAAAAAAAAAAAGGGGGAAAAAAACCTATGAAGAAACCAACTTGCAACAACACTAATGTCACCTTTTATTAAAATCAAGTAGGATTTAGTCAAAGCGATTTTTAAAAACGTACCCAAATTCATTAGCAGCATCACTGGTACAAAATTAAAAAGAAAAGAGAAAATGGCAGGATAACCTTTGCCACACTATTTGTAGAATTAATTTCTTGCTTGAAAGAATGCTTTTCCCGCTTAATTCCGTTCATTATAAGAGTTTATGTAACACGCTCGCTGTGTTTCGGAAATGCCCTTGGAATGATCGCTCTTCCAAGACAAAAGCTTTTCTACCTGTTCTACAATAAGAGCCTGTGACATTTACAGTGGGAGAAGGTTGTTGCGTAAGGTAATTATAAGTAAAGAACATAAAGTGCTTAATTTTCCATGGACGTACCAATCCCATGATGATGGTAGAGCATAGATGTGACTCCATCGAACCGGAATCCATCAAATTTGTATTCCTCCATCCACCAGCGCAGGTTTGACAGGAGAAAACGCAAGACCTCCCAGCTACACACACACACACACACAAACACAAACAGTTATTATGCAATTCTGACATGAGTAATACACGGATGCACTGCTTCACAGTTTAGTGGAAAACGTGATTCATTTTCTTCAGGATTCTTTGATAAATAGAAAGTAGCCTACAAAAGAATAGCATGTATTTGTAACAGAAATCTTTTATGATATTTTGAATGTCTTTACTGTCACTTTTCTTCAATTTCATGCATCCTTGCTATATAAAAGTATTATGACTGAATACGTTTTGAATGGTAGTGCATTTAATTAAAAATAATAAGCATTAGCATAACGTTCTATTGGCAATTTTTCTGGCACTGTTTTTTGTCACTGTTATATGGTAGGGGGCGCTATTACGCATTTTCTGAAAGAGTACAGAAACTCTGGATCAAAACACAGGCGTTCACGCCATGTCGTAACTGCCGTAATTTTGTTTTGACAACACGTGGCATTTTACTCGAGACTGTTCACATCCTCGAACTGGGAACTATGCGTTTCTAACGCCTAAATGAATCTGCAGTGGTCAGGTGGTACAGCGGTCACAGGTCGCTGAAAATTGAAATTACGAGCTCTATGAGGACGTGAACGCTTTTCATAAGTTGAAATCTCGTAGTTACGGTTATTACGAGATGGCCTTGGTTACAATAAAGTAAAATATCTAGCTTCCGCCAGACCGCCTTCCATATTTATCTTACAAAAAGGCACACTTTCTTCGTAAGTTGAATATGGTTGATATTTCACTTGATAAAGTTTTAAATATGGATATTTTTCTTTAAAAAAAACCTATCAATTTGCTTCAGAAGGCCTTTATTAAGCCCATGGAGCCATGTGGAGTACTTTTATGATTTATGCTATGTGTAACAGGCCCGGTCTCTCGGTTAATCCTGAAATATCACAAACTTGTTTTTAATAAGACCAGCATTCAGTTTTTCTAATGAAAGGAGCAGTTCCTGTTACACAGTGATGTTGTGTATAAAACTTTCTAGAAGACCTGAGTTGTGGCTCCAGGTTCTCAGGCACCAGGCAATATAATTAATCCAGCTGACATCATCACATTCTGGGATGTGTTGCTTCCCAGATGGCGAGAACTCAGCACTGCCTGGAAGTGCGGTAGTATTGCGTTGACAGAGTTAGGATTTCACATGATACAGAGTGAAACAAACCTCCTGATAGTGCAGCGAGCATCGATCACAACTACACATGATATAGCAGCACACAGACTACTTTTGCTCTAGAATGCAAAAGTATTTTTCTCTTTATAGTAGGAAAATGGTTCTCAACTTTTATAGATTATTAAAACAATGTGCAAAGTGAAATCAATGTGATGATCTACAAAAAAAGTGGTATCATTGAGTGAGTATAACTGCTGGAATTGTCTGTTGCAGCCACTATTCAGCTCATAAAAGTAATTTATAAAAATATAATTAGCATTTACAATAAAATCTATTAATTTATCTCTCTGCTGAAAAACAAAAAGTAGTAACTTGTAAAACATTTTTAGTTCTGTTGAAAATAACAGAAAATAAGATATGTATTTTCTAAATATTAGAATAGTGTTGTTAGTTAAGGTATGGTTCGGTATGGTATGCGATTTTTGTTGTTTCCATTGTCAGAAGTTGTGAATGGTACCCAAATTCCGAACCGTATCATAACACTTTTTTGGCACCCTTCCATTGGGGTAACTAACACAGTAGTCCGGTACTAAAGGGTGGAACTAGACTCCATGCAGAACGTTGATTGGTTGACAGAGAATCGTCACTTACGCATGCTTTTTTGCCTTGGCTCAAACAAAGCGTCTTCTTCTTGTGACAAACATCCACATGCCAAGAAGCAAGAACAAGATCTGCTGTATGTCGTTCACTGTGTCGCTTTCTTCTTCATGCGAGAATGATGTCGATCGCTACACCACACCTTTCAAAAGGGTGCTGTTGGCGGTGGAAACGCAAGCCGGATCAAGTTTTAGCATCCTAAATCATACTTAACTGTACTGTACTGAACCGTACCGCTTGCTGGAAACGAGCCATTAGGGGCACCGGAGGACATAGTTTATAAAACGAATGGCGGAAGTACCCATTTTTTGACGTGTTAGCACCGCAGGAACTGGGAATGAGTTTAGTTCTAGGAACTCCTTTTGGGGGAACTAAATTAGCTCCTACATCAGAGTAGGGTCTAACCCAGCACAATAGGAACTACCAGTGACGTAAGTGTGCGCTGATTGCCGAACGCATGCAAAACACCAGCGCCCGCCACTTAAAAAAAAGCTGTGTACAAACACAGATTATAGCCTACATATTTACTCTATAAACTCTATGAACATGGAAAACAGAGATAGATAGACCTCTCAAACTTTACAATAAGGAGGAAATCCAATGTGACTTTGAGGGGACCAAGCGAAACATGATTATAAATTTCTGTTCAGCTAGCGACATTGGCATCAACCACACGGCAAACGCTATAATACTTTTTCATATACGGTTTACTTTCTTTCTATAACAGTTCTATCTAATAATGCATTAGACAGGACAGTTAAACAGACTGTAAACTAATGAAGACAGTGGGATGGGAGCAATGGGAGCAATGTGGGCTCAGGCTCAAAATAAATGTCCGCCGAACCATCAAAATAAAAGTAATAACAACAAGCGCAGCTTACGTCACTTCCGAGTTCCTACTGGCGGTGCGAATGCTACCAGGAAAATTGCCCTAATTTTCACAATATGGGAACAATATGTCTCAGGGAACCACCCTGGTGTCTAGTTCTTATAACTGCCTGGCGCGAAAGCCCCCAGAGATAAAGAACCTTAATTTTAAAATAAGCATAGTCGAAAGTGAGTTCTGTAAGCTGTGCTTCATTCATTGCTACACTAAAGACAAATGACAAATTTTGTTTGCTGAATTTTGGTGACATTTCATTTGCGCTAATATGAGTGCAACTTCAATTTTATATTTTAAGATCATAATCAGCTGCCTATCGCTGAAGTGAGTTTAAGAACCTAAAAAATGTGTCAGTTCAAAAAGGTTGCAAACCCCTGCCTTGATTTATGCAAATGTTTTGAAACCCCCTCAGTGAATTTTTGAGCTGCACCTACATGTGTTGACTATGTTTGAAACCTATATGAACACTAATACGCTCAATCTGCGAATGCTCATCTGGTATCCCAATCAGTTTCCTATGCCATGTGGCTATGAGCATAAATGAACCATCAGGATGAGAAATTGGAATCAACTCAACTCTAAAGTATGTCTGTATCCTGGTGTTTGGATTATATGTGTAGGCACTTGTGACCAGCCCCCTCTAGCTGAGTATCCTCAACAACTTGGAGTAATGGCCACGTTGCCATAGAAACTTTGTTAAAATGCGAGCGCAGGGGCCCTCTGGCACCATGCGAAGCGCACACAGAACAAGGTAAAGCACCTCAACCGTGTGAAGCCAAATTAAAGAGCGCGAAAGAACACCATCATCATGCCTGAGAGTTTTATAAATGCCAAGCTCTCTGATTCGTGGTACAGCATCCTTAATGTTAGTGTCAGAAGGAGGACAATGTGACACTTACGACTCTGCCGGTTCTGGCCGGAATGATGGCTAGCACTAATCCTACATCTTAAACTGTATCCAACTGCACAAACTCTCTTCAACCTCCATTCTTCTCTTCTAAACTTCTACAACAATGTCAAGAGGCCCAGGTAGCAGAAAATGAGAAAATATGGAAATGAACCATCTTTTGACACTCACACTGGAACTTAAAGCTATTCAGAATAACTTATGAACCTCCTCACACATTCAAGTCTGCAGAACTGTGAAGATGTCTGATAACATTAGCCCGCTATAAGGAGCTACAGCCTTCATTTGGAGTCATTCCGTGCTTTGCTTGATGTATTCAGTGCCGTGCTGATCTAGGCAGCAACATTCATGTATGCTAAATCAAATATATGGATACAAGTCCCCATCGGCCAGGCGCAAATCCCCCAAAGCTTCTTCCAGGACTGAGCAGTTTCCAATTGGTTCTGCATGAGGAGTGAATCAGCGCTGGGTTAGATTGTAGTTTTCCAAGCAACGGGGGAAAATGCTGATGCAGATCTCCCCGGCGCCGTTTCATAAAGTTGCAAATGGCAAGTTTGCAACTCAGGGTTTGCTATCCCAATACTAGGGGGCTGTGGTAATCTGATAAGTGTGCGGCATGGGCGGTCACGCAGAGCTGTGAGCGATAAATAGATTATACTGTGATCAACACAAGTTGCAAAGGCCAAATACACAATGCGTTATCGTGGGACTGAGGTAATGCCTCCCTGAGCAGGGGAGCCATGACAAAGCCACACCTGCACATTAAGTCATAAGAATAGCTGTTATTCCTTATGGGCAAGTCCTGTCGGGAAGGTTATCTGACATGAAGGGAGTGCGGTGGGTAAAAAGCCTTTGTCAAGTGAGATGGTCTGTGAAGGTAAACCAGGGCTACTCAACTTTGGAAAGCTCAGCAGAGTACTTTTAGCCTCAAGGGGGCCGTACTTAGAAGTATAATTAATTTAAGTAGTTCACTGATTCTTAAGATAAGGGATCAAACATATTTTAGACGTAAAAAAAAAAAAAAAACTAACACTACATTATTAAAAATGTGTATTTTTGTAGACAAAGGTCTTGGATAATGAACCATATAAGGGAACAGGCTTATTTCTAGGGCTGCCACTAACGACTATTTTTCTAATTTATTGATTAATCTACCGACTAATTCATCACAATTTTCAACAATTTTACTTAAAACATTTAATTTAACTTGCAACTTTGGCTTTCAGTAGTGTACTATAAAAAAGTATAAATGTAAACAAGCCCTTGACAAAATGTAAAACTAAAAAAGTAAAAATGTAAAAAGGTACCAATTTGTAAACCAACATAACAAAAAAAAAGAGAATATCAGCAAATACTTTTTATATAGAATAGTGTTGTCACAATACCAAAATTATGATTTCGATACGATACCAGGCTAAAATACCTCAATACCGATACTGAATCGATACCATGGCAAAAAACAGTAAAAGTAATTGAATAATATGACAGAACTTACTTTCATTGTTTTATCATTGTTTTAGTGTTAAAAAAAACCCCTAAAAACTCACTTGGCCAGCATGTTCCTGGCCTGGCCTGCTTCACACAGAATATTAGGTCCAGCCCTTTAAGAGCTGCACAGACCAAATTCATTGTAACACCCGATTTCTCATTCAACTCTGTATACGTTCACTAAAGACATATCCGACTGCGTTTACCCGAATACTCGCCAGGACGTGCGTACCATATTTTTTTACCATTCAAACCCAATAATCCGCGAAACTGGCATCGCGATCTGCGCGCTTCAGGTCAGAGTACGGCCGCGAGCGTGCAAGCTCGTCCCGGTCGCGTCCCACTTTTCTGTTGCTTTCTTTTCCCTGAGCTGCGCGTATATATTTGACTCTTCTGCTTCCATTGTTTAGTGACTATTGTCACATCAACTTATTAGAGTGCTGTCATTTTTAAAGTAGGCTACCGGTAATAATACAATTTCATATCGTAGCTACCCAACTTACCCAGTTGACTAAAAATATTGACGTCGACTAACTAACAGTGTTGACGCAGTCGAATGTTTTGACCAATCGCGACAGGCCTACTTATTTCTAAATATTTTTCTAAAAAAATGATTCACTCCATAATTTATGTCAACTCCGTCATACACACTAAAAAGCATGCTAATTTAATTTAATCCATCCAAGAACAATGTAAAATATTCAGTTAAGTAATAATGGTTTTTAGTAAAGGATCTAAATCATAAATTACATTCTCTGTTTATTTTGTGTTTGTTTTCACACTATTATGAACAACCCAGTTTCCTTCATTCTCCTCCCTGCTTTTAATATTAAACATATCTCACCAATGTTCTTAGGTAATTAAGACATAATATCATGTAGTTCCATTGATGTTTCAACATTTTTACACAATACATTGAAAAAATAATTAGACTAATTATAATAAGACTAATTAAATTTGTTATTATTTTCAAAATTAACAAAAACCTTCACCTGACCGTGTAAAATACTAACGGAGTTAACAAATACTGACGGTGTTGACAAAGGTTGAGCTGAGGCCAAATATACAGTATATGTAAATAGAATCATGAAATAGCATTAGAAGAATTCCCCATGTGCAAAAAACTTATTAAATCACATTATACAGACTTTTTGAGAGCACTTGTCAACCATCAGACATACAGTGAGGAAAATAAGTATTTGAACACCCTGCTATTTTGCAAGTTCTCCCACTTAGAAATCATGGAGGGGTCTGAAATTGTCATTGTAGGTGCATGTCCACTGTGAGAGACATAATCTAAAAAATAAAAAAATCCACAAATCACAATATATGATTTTTTAACTATTTATTTGTATGATACAGCTGCAAATAAGTATTTGAACACCTGTCTATCAGCTAGAATTCTGACCATCAAAGACCTGTTAGTCTGCCTTTAAAATGTCCACCTCCACTCCATTTATTATCCTAAATTAGATGCACCTGTTTGAGGTCGTTAGCTGCATAAAGATACCTGTCCACCCCATACAATCAGTTAATCCAACTACTAACATGGCCAAGACCAAAGAGCTGTCCAAAGACACTAGAGACAAAATTGTACACCTCCACAAGCTGGAAAGGGCTACGGGGAAATTGCCAAGCAGCTTGGTGAAAAAAGGTCCACTGTTGGAGCAATCATTAGAAAATGGAAGAAGCTAAACATGACTGTCAATCTCCCTCGGACTGGGGCTCCATGCAAGATCTCACCTCGTAGGGTCTCAATAATCCTAAGAAAGGTGAGAAATCAGCCCAGAACTACATGGGAGGAGCTGGTCAATGACCTGAAAAGAGCTGGGACCACCGTTTCCAAGGTTACTGAGACGTCATGGTTTAAAATCATGCATGGCACGGAAGGTTCCCCTGCTTAAACCAGCACATGTCAAGGCCCGTCTTAAGTTTGCCAATGACCATTTGGATGATCCAGAGGAGTCATGGGAGAAAGTCATGTGGTCAGATGAGACCAAAATAGAACTTTTTGGTCATACTTCCACTAAACGTGTTTGGAGGAAGAAGAATGATGAGTACCATCCCTACTGTGAAGCATGGGGGTGGTAGCATCATGTTTTGTGGGTGTTTTTCTGCACATGGGATAGGGCGACTGCACTGTATTAAGGAGAGGATGACCGGGGCCATGTATTGCGAGATTTTATGGAACAACCTCCTTCCCTCAGTTAGAGCATTGAAGATGGGTCGAGGCTGGGTCTTCCAACATGACAATGACCCGAAGCACACATCCAGGATAACCAAGGAGTGGCTCTGTAAGAAGCATATCAAGGTTCTGGCATGGCCTAGCCAGTCTCCAGACCTAAACCCAATAGAGAATCTTTGGAGGGAGCTCAAACTCCGTGTTTCTCAGTGACAGGCCAGAAACCTGACTGATCTAGAGAAGATCTGTGTGGAGGAGTGGGCCAAAATCCCTCCAGCAGTGTGTGCAAACCTGGTGAAAAACTACAGGAAACGTTTGACCTCTGTAATTGCAAACAAAGGCAACTGTACCAAATATTAACATTGATTTTCTCAGGTGTTCAAATACTTATTTGCAGCTGTATCATACAAATAAATTGTTAAAACAATCATACATTGTGATTTCTGGATTTTTTTTTTAGATTATGTCTCTCACAGTGGACATGCACCTACAAATTTCAGACCCCTCCATGATTTCTAAGTGGGAGAACTTGCAAAATCCGCAGAGACATCAATATTATTTGTTTAAAATACTAATAATATTAGTCCTGCTGTGAGATCACAATGAGCAGGAAATAGTAAGTGCTCCTCAGAATTAAAGCTGCCCATGACACTGCCTGATTTATTCAGAATTATAAAAAATCCTGATGGAGTGAGGACATTTTTATAGCTATTTTGTTATGGAATATATGATTCAATATTTACTTGTTGTATCTTATATCTTAAAGATCTCCGCCTTTTAATACAACTGTGTATTTTTTTTATTTGCTGCATTTTTAAACACTTTGTTTGGCTGTTTTACATTGTGACCTCATGCTGAGGACAGGTTAAATTACACGTTTCCAAGTATAGAGTGTGCTTTTAAAATAACACTAAATCAATTATTTAAAAGAATAAGTAATGAATGTCCTGAGTAAACAAATTTCCCTTAGATGTAACTTTTTAAGTATTTTTATTGTGTTGACTTTCTTACTTTTTAACATAAATAGGGCTTTTGTGTTTGGGACATGTTTTGTCCCTTATCTCAAGAATCAGTGAGTTATTATGTATTAATGAGGCAGGCAGACCATAGTTGCTATCTGATGTAATCAAAACCACTGTATGAGTAATTAAATGTGTTAATAATTTCTACATACAATACAGTTAAAGATTGTAAGTAGTATAATTTAATATAAATTAATATTTTTATAAACGAACATGAATTAACAATGAACAACATTACATAAATATTAACATAAAACCTAAAAGCTTTCCAAAAATGTGCTTTGTCTATTGTACATTGACCAAATAAGTCTAAATAAATAAATACATATATACATGGCCCTAAATATATATTACATAGATAAATTAAGCATAACTTTTTTAGTAAATAATCAATCTTGCAGTTGCCTAAATCAGCAAAGACTTCCCAGCAAAAAGACACATGCATTGTGATAAGTGGACATTTCCGAAATTCAACTTTCTGAAGATCATGGATAATCCACTAGAGAAGACATGTAGTAGAAAAAAATTTTTTGGGGGAAAAGGCCTTGTATCAAGCCATGTATCAAATATGATGCATACAAATGTATAGGGTTAAAATAGGATAAACACAATACTGTAAATTGCAGTTGCGATTGCAATATTGACCATCACACAGGCCACGAAATGACTCGAGGCCTGCGTGTTGAGTAATGCTAAGGGGAAAGGAATCAGTTACCGACAACACTATGGCTAGAAATTGACAAATGGGCCAGTTTTCGCCTTAAGATGATTACAAACAATTTCAAGGGTGCCTGGAAGGACGGTAAAATGCTGTTTCATTTGATTATGAGTCTCCCTTCGTGATTTCCCAACATTGCTACCATTTACCATGAGCGCTCAATGACAACATATACGATGAATATCAATGAAATGGCTTGCATTGGTAGTCAAGCCCTTCAGTGCAAAAAGAAAAAAAAAGCCATGCGACATTTCCTTAGAGCCAAATAGCTGATAATCTGCCTCAACACCACATTTATCCTTGGGGAAAGAATGACAGGAAAAAGACAAGCGTGATGATAAACACGAAATGACCTTGCTTCACAGTATGCCAAATATGTCATAAGCACTGGATCCCAGACAGTCACGAATGAACACTACAAGAATACTCTAAAACCGAGGTTAATCACTCAATGGGGGTACACTGACCTTATTTGCATTTACCCAACCTGATATTGTTACCCAGTCTCAGGTGTAAGGAAGATCGCAGGAAGAGGAAAGGTATAAATCCCTGTATCCTCAACATTACAGTCAACCTGCATGAGAACAAATACATTTCCAACCTTGACAGGTCATTTCACACGAGGCGCAGCGGTGAAACGACGGCATCTGACAGTCTGAGGGATGGCGAACAGCCGGGCCTTGTGGGAAACGATGGTTGAGGCACCTCATTTCACGCATCTCACATGCTGTGCCTGTCCTTTTGGCAAAACGGCTTCTTCGCTCATTCAATAAGAGACAAGCAGCGCAGATTAATGTTTATTGGGAGAGAGATGGATAACACCTGGATAAAATGATGTGACAAGTGCCATCGTCGTATCATTTTTTTTTTTTTTTTGCATAGAGGGCTCTGGAATTCATCCAAAACTGTCAGAATTAGCAATCTCCATCGACATCCAGCTGTGCCTCTGGTGAATTCCAGGCATTTATCTCAATAGAAAGTTTATTAAGTCTCATGGAGAGGTGTTGGGTGAACATGCAACGTGTTCTGATGAGGAATGAATATTCAGTGAAAATGTGACCGGGGGACTCGCTTCTAAAACACGCTCTCTGGAACCTCATGGACTTTATCCACTGTTGTCACTGGAAATCTTTCACAAAGGCCGCGTATAATTCGCACTAGTTGCAGAGCATACCAAGCGTGCCCCATAAAGTCATTAAAAGTTCCTCTTAGTCCGGATTAAAAAGAAAAAAAGCCTTGGTAAATGTAACGCGCGATCGAAATGTGAGACCACAAAAGCAGCTAGCCTCGGGTCTGGCTCTGTTTGATGTGCAGAGGGATTCCGGTGATGACTGATGAAAAATGGATGCAAATGAACCAATACAGCAGGAGACTGGAGGAAGGGATGGATAAGCGTGGAAAGAGCCTTCTGAAGTCACACATCTGAGACCTCTCGAGCGCCAGAGAGAGGGCAGACGGTGGCGATGGCTGAGAGGAAGTGCGCCTGCCCTTCAGGAGACGGGTGGAGAGGAGCATCGTGGCGGCACAGAGGATTAATTTACTCGCCTTCACAAGGTGTCCTTGCTGCTCTTTGAAACAGCCTATTAGAGAAGCCACAGGAAGCCATGAAGTGCGGCCCAGCGGATGTCTCTGGGCTAGTTAGATCTCTACTACAAGACCTCAAACACTGGCTATTCACATTTCCCTGTAGATGCCATAGAAACAGATTATGCACCAGACGTTTCCATAAAATCACCTTGTGTTCATGACTTCTGCATGTCAAAACGATGGATTCTACATGTTGAAGACAAGGCAAACAAGGAAACTGGATAGATCTTAATACATCATTCGTCATGAATTTTAATAGACGGTTCTGAAAAAAAATTGGCCCAAACAACCAACAAGGTTCTACAGCAAGGGCTTGCTTTTTTAAAGTTGTATTTTGCTTTTTGCCTATAATTGATACATTTTAGAGGAGACAAGAAGCAATGGGAATAGAGAGAAGAGTAGGATCAGGAATGGACATTGAGCCAAGACTTGAACTCTGGTTGCGCTACATGTCAGAGTGCTGTCCGTAAGGCTATGGCTCTGATGAAGATGCTTGCTTCCTAGTATATGTGGATCTGATGTAACCAACTTAGCTTGCGGTAGAATGTGAAGGATTATTCCCCACCTGACACACCAACCCACTTTTCAAGGGGACTTTTTGACTGGGACATTGAGGCTGAAGGTACACTCTTAAGACCATCTGACTCATTTTCTTCCAGCCAACAATTTGGTCTTGAAACTTAATACCTAGAAAGTAATACCATAATGCAAGGCTTGACATTAACACCTGCCAACCTGCCAAATGCGGGTGGATTTCAGCAGTTGCAGTCCACTCCTAATAGCCACTTTGGCGGCTTTGAATTTGAATTTTTCAGTTGTAGTCTTTTAAAAAGGCATCTGAAATAATAAACTTAAGTGCAATTCAGTGTATCGATTTTTCGATACATATCAGTACTGAAACACTTCCAGTAGTCATTTTCTGCAGAATAGATAGACGATATCAGCTGCGCTTTCTCGCTCTCCAAAGTGTGTGCACATAAAGCCACTTCGCAGTACTAAACTAAAGAGTTCTTTTTCACTGCTTATTGCGCTTAAACAGTCAAATACACACAAAATAATGCCAGTCTTGGTGAGTATTCACATAAACACAGTCAATTACATTTTTATCAAACCGTTGAGAAAGAAAATGCATGTATAACAGTATATTGGATCTGTGCGTCAGTTCTTAAAGTGACAACAGCCTAATATACCTACTGCCAAATTATGAGATATCAAAAATATCTATCTGGCAGTTTTTCCCCCATGGTATTGATGTCAAAATTGTGTCCAATGAAAATGCTGAGTTGGCTAGTAACTTTGGAAAACCACTAGCCACAGTGGCTGGTGAGCAAAAAAGTTAATGTCTGACACTAACACTGGATAACCATAATAAATGTTGGTCCCACTAAAAATACAAATACAAAAAAAACACCCCAGGTAACTTCCACCGATGTCGACAACGACGACATCTGTTGCGGCATTCGCCAATGCCTTCGGATCGTCTGTGTAACATTTGCTTGATTAAACAATGCTGTGCTATCGCAGTCGCAAGGAACGACCCTTCTGTGATTCATAAGCAAGAAATTAATATAGAGCCCGACACTGAGAAGCATCCAAACAAGCAGCAACAAGAAAAACAGACAAATGAACCGGCAATGACACCGGGGCGTTCCTTCGGCTTTTGCAAATGACTCTTCAGATGGCTGCTGGTTGTGGCATATGTCTGCTGCCGGTTTAATGAGTCCCTCTGAAAACAGCACAAGCCCAATAAGTAATGAAACTGCAGCTTGGCTCTTATTACCGAATCTCTGCACCGTCTGACACTAACACTGGATAATGTATTGGCGGCAGTAGCTTTTGGCATGCGCTTATTAAATGTGGGTTCAAAAAGGCATTGATAGACTCCACGGAGGCGGCCGGTCTGTCTCTTAATGTGTGATGAGATGAGCTTACAGCCGTGGAAGGAGAAGAAGAGAAACTTAATTATCACGCGCCGCGAGTGCACCAATCAAAAGGTTCGGGTTTACCGTGAGGGCCATTAGGGTCAGAGCCAGCTAGCGGCTAAAGTGGCATACGCTTTTGTAGAGCTTACCGCTGCGATGACAGTAATGATTTGGAGAACAGAGCATTGGGCGGCATCCGTGGTGCCGCATACATTGTGTGTTTGAATGGAAGCCAGAACTGTTCAGAGCAAAAGGATTGTAAACATGTCTGATACTGTGACACACAAGGGCACTCTGAGCTACTACAAATTTAAGACCCATTTACGTCAATTGCTGTTCTTCAGTTCATTTACACGCTTGGAGATTCTCATTTTGATATGCCTCATATTTGATAAGTCTTTCATTACTGAATATCTCATGAGGAATGTCTGAGACGTGTTAAGCTAACATTAGAACACAGTGTTAGATGTAGACTTTCATACATTGGCTTTGTTCGTTTTGTTTCAAATGTATGTGTACTTGATCAGAGATCTGCACATTTCGGAGCTGCAAAATAAAAAGATAATTTCTAGGGAAATAACATTAAATGCTTAACAGCCCCTCATAGAATGTCGGTGTTGATGCCAAAAAAAACACACACAGCTGTTACTGATTGATCATCAGAGCAGATTGCACTAAAAAGACAATACAAATGCTATGGGGATTAAATAAATATTTAAATATATCCAAAAATATACATTTATTCATGTTTATACTTTATTATAGTTTGGTCTGCTTATAATGTTTGTTTGTTTATTTATTTAAGTTTTAAAGAGCCAAAAATTCTTTAATACTATTCAAGAGGGATTACATTTCTGTACATTTTTTCTCCTTATTAATCTAATTTTCATTTGTGAATTTACATTTGTTGCTTTTTTTATATTATTTTACTCAGAACGTATGACAAATAATCTCTCTCTCATCAAACAACTGGACTAATGAATGCTTTGGCATAAGTCACACTGGGCCGGGACTAGAAAGGGTTTTCTTCTCTGTAGGCATGGGTTCGACAACCTACGTGCCAGAGATGTGCCATTTATCCATTTTTTCCCCCAAACCCCAAATCAAGCCAAAATTTTTTTAAAGAAAGATGAATAAATGAGCAATTTTCTCATTTTTTAACTTTCAATATTAATTCGAAAAACGAACCTGGATGCTCCTTATTAATCAAATTTTCATTTTGTGGATTTACATTTGTTGCTTTTTTAGGTTATTTTATTCAGAACGTTGACAAAAATATCTCCATAATAAAATCCAGGCAGCGCAATGAGAAATTCAGATTTAGTTACAGTATTTGACAAAGGTAAAAAATAAATGAGGCTTTGAATTAAACAGACCCTTTTATTGCTGCTGAACCCCTGTTTTCTTTCCAATATGTTTTTTTTTTTACCTACCACGTCCTACAATAACCGCCACTTTGCATAGCCTCAATCACAGGTTCACAAAATAAAAAAAAAACAACTAAACTTACAGATGTTTCACATGAGCAAACATGTTTTAACCATTAGCTATAAAAGACAAGTTTTTTTTTATCAGCTCCTTAAATGGAGGCTTCGTCTTCCAATTATATACTTTGTCAACTGTAAACAGTATTCACACGCATTATACACATAAGCTTGATGTCAAAATTGTGATGTGGTATATCCGATTTGTTTAAAAAGCCTAGTTAAGTGTCAACTCTGTTTTGACAGCCAAACAACAATATTTTTGGGAAACACTCCTACAGTTTGCTCTAATTTGTAAAGTTTGTTTTCGAGAAAAAAAAAAAAAAAAACCTGATGTTCTTTTCCATCAGAAAGAAAATAGATGCTCTAAATGAAACCTGTCAGAAGCAAACCCAAACTGAACTTTCTACTCAGCCAGGTGTCAAGTGCAACTCTCGATATCTATTTCACCTTCCTAAGATCTTTTGCTCCAGTGAATAAGTGAAAATGTAATGTGTAAGTGATCTGAAAGTCGATTCTGTACACTCTCAGAAAAAGATGTGTAAAAATTGTACAACAGCTTGTCACTGGGGCAGTAACTGGAGCTTTGTCACCCTTAAAGGTCCCATGGCATGGATTTTTTATTTTATTTTATAATGTATTCTGAGGTGTACTTATATTGTTAGTATGATTTTTACATCATAAAATGTCATAATTTAGAAATAAAAGGCATTTTTTCTATGCTGATATTTGCCCTCTGGCTGAATGCCCTGTTTCAAGGGGCTTGTCTGCTGTGAGACTTCAGAAAAAACGCCCACTGTTGTGATTGGCTGACATCTTTGCATTTGAAATGAGTATCAGATCTTGTAGCGGAGGGGGCGTGGGTTAACGAGGTCTACGAGGCACAAGCAGGCACGAGCCTGCCAGAGAGACGGATGGACCTGAGTTCACTTCTCATCAGTTCTCTCAGTTCTGTCTCAGTTCAGTGAACTGTTGTAGTTACTAGGGGTGGTTAATCTGTCTGATTTCCCGATTCGATTCGATTACGATTATTGAAGTCCCGATTCGATTACAGTCGATTTTCGATTATTAACGATTCTCGATTAGCGATTATTGATTTTCCATTTCACAACAGTAAACGAAAATACACTACAAAGTGATTGCAGTATAAAAAAAAAGTCAGCTACTGAATTATTTAACTCGTTTATTGAGTAACAACAACTCAAAGCACTTGTCGTGTAGTGTCGTGTAGTTACACAGAAATTAATACATCACATTGTGTTGTGACTCATCAAGTTGAACTAAACAATAACAAATAAATGAAAGGCTTATTTCCTTTAGGAAGTAGATCAGAACCAACATACTGTAGAAATTGGACAATTTTCTTCTAGAAAGACAACGTGTTCAGGTGGAGGAAGACTGCAGGTTGCAGTCGAAACATGTCAAGGTAAAGAAGAAGTTTTTTCTCCAAACACCTTGTCTTTCTAGAAGAAAATTGTCCAATTTAATCATTAAGAAGACAAAATGAACATTTTTGAACAACTTACTGTAGCTTCAGCTTATATACTGTACTGTAGAACACAGTGACAAAATGTCAAGAGTGATGGATGCGTGCGCGCGTGAGGGGGGCGGGAACGCGACGCGTGGAACGATCGAGCTCCTCTCGTTCGTTTCCTGACGTGAGAAAGACAAAAGGGGGAAAAACGACAGAAGAAAAACGGGTTCGTGTCGGAGGAGTGTCGAGGCCCATTCGGTTCCGTGAGCGGGAGCCGCGGGTCGGAGCGGCGGTGTTTCCAGCATCAGTCCGGCTGTGTGTGTGTGTGTGTGTGTGTGTGAGATCCGCTCATCGCGTCCTCAGGATCGCCTTAATTCCCGCGAATGTGTGCGTCGATGTGTGTCGCGCTCGCTCATCTGAAGTGCTCATAAATCTGCGGATTGAAGGCGTTTATTCGGTGTTTGTGCGCGAATCTGAGCCGTGCTAACGCACTAATGTGCCTGAGCTCCAGAGGATGCGAGGCAGGAGGATTTCTAGAGTGTTCCCTCAGAATCATCTCAGCATTAACGACAGATTTACATTCATCTAATGAACACACACACACACACACACACACACACACACACACACACACACACACACACACGGTGGTAGAGTCAGGTTTAGATAAATAAAAAAATCGATTTTTGAAAATGTAATGATCGATTCATGCTCGTCCATAACATACTCGCGATTAATCGATAATCGATTTTTTTCACCACCCCTAGTAGTTACTAGCATATACTTCAAGTTATTAGTTTTTTTCTAGTCGGAGGGACTGTCACTCATGTCAGAAAGTTAGTAACTTTAGTAAATTTAGTGCTGACTCGAGATGCAAACCGTTTAGAACGATTCAGTCCGATTTGGTGAACTGGTTTGGCCGGTTCACTAAAAAGAACCGGTTCAAAAGAACAATTCGTTCGCAAACCGGACATCATGGACCAGAGATGGAGTGATTGCTAATGCTAACAAAGTTATATTGTACTGAGTTGTGAGAGCGCTGTCAGCGCAAGTTTATTGTGTTTGTATCTGAGAGTTCTGAATAAACACGAGTCCCAGTCACGCCGAGCCCGTCTTCCTCCTTATACCAACTTTGTAACACATGTAATGTACCATTACAGCTGTCAAGATGAGTGTTGATTATAGCATTATTTTTAGATATCAAATGAAAAACGTCAGTAAAGCGCATTGAGTACACAGCGCAAACAAAGACACAGCGCAGTAATCGAATGTAATCCAGTTTACATTTACATTTATATTTATGCATTTGGCAGACTATAATCCAGTAATCCAGTTTATTGTGGGGATAGCTGGCTAGCCTAGCCCGGATACGCTCAAGCTTACCCACCTTCTACTTAATCTCGCGCCGTGTATGGCGCCTCTGCTGTGGGCGATATGCAGTAGTGGGGGTCGTAATGTTGAAGGCTGACCGGTCAGTGCAGCCCGAGCTTTGGCGTGCATGAGGTTTATCTCTAAAATATGTGGCTCTACCGATGTTGAGCAAAAACGCACGACTGTATGCACATTTTAGAACAGATAGACGCGACGAGGACGTACAAAAACACAGACTCACAAGATAGAAAACACAAAAACACCGTTCTGTAGGGAGAGAGAGAAGCCGCAGCGTGTGCACGAATAATAAAGTTCTGTGTGAACTTGAATAATTAGCAACACATCAGAAATCACTGATCACAGATCAGAAGGAACTGAAAAAAAGACTTCTGTTTTCATTTGTATATCCAAACACTGAGAAACTGCCAGCATTCACTCGTTCACAAGCCATGATCTCTTGAGGACAAACAAATATGGCGCTCGCATGGGCGTGTGCCAAATTCTCTGGGCGGAGGAAAGGGAGGTAACCGTTCGTTATGATGTCATAACAGGAAAATTCAAGATCAGCTCAAAGGCAGAGAAAGAGCCAGAACCTGGTTTACACCGATCAAAATGTCTAGCCACTTGGGGACAATATTAAGGCTAGGGGAACTCATATTAATGTTGATAAACCTCATAAAATGAAAATTTCATGCCATGGGACCTTTAAAAGGAGCATATTAGTACCTTAGAGTAGCAAAATGTACCTTAAGGTATTACTATAAACCTTTTAGGGGTAAAAAAAAAAGGTACATAAACGTCCTGTTAAGGGTATTGCCCCAGTGTCAAGTTGTAGTACCCCAAAAGGTACAGTTTTTGCACATTTTATCTGAGAGTGTATACGCTTAAAAAAAAAGAATGTGACATTTTTATATCAAAAAGAAATAAAAATATAAAACTTAAAAATCAAATGCATGTTCAACAAACAAATATCTGCAGAGTTCAGAGTGATGTGAAAAAAAAAATACCAAAACATATTTCCAGCTCTACAATCTGATTGGATGTGTCATATTCAAAGACATTTTACAATAGCTGATAGACACACACATGTGACTGTTAAATTAAAGTCCATATGTTGAATTACACATACCTACATGTATGCCTATGAATAATATTAGTTGCATTAATTAATACATTATTTAAATGCATTATTTTTATAAAAAAGTATATTTCAGACTCTGCAATCTGAATTAAAGTCACATTTGAAGTTGATAAAAAAGCCATAAAAATTAATTGTACACCATCACCTAATGTTTTGCTTACCAACTTGAAATATATTAGCAGAAATGTTTTACTGTAACAAGTAACAGTAAATTTGACATAAAACAAACAGTTGCTTTCTGTCTACTCTATACTTACTCCATAAATGTACAAATAAAAGCAAAACACTCTAAAAGATACATCTTAAAAGGCCCCCTGTGGTGAAAATCTATTTTTAATGTTGTTTATATGTCTATGTGGTGTTTTTAATATGTTTTAAGACAAACCATATGCAAAACCATAATTATTTTCTCCTTAAAACTGCAGTGTACCAAAACCGGGGTCTACAAAACGCATTTTGAAACTGCCCCTGTTTCCTACTGTCACAAACATGTAACCAATCCGTCAACATGATGTTTAAAGCGTTTATATGGATGCTGAGTTTTAGAAGGCAGCTGTCAGTCTCTGAGAAGGTGAACAAGAACATGGTTTGTGTAGCATTAGCAACACATGATTAGCTGTTTGATAACGTAGTCAGTGGTTCTTTGGCCCCCCCAGTCGTAATGTTGAAGGCTGACCGGTCAGTGCAGCCCGAGCTTTGGCGTGCATGAGGTTTATCTCTAAAGATGTGGCTCTGCCGATGTTGAGCAAAAACTCACGACTGTATGCACATTTTAGAACAGATAGACGCAACGAGGACGTACAAAAACACAGACTCACAAGATAGAAAACACAAAAACACTGTTCTGTCGGGAGAGAGAGAAGCCGCAGCGTATGCACGAATAATAAAGTTCTGTGTGAACTTGAATAATTAGCAACACATCAGAAATCACTGATCACAGATCAGAAGGAACTGAAAAAAGACTTCTGTTTTCATTTGTATATCCAAACACTGAGAAACTGCCAGCATTCACTCGTTCACAAGCCATGATCTCTTGAGGACAAACAAATATGGCGCTCGAAGGGGCGTGCCAAATTCTCTGGGCGGAGGAAAGGGAGGTAACCGTTCGTTATGATGTCATAACAGGAAAATTCAAGATCAGCTCAAAGGCAGAGAAAGAGTCAGAACCTGGTTTACACCGATCAAAATGTCTAGCCACTTGGGGACAATATTAAGGCTAGGGGAACTCATATTAATGTTGATAAACCTCATAAAATGAAAATTTCATGCCATGGGACCTTTAAAAGGAGCATATTATACCTATATAATATAGGTATTACTATAAACCTTTTGGGGGTAAAAAAAGGTACATAAACGTATAACCAATCCGTCAACATGATGTTTAAAGCGTTTATATGGATGCTGAGTTTTAGAAGGCAGCTGTCAGTCTCTGAGAAGGTGAACAAGAACATGGTTTGTGTAGCATTAGCAAAACATGATTAGCAACACATGATTTTTGCTCAACATCGGCAGAGCCACATCTTTAGAGATAAACCTCACGCACGCCAAAGCTCGGGCTGCACTGACCGGTCAGCCTTCAACATTACGACTGGGGGGGCCAAAGAACCACTGACTACGTTATCAAACAGCTAATCATGTGTTGCTAATGCAGATCAAAAAATAAACAAGATAATTGTGACTTTTTTTTCTCAGAATTGCAAGATAAAAAGTCACAATTATCTTTTTATTTTTTTTTTAATTCCATGGCAGAAACAAGCATATGCTTCTGATTGCCTTTAGAGGTAAAAGTTGTCCATAACTGCTGGTCTAGGATCAGTTTTCTCTGTAATAAAAGAATATTGGGCAAAACTCTGTTGTTTTGAGCAGTGAGTGGATTCTGAGATCTACACGCTTGCACACCCTCTCGTTATAATAAGCAATTATGCAAATAAGAGATTCATTGTGCATCAGCTTCACTGATTAGAATGGAAATTTGTAAGATCTCGATGAAGATGTATAACCGCTTTTTAATGATTATAAAATGAACGCTCTTTGCAAGCTTTCTGCCATGCCAAATCCCGCCTACAGTATGCTTGTGTTTCTGTTAAAATTAACAATGGTTTGTGAACCTAGACGCTTTAATAACAAATAGGCTAATTTATTGTTTATGCTGGGATGTGTAGGTTGTGCGGTGACACGTAACTTGAAACCATTTCAAAGAAATCTAAAAATATTTTTAAAGGGGAAGCGCATATCCTCATGGTGTTGGTCATAGTCTATATAAAAGATGGACAACGTTCCTCCACTACCTTCCATTGAAGAAAAGTGAAGCCGCCAATTTCTAAATATGGCGCTGATCTCTTGCGCTGATTTGGGATCTGCGTCTGCACAGTAGTGACCCCGGGACCTGAGTCTGCGCTGTAGAGAGCAGGAAGTAGAGCCACGATATCAAAACCCTGACCACACTGCCGCAGTATCTCTTAGTACAGTACTCATTATGTCGGTGTGAAATAAGGCCATGGGCCATGGTTCTCAGTCGGAAAAGGGTGGCTTGCCCACTTAAGGTTGGTGGAGAGTTCCTGTCTCAAGTGGAGTTCAGGTATCTTGGGGTCTTGCTCACGAGTGAGGAAAGGATGGAACGGGAGATTGACAGACGGATCGATGCAGCTTCTGCAGTAATGCGGTCGATGTACATGTCTGTCGTGGTGAAGAAGGAGCTGAGCTGTAAGGTGAAGCTCTCGATTTACCGGTCAATCTACGTTCCTACTCTCACCTATGGTGATGAGCTGTGGGTCATGACCGAAAAGACAAGATCCTGGATACAGGCGGCGGAAATGAGCTTTCTCCATAGGGTGACCGAGTATAAATTGCAGCCCAATTCAAATGCTTAAGTGCTTTTCTTCTTTTATTTTTTGAGCGGTGATAAAATATTTTGCTCTTGGAAACACTTGCCAGCATTTAAAGAAATACAAGTCTAGAAATGCACCCAAATTACAGCTCACGCAACCGCACGGTGCTCTGCAGGGGTCTAAAAAGGATATAAACAGTGAATTTTGAAGTGATATATTCTTGAAAACTCAGAGATGTGGATTCGAAGAGTAATTACATTACCACACGACCTTGGTGTTTATCAAAAGCAGTCGGTAATTCAGCCTGGGTTTTTTTTGTGGGTGGTGGGAGACAGACAGCTTCAGCCAACTCCTTCACCACTAACGGATCGAGCTGAAAAATACTTTTCCCGGACCACAACATCATAGCCCCCCAACAAAACTCAGCAGTGATTGTTCTTGCTCAGTGTAACAGAGTTTGTTTGTTCAGGGAAGAAGGAGGTGGGAACCGGTGAACGTTTAACAACTTTTAATCAAATAATAAACACAAAATGAAAGTAAAAGCGGCAGCCCCTCACAGACGACTGCCGTGCACATACATAACAAAAATTTTACAAAACACAACTTAAAATCCAGGCCTGGTCCTCTCTCGTCCTTCACCGATCTCGCTTGCTCGTCCACCTCTCCACACTCTGGCTTTAACTTCTGGACATTCGTCAGCGTTGCCAGTGCCACACACTCGCATCTTTCACCGCCGCCATTACTGAACTACAACTCAAACTAGCGCACGACAACAACGTCATCGCTCTCAGCCACTCCCTCGGTTCGCTTATTGGACTGGTAAAAAATTGTTCGGGAGAAAACCTAAGAATATACAGCAGTCCCAGACGTAGTACTGAAGGAAAATTAAAATTGAGCAGAAGTACGTGGGAGGGCTGAGCCAGGCTAGGGCTGAGCCCTCCTAAAATGAAAATCCTAGAATCGCCCCTGGTGCCCCCTATACGAAACACCTCCCCATTCTATATGTTCTGGCGACAGATGTTTCTTTTTTATGTTCTTTTCACAGAAAAAAAAAAAGTTGAAATGTAATTTTGATTACCAAAGAGTTTTAAGGGACAAAATTATTGATTTTGATTTTAAAACATCAAATATGGCCGCATATGGGTTTAATTGTATATTATTAATGCAAAACGTTTCTATGAAGACTTCATCAGAAGGCTTCAGTTAAGTTTTTGGTCTATATTACAAGGCAGAATAATTATTTATTGTGATTATTAATAAGTACATTTACTGAACATCCCATATCTATGCTATTGGTTTATGAAAGCAAAAATTCCACTTCCCGACGTGCTCTAACTCAAAATGCTTCACTCATTTACATTATTTCATAAACAAGAATACCGTGAGAAAAATATCCAATACATTTTTAAATGGACAACATTTTTATTCTAAAAACAGAACAGCGTGGCAATTATTGCATTTTGAAAGTGATTAGATTAATTTTAGATAGCATATTTACCATGCAAGACTTCAGAGACAAAGGCAGTGAACAATGAGGAAGGACATATTGATGGAGAATTCACACGGCGCGTTGGCAAAGAGGTTTCATATACAACATTGAAGTAATTGCTGTCAGCCCAAGACGGTGCAGAGGGAATACTGCCAGAGGCAAATAGAGTACAGTAGGTGCTCCAATTTAAAGACTCGCTCAGTATGGGTTCGTGGGGGAAAAAAAAAAAGAAAAAAAAAAAAATTAAATGTAACATTAGCTGGCATATTGTTGTGATGAAAACCTAATGGCAATAGAAATACAGTGCATTTTTAGCTATAATGATGAAAAATCTGACCGGTCAAATATAAGTTCCAGTTACTTGCCTTAAACAGAATCTACAGTAACTGCAACAATTTGATCTGTTCTTGGTATTTAAAGGGACAGTTCACCCATAAATGAAAATCCATCATGTCGTTCCAAACCTTCGTAAGCAGTGTAAAGATCTCCTTTTATATTGAATTTAAAATAATTTAACTTGGTCTACAGTGGGTTCCACATTTCTAAGCCTCTTAGCTCTTTAGCATTGTCTCTTTGTTTTCAAAGATGAATGAGTCTACAAAGGCAAATACTGCAATGATTATTCATAAACAGAAAGCATCTTTAAACGCTTTAAGAATTTTACATGAATATTCCGTTGCGTGAGATAAGGACATGTTAATGCTTGATTATGGGCAAACAAAAGTGCTGATGAGGTGAACTAATTATGGAAGCATAATTCCATGCCACATTATTAATTACAGAGATATGACCTGCGAGCACAGCTCAAGAACACACACACACACACACACACACACACACACACACACACACACACACACACACACACACACACACACACACACACACACACACACACACACACACACACACACACACACACACACACACACACACACACACACACACACACACACACACACACACACACACAGTTCCAGAACAGTAAACTTGAGTGGTTGGTATTAATTTAAGCAAAATTAGAGCAAAGAAAATGTATTAAATAAATAGTTCACCCAAAAATGAAAATTATCCCATAATGTACTCTGCCTCAAGCCTTCCTAGGTGTATATGACTTTCTTCGGAGTTATATTAAATAATATCCTGGTTCTTCCCAGCTTTATAATGGGAGTTTTTGAAGCTACAAAAAGCACATCCATCCATCATAAAAGTAATCCATAGGCTACCAGTGAGTTAATAAATGCCTTCTGAAGCAAAGTGATGGGTTTTTGTAAGAAAAATATCTATATTTAAAACTTAGTAAGAGCTTTGTTGTGCAGCATAACAGCGTCATTCATTATAACGGCAGTTTGGGCAAGTGTGCAGATACACTCGCGACGTGTGATTGATAGCTCTGAACATTATAAAGAGTGTTCTTTGATCGCTAATCTAGTGTCTAATCAAAATTTAAATAACAGACTTGTTTCATGCTACTAACAGAAACAATGTGAAGTTGATCGTTTAGTCACTGACTTGATTCACTGATGCATAAACAGTATTAAACGATTTAGATAGAAAGTCCGTGTGAACTTGAATAAAGCTACACATCAGAAATCACTGATCCCAGATCAGGCATTAAAGGGGTCAAATAATGGTACATGCACTTTTACAAGTTGATTGTACGGAAATGTGTGTTGGCAGTGCCTGTACACAACCATCCTAATGACAAAAATCCATCCAGTGTTTTTTTTTTTTTTTTCATATCTACTTATATGTTTTCCCCTGTCTCAAATCGAGCCGTCTGACCGTGTGATGTCACACGGTGTACGCACCTACCACGATTGTTGATTGACAGCAGCGTTTCAACACAGACCCACCCTGAGCGAGCTGTCATCAGACCGCCATTGTTGATACGCTGGAGCAGAATGGCGTCTAAGTGATTGTGGTGTTCTGTTCTTGGGTGTAATAACGAACACAGCAGTCATTTTGATCTTCCTAAATCCGAACCACTGAAGACGCAGTGGCTGACTTTTGTTTTCAAAGGGAATATTCCCCCGATCAACATCAATGCTTTCATGTTTGCGCAAATCATTTCTCACCAGACTGCTTTATAAATGAGGGTCAGTATATTATATATATATATATATATATAAAGCAGGTTTTGCTAAGAAGCTGCCCCTTAAAAAAGGATCGCTACCAACTATTTGTGTTCCTGCCGCACCTCCAGAAGAAGTGATTGTAACGTTTTTGTGGTGAGGTGGAGGAGCGAGAGACATGGGAGGAACGAGCGAGATCGGTGTGCGTGATTGAGAATGAGCGTCACCTGCGAGGCACAACGATCTCGAGTCCTCTCAAGAGGGAGCACGGAGGCATATAAGGACGAGCGACATGAGTGAAGGACGAGAGAGGACCAGGCCTGGATTTTAAGTTGTTTTATTATGTGTGTGTGCGGCAGTCGTCCGTGAGGGGCTGCCGCTTTTACTTTCATTTTGTGTTCATTTATTTTATTAAAGTTGTTGAATATTCGCCGGTTCCGCCTCCTTCTTGCCACACTAATAAACAATGTTACAGTTTTATTAACCTTCATATTAATCTTTGCAAATCGCTTGCAGGTTTACAGGGTAAGTTACATTACGGCATGCTTTCTATGTATGATGACGTTCTCAATATAATTCATAATCCCACGTTTATAATAACATAGCATTCGTATCTCACTACACTACCCTGCCAGTATACAAAGATAGATCAAAGTGACATTACGTTAACCAACCATTCAGAAAGGTCCTGTTCGAACTTCATTGGGGCTGTCATCTTGTTCTGAGTCCGACTCCGGTTCAAATTGATACGGTTGCACAGATGTGTCCTCAAAGACTCTCGTTGCTATTCTTTCTCCAAAATATACCCTCAAACGTTGTCAAGACAACACTCCATGTGTGTTGTGTCAAAGCCCCACAGAACAGAGGGGCGGGGTGAGCAAAGCTCATTATCATTTAAGGGCACATGCACTGAAATGGCTTCCTGAAAACAGAGCTGTTTTTGACCAGGTAAAATTTGTGTTGTTTTCTTACAATACAAATGAGAATTTTTAATTAAAGTATATTACAAACTTTTCATTTAGACACTAAAGAATCATATTAACTTGAACAAAAATGGCATTATAGGACCCCTTTAATAAACACTGTTACTCACTGTTTGTGGCGGTGCTGTTGAATCCATATGGTAAAAGTCTGTTTGTAAATAGGGCTGTCAAAATTGCTCAAAAATGTTGTTCGAATATTCCCTAAAAAAAAATTTGAACTATTCGAACATCTGGTTGCGCATTTTGTCAATGACGCGCATTACATCAATAACAGGACAAATTAATACATAGAGACATAACTACTTGTATTGGTAGTCTATTTAAGTTTAAACATATTTAACAACGTATTACCTACACACAAACAAGTAAATCAACTAATGACCAAGACCGCAGACCTCTCTCTCTCGCCCTCATCCTCACGCTCTCTCCGCATAACGGTTTAAATAAACAAACACATTTTGAGTGCTGATCAAGAGTTTTGTGCAAGCAATTTAAGGTCACGACTCTTCATTCAGTGATTGAAACAAATATTAATTGAAGTTTTACAGCATATTGAACGCTCCGAGCGAGCTGTGCTGTGGTAAACATGGAACTTTTCCTTGACATGAAACGGGAAATAATCAAGCCAGTGGAAGCAGTGCATTTATCCTTTATTCATGTAATATCTATTCAGTCAGTACCTCGGTTCCATTGCTTGACAGAACTCCCTGAAGCCTGCCCCATCCACGACACTGATCGGTCTCATGTCCTTACAAATGAACAAAATTAATTTCTCCGTTATGGCCTCTTGTCGTGTTGCAGACAAAGAGCTTGTGGCGGGCGATGCAAAGTAAGGGTGGTCCAGTTTGCACATACAAATTAGTTGCTTATATTTAATATAAAAATGAGCCTACAAAAGCATAAACAAGCTCATTTAATAAAGAAAAGTTCACAAAACTAAGTGAAAACTCACTAAAGTGTTTAGTGAAATTAGGAAACATTTAAGAGATCATAAATTTAGTTGTATAAGTTAACGTTACATTTCTACATACATTTTGTTCTCATGTCACAAGTAACATCAAGGTTTATTTTGATCTGTTTTACATGATTCTTTTGTAGTGTGGTTTTCGGTGAAGTGTACTAAAATAAATATCGTCACCTGTGTATATCAGCCCACTTCTTCTCGACGCTTTTTCCTGATCGTTTATAGAACAATTACTCCGAGTCGCCCTCTGTTGCTTCAAAGAATAGCACAACGGCGAGCGCGTCAAATATAAACTAAACTCATCGTCCGTTTGGGGAGGAGAGTGTGCAGTCAGCGGGGGCTCGCGCTGTGGAGCCGGGCGAAAGTATAAACAAGGCTACAGGCGTGCTAGCCATAGGCGCTAGTACGCCTACTCGCAAAGCAGACAGCCACGCCTCTACTACCACGGGCGTTTTTTTCCAAAAATGTTTTATTTGAATATTAATTTTCACCTTCGAAATTTGTTTTTTTAAAAACTATTCGAATATATATTCGAATTTAGAATATTCGTTGACAGCTGAACATGCTTCACAAAGCATGAATCAAAACTGAATCCATTTTCTCCAAATTCTCTGGGCGGGCAAAGCAGAGGAAGGGGAGCTAATCTTTCCCCATATGACAACATACAGAGAAGATTTCAGATCAGCTCGTCTGAGCTTTCATTTTCTCAAAGGCAGAGCAGGACACTCAGAACTTAATTTACACCTATCTAAATGTATAGCCACTTGGGGACCATATACAGGCTAGGGGAACTCATATTGATGTTAAACCTCATAAAGTGAAATTTTCATGTCATGGGACCTTCAATAATCTTTATTAAGCGTGCCAGCGTTTCTCACTAAACTTGTGCAATGCATTTTGGGATTGCACAAATGAATTAATTAATTTTATTGTACAAATTGTATTAGCTTGTCTCAATAACTGCATTTACATTACTTGCTAAGTATTAAAGGGTTAGTTCACCCAAAAATTTCGTTATTTTTGTTGTTTTTCCACTCAAAAAGTATTTTCGTCGCATGATAGACTTAATACAGAGCCACTGTAGTCATTTGGACTCCTTAAATGACGTTTTTACTTACTATTCTGGGCCATCAAGTTTCATTCCCTCTGAAAGCCTATGGAGGAGTGAGACAGCTCTCAGATTTCATCAAAAATATACTAAATTATGTTCCGAAGATGAACGAAGGTCTTACATGGTTGGAACAACATGAGGGTGAGTAATTACTGACAGAATTTTCATTTTTGGGTGAACTAACCCTTTAAGGTCAATTCATGGCATGTCGTAATTACAAGATCCTGACGTTCATGTCTTCGTAGAATTTTCTGAGAGCTCCGACTTGGGCCACCTGACCACTGCAAATTAATTTTGGCATTGGTAGAAATTAATAATTTAAACTAACAGCTAAAAAGTAAAGTGTCACATGTTGTCATCTCGTAAACTGTAAAAAAGTTGCTGAATTACATTTTTTAAGTACAATCAACTTGGATGTTTAAGTCATTTCAACTTAAATTACATTACACTGACTTTGAAAAATGAGTTTAATCATGTATGAAAAGTTATAAACTTTATAACTGCGACCTGGCGTGAATGCAGCATTAGTTTAAATTTCAACTGTACAGTAGTTTCCAAAGGACATCATCAGCAATGGAGAACAATCTGGCAAATCAAGCTATCTAAAGCCGGGTGCGCACGGTGCGATTTTGGCCACGATTTGGCCATCTGAGACAAATTTTGAAATCCTAAAAGATTTCTCTGATCCTAGGCTTAAATCTTTTTTTAAATCAAAAAAGTTTTTGATCCTTAGTTTGACATGTCCACCGACAACCGATTAATGACCGCTGCGATCAAATTTTACCTCGGACAAAATTCTGGCAGTGTCAGAAGATTTGAGGCGCAATCCGGCAGTGTGACTTCTCCTAGGACGACCGTCAAATCAAGAACCAATAGGAACGCAGAACCTGATGATGCATTTCGTGCGACAACATCAAATCACAACAGGGAACATGTCGAAAAGAGTCAGGTGAATGAAAAATGCCACCGCTTGTTTTTGTTGTTTGCTGAACGCTACCATTGTGTCTGTGAATGCGGCTCACCGTTACCGAACGTGTCACGGATTGATGACGTAAAACTCAGTCCGTACGAGTCTCTTGCTTGCGTCCGTTTTTCGCATCTGACTGTCGTACAGTCTGACATAATGACAACTGAGATCCTACAGTGTGACATGTATTACATCGGGGATCATGTTCGTACAGTCTGACAAGCAACATTCGCAGAGGATTTTGAAAAATCGTACAGTGTGCAGGACCCTTAAGAAAGCAACATAATTATTGGAACAGCCTTCCGGTGAAAAGCGTGCCTATTGTAAGCAGCTCAGTAGATTTTGGAACAGAGCCTAGATTTTAGAACAGAGCTTGTATGTTACACAACGCCATGTAACAAAAGGTGTTGTATGATGAGAGAGCTGAGTAACTCTTGTGAAGCGTGGGGTGTTTGAAATGTGAAAAACAAACTTTAATCTCACCTAGAGTAGTTGAAGAGTCTGCTGTCCCAAAGGCTATGTACTCCACGGGGCCCACTGTGGAAGAAACAGGAGTCAGAGCCGTCAAAGTGGTTCAGCCCGTCCTCTGTGTTCTTGGATGCGTGGCTGTGCACCACATCGAGCAGGACGATGATACCCAGAGAGTGAGCCACGTCAATCAGCTCCTTGAGTTCCTCTGGGGTGCCGTAACGACTGGAGAGAAGAGCAGATGAAGGCAGATATTAGTGCAGTCGGGGCAGAGCTTGGGATGAGCTTGAATCTGAATCAGTTTGAGTGTTAAGACCAATTCTTTTGAAAAGCAGAGAGATATCTTTCGTAGTGTATCGCCAAACACAACATGCACTTAGGCTTGCAGAATACAGAACATCCGCTTTCTTCAAAATGCGAGTGTGAAACTTTGTTTTGTACATGTAGTCTCATTCCAATCTCAAGGTTTATATGACTTCTTTTAAGGGTGCTTTCACACCTGCCTCATTTAGTTCGGTTGAATCGTACTAGAGTTCGTTTTCCCCTTTGGTGCGGTTCGTTTGGTCAGGTGTGAAAGCAGCAATCGCACTCGGGTGCGCACCAAAAGCGGACCAAACAAGCGTACTGAGACCTCCTTGAAGAGGTGGTCTCGGTACGCTTTCAAACGAACTCTGGAGGGGTTAGTTTGTGGTGAGAACGTGATCCGACCTCGAAAAGACCCAACTGCAATCCTTTTTGGACTAAACCAGCTGCCGTAGTCAGCTGCGCTGTGCATTATGTGATGAGGAAGTGTTTGTTGACAGTTTGCACTTTAGCATGGCAGTTCGCAGACAAAGTTTGAGTAGTGAGGAGGTGCGGAGCCTCATAGAAATTTGGTCTGATGATCATATTAGGTCCCAACTTTCGAAAACTCACAAGAACAGCGCTATCTTCGCTTGAAGTGACGAGCGATGCGCGCTCGCCATTTGCAGTGCATTAGAACGTTGTTTTCAAGCCGTGTTTTTCTCTTACCCTGAATCATTATGGTACACTTATAATAAGTGTTTATATTGGGACTATTTCAGACCGGTCTGGTATAAGGCTGTCAGCGAATATTCTAAATTCGAATATATATTCGAATAGTAAAAAAAAAAAAAAAAAAACGAATTTCGAAGGTGAAAATTAATATTCGAATAAAAAAAAATGTGGAAAAAAACGCCCGCGGTAGTAGAGGCGTGGCTGTCTGCTTTGCGAGTGGGCGCGCTAGCGCCTATGGCTAGCGAGCCTGAAGCCTTGTTCATACTTGTTTATACCCCCGCTGACTGCACACGCTCCTCCCCAAACGGACGAAGCGTTTAGTTTATATTTGACGCACTCGCCGTTGTGCTATTCTTTGAAGCAACAGAGGGCGACTCTGAGTAATTGTTCTATAAACCATCAAGAAAAAGCGTCGAGAAGAAGTGGGCTGATATACACAGATGACGATATTTATTTTAGTACACTTCACCGAAAACCACACTACAAAAGAATCATGTAAAACAGATCAAAATAAACCTTGATGTTACTTGTGACATGAGAACAAAATGTATGTAAAAATGTAACGTTCACTTATACAACTAAATTTATGATCTCTTAAATGTTTCCTAATTTCACTAAACACTTTAGTGAGTTTTCACTTAGTTTTGTGAACTTTTCTTTATTAAATGAGCTTGTTTATCCTTTTGTAGGCTCATTTTTATATTAAATATAAGCAACTAATTTGTATGTGCAAACTGGACCACCCTTACTTTGCATCGCCCGCCACAAGCTCTTTGTCTGCAACACGACAAGAGGCCATAACGGAGAAATTAATTTAATTCATTTGTAAGGACATGAGACCGATCAGTGTCGTGGATGGGGCAGGCTTCAGGGAGTTCTGTCAAGCAATGGAACCGAGGTACTGACTGAATAGATATTGCATGAATAAAGGATAAATGCACTGCTTCCACTGGCTTGATTATTTCCCGTTTCATGTCAAGGAAAAGTTCCATGTTTACCACAGCACAGCTCGCTCGGAGCGTTCAATATGCTGTAAAACTTCAATTAATATTTGTTTCAATCACTGAATGAAGCCTGCTATATTTGGGACAAGAGACTCAACCTTAAATTGCTTGCACAAAACTCTTGATCAGCACTCAAAATGTGTTCGTTTATTTAAACCGTTATGCAGAGAGAGCGTGAGTCTTGGTCATTAGTTGATTTACTTGTTTGTGTGTAGGTAATACGTTGTCAAATATGTTTAAACTTAAATAGACTACCTATACAAGTAGTTATGTCTCTTTGTATTAATTTGTCCTGTTATTGACGCGTCATTGACAAAATGCGCAACCAGATGTTCGAATAGTTCAAATATTCATGTTTTTTTAGAGGGAATATTTCAACGTCATTTTTGAACAATTTTGACAGCCCTAGTCTGGTAGGAACCGCTGCGGAGGAGCACAGTCTCTGCGTGATTCGCCATAGACACAAACAGAGAGAAGTAGCTCCAACTGCAATGTTCTTCCGTAAGACACACGCAGTTTTGTTTATTAACCGCTAGAGCGCAAAAAGTTATGGACTGCAGCATTAATATATTTATTTTAATTTCAGCTTTCATTGGATCTGTAATTCATATAGTTTTCATTGGAGCTGTGATCCATTTTTATATTATTTTATATAAGTTTATAAAGTTGGTAAACTTAAATACAAATAAATTGGAAAAAAAGGAAACTGGAATTTTTTTTTCCTAAACTAAATACATTTTAACGACTCAAAACTAATATAATATAAAATATTTAGATGTAAAAAAAAAATGTTTTCAATCTAGTTACTTACTAGCTACTAATTACATCTTCAACAATGTCATTTGATTACTGTTCTAATTACTCGCTCTAAAATGTATTGCATTACTTATTACTTTCTAAATCCCATAAATCAACCTCAACCAGTTGAACAATACAAGGGTAGGCAAGAATACACTTCTCTTTTAATACTTTCAAATAAAGCGTATAAAATTGCATACATTATTTTTAGACTGACCAAAGTATTTAAAGGAAGAAGGTTATATTTTAACATTTGACATTCATCAAAATGAATTAATCAGTTCATCAAAATTAAAGGATGAACTGAAAACAACATGGAATATGAAGAATAGGTATGACGGATCCATTGGCTAAGCCAGAAGTTGACCAGTTCAGCCACTCAAACAATCACCAATTGAGTGGCGCAGTGGTGATACTTAATGGATCGCCCCTTATTGGAACTTATGTTCACACTTTATATTAGGTGGCCTTAACTACTATGTGCTTACCTCGGAAAATATGTACGATGTACTTATTGTGTTCATATTGCAGTGCAAAACGCTTTTGCTGATATTGAGATGAGCTATGGGTAAAGTTAGGGACAGGTAGGGTTAGGTGTCAAAAGTGTAATTATAAATGTAACTACAGAAAATAATTACAGATGTAATTACATGCAGGTAATTTTTTAAAATGTAAGTACAATGTAAAAACATGCATGTACACAATAAGTGCATTGTATCAAATGATTCATTTAAATGTTAGTACATAGTTGTTAAGGCCACCTAATATAAAGTGGGTCCGAATTTAAAACTCCTGGATACCATCCCGGTTCTGCCATATTACATATGTTATGCATGTTGTGCGTGTTTTTATCTCCGAAAGACGTCCCCCTATACAACAGCTGTGTTTAGCACTGACGGCAGTGCGAATACATCAACCGTGCAGCCCAATTGCCGTGTAAAAACAAACAAATATGGCAGTAAATAAAAATCAATCTCAGATCGTTTACACCGTCATGGACGCTGAGCAGAGGTCAAAGCCACCATTCAGGGTGACATATTGCTCCTTGCGGAACAAAGGGCGAGAGTGGCGCATTTCCATCAGCGCTTCCTCACGTATCTCCTTCGTGTAATTGCTCCATGAAGCTTCATCTGTCCTCCAGGTATCATCATATCGCTTTCCCCCGGCAAATGTGACAACAATACCCCTCCCCTCGGCCTCCGCCCCTTCCCAGCATCCAGACCTTGCACTTTTTAAACGGCTCAGGGAGATCAATCATGGGTGAAATTACTCTGTATACATTATACTCGCGCTATAGGCTGTCTCCAGCGCTAGCTGGTAAGGGCAACCGACGGAATAAAAGAACATAAATAAAGAATTCCTGCCTGTCTTCCTTTATCTGAGGTCTCTACCTCTCCACAGGATTAACTGCAAATGTGTTTACAGGGAGATTATCGGCCCCGTCAGAGGCGCCTCTCTGTGATTTGGGGCCACAGTTGTGGGACAGAGTCTCCATGGTGTGTGCGCGCCTATAGTTTTTAGTTTATAGTTACCTCATTTTAAACATTCTGAAAATAAAAATGAGCAAATGGTACCATATTATGGTCCTTTTCATTGAGTGTGCCCTAGAGCTAGAGTTGACTTTCGGGGTAATTTTAGAGTGTTCTAGATCAATCACTTAAAGGTGCAGTAAGTGATTTCTGAGAAAAACTGTTGAAAGTGGATCAGACCGAGCACCACAACACACTTGTAGCCAATCGGCATATCCACTCATGATGGGGGAGGAGAGAGAGTGAGCGAGAGGGACATTTGTAGAAAGAGAGATGGCTGAGAGACAAAAAGGTCAGAGGAATATCACTGGAAAAAGAAGGGTTATGATCAGGTCAGAGCTTTAGGAAACGTGTTAATATTTAAAAGAAGCGTTCCAGCGTGAGACATGAGCCTTGAGTAGTGACGGGCGCTTTTGAAACATGCTTTGTGAAGCTTCGAAACCTTTGCAAATAATTTGTGTCTATCATTTGAATCATCGTCTATATATGATTTTTACCTGATCTCGGATCAATTGTAGAAATTTGTAGACGTTTAATGACACATCTGCATAATACAATGGAAGAGATGAAATTAAAAGTCTCTAATTAACCAAGGTCTCCATAAACAAATAAAGCCTTACAATTGAATAAAACAACATATTATAAGGACACTTCATATTTAATGGTATTAAATGATTTGTTAATTGCATTTAATAGATTACACCTTCAGTAAAACACTGTTTTTATGCATGTTTGTGTGCATCTTTTCGCTGCATTTACAGCAGGGGCCAGCAGGGGTCACCAGCGTGTGGCTTTGAAAGCTTAGCTTGCATTTATGAAATACTTAAAGGGTTAGTTCACCTAAAAATGAAAATTATCCCATAATTCACTCACCCTCAAGCCATCCTAGGAGTATACGAGTTTCTTCTTTCAGCCAAACATAATTGGAGTGAAGTGATGCGTTTTTGTAAGAGAAAACTACATGTGTACAAACTTTATAAACTATAAATCACTGGCTTTCGGTATCAGCTGTACGCGAGTCGAGTTCCGGCTGAAGAGAAGACCTCTGACCTGACGCATGACTAAGGATGTAGGAGTAGCGTAAGCTTAGATGAGAGTAGATGCCTCTCATGGTTCAAACAAATAGGACTGGGCAACAAACTCAAGCTCCTCCGACATTTCTCTTTAAAAATTCTTGTTTTAGACTTTCATGACCGGTGATTTGTTCAGCTCTATCGTCTGCGTTTCTGTGTTTGTCAATACGTCATGCATCGGGTCAGAGGTCGCTCTTCCGCTGGAACTAGACTCTGGTATGGCTGTTACCGGAAGCCAGCGACTCTAGTTGAGTGGAGTGCAAAAACCCATTCTGTGTGAATGGTTCCTAAGGGGTGATTCACACAGAACATAAAATGTGAGAGGCAGCGAGGTAGAATGCTACGCTCATGAAGGAGATGCTGAAAAATACACGAGACATGAGTGCAACGGTCAAACACTTCCATTGTTTTGCTATGTAAGCATGCACTAGATGGACAAGCAACTCAGTGAAGCAAGGCAGCTCACTGGGTTTGGAACAGAGCTTATGACTGTTAGTCAGAAAACAACGGTTTATAAAAATTTACACATTAAACATTTTCCAGTTTCAGATATATTTACCTTGATGCTGCAAAGAAACTCGTGACCTGGTAACCGAAGCTAGCGTAGTAAGCATGTTCCATGATCGCCATCATCTGAATACAGTTATAACCTGTGTGCATGGCAATAAAGAGAGCAGTGATTAAAGGTGGGGTAAGTGCTTTCTGGTAACCTATATTGATTTCAAAAACACACCCCTATTTTGATAGCTCTGCCCCACACATACGTAACCCAGGCAATGACTATGGCAAAATCTGCTGTGCAAGCCAGCAGAGGGTACGATATCATCAATAAGCTTTGGATGCATTTTAAAGACCTAGCCTATATTTGAAGAGTTTCGTTGCAAAACGAGATATATCCATTTTGAGAAAATTGGTTATTTGCCATTATTATTTGACATCAACAGTCAAGTTCATTCACATTTTTTTTTGTACATTAAACTATTACTTGAGCTCAGTGAAGGCCAGGGACACAATATTCTTCAAATCCAGGATATTTTTTATTTAATTTTATGTCCATAAATAGTTCATAAATAAGTCAAAAACCATGCCAAAATGCAACATATTTATCTTAACATTGTCAAACATCTTAAATTGGTTAAAAAAAACAATACATCATAAATATATGGAATAGTATAAAGATTGATTAATAATAATAAGATTCTGAGTTAGTTTTGGCCAGAACATACACAACATAAACACTTTTTTTTTTTTTTTTGCAAAACGCTATATATCCCCTGAATGCCTTGCCCGTTTGGTCTTCTCCCTTTGATGATTTTCTTTAGATGCCTTCCTCTTTCTCCCAACAGCAGCTGGAATGACCGGCTCCAATCCGTCATCGAAATCCATAACGTTACTGACTCTGAAGCTTTGATTCTCTGACTGACAGACAGCTGTTGATCAGTGACTGACAGCTCGCCTACAGTATAAACAATTAAATGATAAACGTTTTTTAGTTAGCCTATTGAATCCTCTTTTTAAAAATATGTTATTTGTTTTGATATTATCGTTAAATCACTGAGCAAACTCGGAGCACTTCACCGGCGGTGACTCTCTCCTCGCGTGACATCCTGAGCTCGCGCACGACGCGCAGCATCCAGAACGCTCTATAGCCTAACCGTTATATCGCACTTTGTAAAGAAACTGGGCTGGCGGATATCGCGTTTTGTGAAAAAATACATTTTTTAGTAGGCTTAAAATGTAAATTTTTAAATCTTATTAATGGCAGCAATTCACACATAGATTAAGGTACATCTGAACATTGATTTCCAATAATAAAATGCAAATGTCAAAAAATGGCGTTTATCGCGTTTTGCAACCAAACTCTTCATTTGTATAACTAAAATGGAAGAATGTCCACATTTGGTGACAGTTAAATTAACTCCATTTAGGGTTAATTTATATTGGTTATTTTCTCCAAACCACTTGAGGGCAGTGTCAGTAGATTGACAGCAATATTGTAACAGTAGCTACTGTCTTGTATTCCAAATACTCATTGCTTGATGACATAATTAATCCAAGATGGCTGACAGCGATAGCCATGTGCCAAATGCCCCAGGCATATCTGTGAAAAACTTTTATACAAGGAGGTCAATTGAGCTAAAAAAAATATTATTATGTACAGTAAAGTATGATGAATATGTTAGTATTTTATAAACTGAAATTTAAAGTAAAATGTAGTTTTTATTCACCAAAAACTATCTGTCCACGTATGTGGACGTCATGCAACAGTGGAGTCAGATTGCATAAAGTCTGATTTCTGTAACCTGCTAGTATATCTGTTCTATTTTTGCAAATATGTTTTGAATTGTCTTATATTGTAATAAAACAGACATTTAACAAATATATCAACATAAATAACCATTCAAAATTACATATTACGGCATTAAATGGCAACTTTACACATACATACCGAGAAAGATTTGCATTTTGCCGTCTAAATAGGGACAGCATAGGTCAATCACTCAGTACATGTGATTGAATAATATAGAATATATCCCAGAGGACAGTGGAAGTGACAGTGAAAGCAGTGATGAAGAGTATGTGCCAGCAAAGCCCAGTCCATATAGGTTTCCGCATATAACTACCATTATAGTTCCTACAATGTGTGTTTTATAGTTGTTATATTGCAATATTAATGTTTAAATAACAGAGCTGATATACATAGCATAACATGACATAATAAAAACACAAATGTTCCATATTGTCATTTATGGCTTTTTGTCCCATTTTACGCCTTTGTCGCATGGTGTCCACATACGTGGACAGTAAAATAATTTTTAAATAAAACTGAATTTTGTAAAAAAGAAAATGGATTTCAATTTTAGCATCATATTAAAGTAATAAAAAGAATCTTTAAAAAAATCTAAATAATGTTTTCCATAATTCATGCATGAAAGGGATCCGCTCAACAGAAAAAGAGAAGAGAAGCACATAAACATTTGAAATGGGCCGTTATTATGGCAGCAATTATATACATTAAAATAATTATAAACCAAGCAGCTTTATGTTTACCTCATGTAAATCAGACGCTGTATTATTAACTTATTTCCACATTTTTAATAATACATTTTAATAATAAATCCATAATTTTACCATTTTCAACTATAGCGCATCCATCTTCCTATTTTTAAACAGGAGATTTAAATAATCAAATAATAAATAGGATATTATTTTCCTATTAAAGTAAATATGAATGTATTCTTATTAATCCAAGCTTAAGACTTGACTCATACAACTGACCACGTGAGCAGCGCATTCCTGGGTTCGTTTAGGATCACAACTTGCTACTCCAGCAGGAATAAATCGCCATCCGAATGCATGAGTTTTATCACTTAGGTGCCATGCAATTTATTTTTACAGACATCCACATGATAAACAATTACCATCCGAATAGGGCTTAGTCATTATTTACTCATCCCCATGCTGTTCAAAACTCATATGACTTTCTTTCTTTAGTGGAAAATGAGATATTCTGAAGATTGTTCAAGTCAGTGAGCTGAACCCAGGGAATGAATCAGTCTGAACAAATCACTCTTTACTCAGACGGTACTTTTGAATGAACCAATTGGTCCAGTTCTCAGATTTCAGTCTTTTCATCACACAAAGCTATCATATGGCTTCAGAAGATATGTAATATAATGTATGACTGATTGGAAAACTTTTATGGTGCTTTTTGGTTCTTATTTTTGTTCTTGAAATATACACCCCGAGGGCTGCACGATTTTGTAAAATATGATAAAATATTGATAAGCATTGCGATTGCAATTCAAAATACAATTTTTGTAAAGCCCCAGGTTTGCTCAGCTCTTTGCTCTGCTTGTTTTGCTCGTTTTGTTTGTAAAAAAAAAAAAAAAAAAAAGATTAAAAAAAATTAGGGCTGCAAATGTTTTGGGATTATATATCAATATGATATAATAACAATACTATAAAACAAATATATATAAAAAATAATTAAATCAATTACTGAATAAAAATATGAAATAAATATAAATATGAACAAAATAAGAACTAATATCATTGCATTATTTTACTGTAAAAAAAAAAAATATTATTTATGGCTGTCTTAATTCATTTTCTTAAACTTATTGAATTAAATCACAGCCTTTTAAATCACGTTTGTGCAGATCTAAAAATATCTAATATTGTATTAAACAGAAGAAAAAATGTAAATGTTCCATGGCATGACGCATGAGGGTGAGTAAATAACATTTTCATTTTTGGATGAACTATTCTTTATTGGATTGCTGGATAGCAAACTTTTAGTTGTGACTTTTAGCTACAGTCTTCATGCAAAATAAACATGTGGGAGCAAAAAAAGTACAAATTCTGCTGGTACTGAAATTGTATATAACCCCATGGCAGTGTGCTCTAAAATGGCTTTGCATAATTTCTAAACATCTGCTTTCGATAGCGAGAGGATACATCAGTCAAATAAAAATAATAACTTGTCAATGCCACCCAAAATCTTGACATGACAACACTACTCAGGTCAGTCTCAACTGTCAAACCCAACAAAATACCTTCTTTCATCCCACCCTGTAGCTCTGACCAGTAAGCGTCCACTACAGAAGTCAGGTCTTTTATGAGAACACAAAGGGCCACCAGTGCGCACCGTCTGAATGACTCATCGGGTCACACACAAGTTTTATCAGCCACAAAATCAGCATTTCATTCCCCCACGCAAGCTGCAGCTGCACTGACACGGCTTTGAAACTGTACAGGAAGGACTCAAGAGGGAATCCAGGCTTGTCTCACATTGTTTTTTTCTGAGCACATTGGTTTATTTATTTATATATCTAGCTAGCTTATCTTCCTCGCCCTGCTTCAGAGAAAGTTTGGATTTTTGATGAGGTGTGACAGTGCCAGGGGCTCGTCTCACCGATGATGCGTGAGCGTACGCGCACCAACACGGGCACACACAGAGCACTTTTCCAAGCTTTTTAGATGCCAGAACCACAGTTGTCTAGGGAAATGCAAACCGGTTACCATAGAACAATGAGAACTCCAGGGAGCGACAGACATAGAACGACAAACACGCTGGTTTAGTGCATGGACATATGCATGAATTATTCTATCATAATATTTGTTATTCATAATGGCATCGTAGAGCTTTACGTGGGAAGACGGTCAATTTCAATGTAAACATGCATGCACACATACTTCTGTTTTGCCTACCAGCACAAAAAGACAACAAATATTTATATATACAAAATTAATTTTTTTTTCAGGGGAAAAACTCACAGGCACCATGCTGGAGTTGGCTTGAAAGTTTTCAATGATTTCCATGTCTCCAAGATGCCAAAAGAACTCACCACCAAGATATTTCTATAAAAGTATTGTGCCTACATATAGATGGGGCCCTCAGGGGCATATGTGGCCCTCCATACAAGATCTGTCTACATTGTCCAAAATAGTCCATCCCATTTTCTATAATGTTCTAGTTCTAAAAGTGATATTCTAAAGTTGAAAATGTGTTACCTATTAGTGGGTGGGATAGAAGCAGGAAAAATGGACAAGCGTAAGGATTTGAGTTTAATAAGGGCCAAATTGTGATGGCTAGATGACTGGGTCAGAGCATCTCCAAAACTGCAGATCTTGTGGGGTGTTCCCGATCTGCAGTGGTCAGAATCTATCAAAAGTGGTACAAGGAAGGAACAGTGGTGAACCGGTGACAGGTTCATGGACGGCCAAGGCTCATTGAAGCAAAGGCTGGCCCGTGTGGTCCGAGAAGTTAATGCTGGTTCTGATAGAAAGGTGTCAGAATACACAGTGCATCACAGTTTGTCAGAGGTGTAAAAAGTACTCAAAAATGTTACTCAAGTGAAAGTACAAGTACTGAGTGAAAATTGTACTCAATTAAAAGTATCTGGCCAGAATCATACTTGAGTAAAAGTAAAAAAGTACCACAATAAAAATTGTATTTGAGTATTAAAAAAGCAAGAATGAAAACTAGAGATTCTTGTTTAAGCTTTTAATCTCTAAAAACATGAAGTAAATGAACCACATACAAGGTTTTACCCTGCTTTATAACTGTTTATTTAATTGTATTTAATTATCAAACTATAAGACTACTACCTAATGCCAGTATGCAACATGCTACTCAAAGTTGTAAAACCTCGGATTTAACTTAAAGGAACACCACTTTTTTTGAAAATAGGCTCATTCCTAGAGTTAAACAGTTTTCGAAAACATTCAGCCGATCTCCGGGTCTATTTTTCCTATTTAAAACTTGACGCTTCTGTAGTTACTTTGTGTACTAAGACAGATGGAAAATTAAAATTTAAGATTTTCTAGGTCGATATATCTAGGAACTGTAACTGCATAATAATCAAGGAACTTTGCCACCGTCCCATGAGTGCAGCGGCGCAATGATATTACTCAGTGCCTGAAAATATGCTGACTTCCGTAAACATAGCCAACGTGTCAACCCACAGGGAGCATACCCATGGTACGACAGCAAAGTTCTTGATTATTACTCAGGAGTGAGAGTATAGTTCCTAGCCATATTGGCCTAGAAAATCACAACTTTTCATTTTCCGTCAGTCTTAGTACACGATGTAACTACAGAAGAGTCAAGTTTTAAATAAACTCTTTGGCAATTTTTGAGCGAGATGCTAACGGTCTAATCATATTCAATGATCTATGCTAAGCTATGCTAAAAGTGCTACCGCCAGACCCGGAGATCGCCTGAATGGATTATAAAACGGTCAAACTCAACTATTTAACTCTAGGGGAGACGGAGAATGAGCCTATGTTTTTCCTGGCATCTGACTGGCCACTCTGGGTGCCACCCCAAACTTTAGATTGTTAGTCACTACTTCCATATCTATTGAAAGAAGCGTGTATTTTGACGTGCGGCGGCGCGGCACATTGTTCATGTATTAATGTTGAATATTAAGAGAATATTAATGTTAGTTGCCAAACAGATGATTAATAATAAAAGGGGTCAAACATAAGCACAGAGTTGTTAACAATCTTGCACCGCCATTCAAAGTTTTCTATTAAACAACACAATTTGTCTTAAAACGTTGTTAATGTATAATGTTAACTTCACCCTAGGCTGCATGGAAGAGTGTGTAGGCTATAGACATTTAAGTATTTTTCTTTCTGTGTAAAATCTGTGTTTATGGAAAGATGTTATTTAGTTTGCGCTTTTTTGTTTCCGTTTGGGCAGTTTTACAGCAAAACACATCGATGCCACTTGTTTCATTCTTGAAGTGAACTTTTTTTCTGTATGGGGATTTAGATTCACTGTTTTGCATCGCCGCCTTGATCATGAGAACGCGGTGCGCGGTATATGGCGCTTCATCAATAGCACAAACACAGAGAGCACGTCTTGAACCGATAAATATGCATAGAGGTATGCCAAAAATAGCGAGTATCGTAGTCAATACAGTCGGCTATGTCTTTGGATGAAATTGGATTTTGGATCCAACATTATACATTTGGTTTAAACTTAATTTAAACATTTAAATTAAACTGGGCACCAGTGCAATTCAATTGGTTTGGTAATAGCTAGGGAAAATAGAATGAAGTGATCTCCAATAAAAGTACTTTTTGACTGTAAATAAAATTGTGAGGAGTAAAAAGTACTTTTTTTCTTAAAAAATGTAATTAAGTAAAAGTAAAAGTATTGATTTTGAATTGTACTTGTGACGGTTCCATGAGTTTGTTTATCCCTGAGTTACAGGTGATTGGCTGATGGAGGGTGTGGTTTCGCACCGGAACCTAATCAGGTTCCTTTCAGAGGGACTGGATCAAACGGAGCAGAGCAAAGCAAGTTGGATTGGTAGCGAGGGTTATTGTTCGTCGTTCGCTCATCATGAGAGTGCCTGAGATCTGACGTTATGTGGGAGTTGGAGGGAGACCACAGCTGCATTGGAGTTCACGTGGAGTCATCTTCACTGTATTGATTTGACTTTCCTTTTGGTTGTGTTTGGTTGGAGTGATTACATTTGCATTTCCTACTTACACTCATACGCTTACACGCTGACTAACATGTAAAATGAATACTTGACACTTCATGTTTTATTACGTTAATTAAATAAATCGTATTATTTATGCAGCGGTTGTGTGGCGTCTCCCTTTGTTTGTTGCGATTTAAGAACCTAGATCGTAACATACTCAAGTAAAGTAAAAATCCCCAAAAATAATACTTAAGTACAGTAATCAAGTAAAATTACTCAAGTACTTTACACCTCTGCAGTTTGTTGTGTATGAGGCTGCACAGCCGCAGACCAGTCAGGGTGCCCATGCTGACCCCTGTCCACCGCTGAAAGCACCAACAGTGGGCACGTGAGCATCAGAACTGGACCATGGAACAATGGAAGAAGGTGGCCTGGTCTGATGAATCATGATTTCTTTTACATCACGTGGAAGGCCGGGTGCGTGTGCATCGCTTACCTGAGGAACACATGGCACCAGGATGCACTATGGGAAGAAGGCAAGCCGGCGGAGGCAGTGTGATGATTTGGGCAATGTTCTGCTGGGAAACACATACCACTTACCTAAGCATTGCTGCAGAGAATGTACACCCTTTCATGGAAACTGTATTCCCTGGTGGCTGTGGCCTCTTTCAGCAGGATAATACGCCCTGCCACAAAGCAAAAATGGTTCAATAATGGTTTGAGGAGCACGAGTTTGAGGTGTTGACTTGGCCTACAAATTCCCCAGATCTCAATCCAATCGAGCATCTGTGGGATGTGCTGAACAAACAAGTCCGATCCATGGAGGCCCCACCTCACAACTTACAGGACTTAAAGGATCTGCTGCTAACAACTTGGTGCCAGATACCGCAGCACACCTTCAGGGGTCTAGTGGAGTCCATGCCTCGACAGGTCAGGGCTGTTTTGGGACCAACACAATATTAGGATGTTCAGTCATAATGTTATGCCTGGTCTGTGTTGTGATGCTTTTCATGCACCGTAAAGTCACCATGAAATCAAAATTGACCATTCTTTTTTTATGGAATATTGTAGCATTTATTATAAATGATTCATGTGTTCACGTCTTAATTTTTTTAATGTGTCCTCATAATCTTTAATCAAAATAACTTCTCCCTCTTGCAGTGACATTTCTTCTCTTCAATGATGATGTTTACTGATGTGAGGGCGGGATAAACCTGTCACTCACATGAGATCGACCAAAAGCAAACCACAAACAATCCAATCAATTCCTGATTCCCGATTCATTTTTCTTGTTCAATAAAAGTCTCCATTCAATTTCATTATATAGATAAGTGTGACCAGAACATTGTCCACATAACTTTTGGGAAAACTATCTTTGTAACTGTTATATGAACCCAATCACTACACCACAGGCTTATCAACTTCATCTTCTGTGTGTCTGGTGGATACTTGAAAATACCCCCTGCATCTCCAAAACACACTCAAACACACCTCTCTCCAACCCTCATCCACGAAAGCACTAATGAACACTCCACATGGCGACTAAAGCCTGTAAACAGGGTGTTGACCTACAGAAAGGGGCTTGGTTGAGAGACCAGCCTCCCCAGAACATTGGCACCAGGGCCAGTGGCTCATCATCAATGCAGCAGGTCTTTCAGGTTAAGCACTACTGCAGCTCGGATACTTTGTGATGAAGGAGGAAAGTTGGCAGGTAGAATATAACCCCTCTCTGGAATAAAACTAATGTTTATATCCTTATAAAAAAAGTACTCTAATGGTACCATGGTGCAGTGGTCCATCATCCAACAAAAAAAAAGAAACATGGTAATACTGTACCCACGGTACTTCAGTACTTCTTTGTAATGCATCAAAAGTATAATGTGCTTTACAGACCTGCTACTGTTCCGTTGTTCTTTTTGTTAGCAGAGAAAAATGAAAGCGTCTTTTTTAAGAGCATAACATTGTGGTAATTATCTTTCCCGTCTGAATTCCCGTCATCTTTTCATTTTAAGAGTTTAGCTAAAACAATGATTTGAGGAAAGAAGAGTATTCTAAAATTCTAAATTGAAAGTTGAAAAAGGACAATTGTTTAACATTTTATTTAAAAAGGCCACAGAGAAAACTATAAATGTTGAATTAATAAAAACGGACAAGTGACATATACAGATAAAATAATTTGTTTATTTTTATTTTTTATGTTTAAAGGTTAATACGCCAATTAAAGTAAGGCAAACAAACAAAACGAAACAAACAGAACCCAGAACAAAATAAAACAATATAGAATGTGTTAAAAAAACACATCCATGTACTAATAAAATCATTTGTTTGAATGAAATGTTACTGACAAAGAAACAAGAAACAAAACATAAAACCAATGCAAACAAAACAAAAAACTAAACACATGAAACAAACAAAACCCAAAACCAAATAAAACAATAGAAATAAAATCTGTTTAAAAAAAATAATGAGGATTAAAGGTGGGGTAAGTGCTTTCTGGTAACAGATATTGATATTTCAAATCACCAAAACAAACATGCCCCTACCCCAAAAGGCCCTATTTTGATAGCTCCGCCCCACACATACATATGCAACCCAGGCAACGACTATGGCGGAATCTGCTCTGCCAGCCGGCCGAGGGTATGATGCCATCAATAAGTGAAAGCAATGTGTGTTACTATGGTAATCCAGGTCGAATGTTCAACGAAAAAGTCCTCCCTTACATCCCAAAAACATAAACACAGTTCTCATGAACAACTCGATAGCACGAGCATGACAGTCCAACTAACGAACATATTACAAATATAAAAAGATTAGAGGATTATATCGATCACGAAAAGAGGAACCAAAGGAAACATATATTAGGAGTATATAATCTTACTTTCGGACACACTTTGGGAGCTGACACTTGAAACAGACAGTGAGGACGTTTAGATGCTCCAGGCTTATACAGTGTGGAAATGAATGGGTCTTTATCATCGCTGAAGTGAACGGCAATACAATCGCAAATGGACAAGCAAGCAAACATGACACACGAGCATATTCAAGCAAAAGCCAGCATATAATAGTTCTGTGAACTATTACTAGTTCGAGTTCTCTCCAGCGCTGGAAAGCTGATACTTCTTGCCTGATCGTTAGCCTTCTTTTGTTCCATAGACATTTTCCACGTGTTTTTTATCTGCCATCTCTCTTTCTGTCGTCGCTCAGCTAATGTCCGTCCTGGGTTGTGTATTTTGAATAATGACCTGCACTGAGCACTCTCTTCGCACCATCATTCGTAGACACGCCCCTTACTGCTGATTGGCTACGAGTTTGTTTTGGTCCTCGGCCCGAGACACTTTTATAAAGCATTTTTTGAAATAACACTTACCCCACCTTTAAGTCACTTTGAACTCAAGTAAATTTAGTACAAACAATCTCAACAGTTTTGTGTCAACAAAGCAGTCTCTTACCAAGATCTTTGATCCTGGGCAGCACGTTGTGTGTAAAGTTGCTGTAGGATGCCACTTTACCCTCAGGGGAAGCGATGCCAATGTGGGACTCGTATATCCGCAAGCTCCTGGGCTTCTGTGGATGAGGATGCTTGTGCTGGCACAGAAACAGCAGGGAAATATCGCTGGAACAACTCTTTATCCAAATTTAACATCATGCCAATACAACTGAAGATAAGATGGAGCCCCCGAGGAGAGCTGACAGTAGCTAATTTGGAGAATCTCATCGTATCATGACTTATGACTGGAAGACGTTAGCAAGCATATATAATTCAAAGTCTGTGGGGATGATGTGCACAGTATTGACATTAAAGCGAAATTACAGTAATTAGAAACCAATGAAATGGCTCATGATGCATTCATAAATCCATTTTCTTCCTCCTCCTACTTTTAGACAGTTTGCTTTGCTTGGAAACTTTAGTTAATGGGTAACATTGTACACACACATACGTGCGCCCTTCTCAGAATTCAGACTTTTTATTCACAGAGTTACAAGTTTATATCTCGCACAGACAAGTTATAAATCTCACAGTAAATTGTGAGTTTACATCTCACAATTTTGACTTTTTTTCTCAGAAGTCTGCATTTGCATGCAGTCAAGCCAGGTGTCTAAAAATGAAGGGTGGGGGGAGATAATTGGAATTGTAAAGATACAAAGTCAGAAAAAAGGGAAAAAAGTCAGAAATTAACAATGCTATCTCATGACCAATCCGTACGTATTTTACGAGGTGGCTAATTCGTACAAATTTGTATGATCTCACTCATACGAATTTGTACATTTTGTCTAAACCGCAGTGACGGGTAGGTTTAGGGGCGGGGTTTGAGGTAGGTCATTCGTATGAACTCAACGAAATACGTACGATTTAGCAAAAATCGTACAAATTACGAGAGAGGTCGTACAAATTCGTACGAATTAGCCACCTTGTAAAATATGTACGAATTGCCATGAGATCGGATTGGAAATGAAAGATGTAAACTCGCAAGAGAGAGAAAAATCAGAATTGAGCTGGTGTAAACATATCCACATCGCTATGATCAGATGCTTTCTTAACTGCTGTTTTCTCACCGTTATCATTTTTGATGTGTTTATTTTGTTATTGAGAGGAAAGTGCGCAGCACATATTTGCATATTCATCTTTGCGTCGTTGATATTCGTTAACAAACGTATTTCCAGCTTCTTTTAACCTCTAAGCAAACAATGAAAAAGAACTTTGCCATGAGTATATCGTGGCCTTAAATCACATTCAGTCTCTTATATGTTACTATATAATTCTTAAATCGATATGTCATCCTCAATAAACCCGTCTCCAGCGTGTTGCCTCCGATCCTTTGAATATTCCGATCTATTATGAGCTCTGACCTGTAAAGTTGCCAGAATAATAATCATACGCTGTTTGTTAATTGGCCAGAGGAGAACTGGCACCCCGACTGAGCCTGGTTTCTCCCAAGGTTTATTTTTCTCCATTAGGTCACCTGATGGGGTTTTGGTTTCCTTGCCACTGTTGCCTCTAGCTTGGCGTGCTCAGTTGGGGACACAAAATTTTTCAAAATCTTTCAACTAAATATCCAAATAAATCTAATTATTAAACTAAATTAACCATATAAACTAAATTACTGATCTAATTACTTATCTAAAGCCCACACTGTCACTGTATGATAATTGAAATGAACTGATGACATCACCGTTTTCTCCAGAATGTCTATACAGCTGAATAAAATTACGTTGCATTATTTTCCTGTTTAACACTGTAAAGCTGCTTTGAAACAATCTGCATTGTTAAAAGCGCTATATAAATAAGGTTGACTTGACTTGACGAGTGGGAGCAATAAGTTGCTGGCTGCAGTTCCCTTAACGGCCACCGGTGTCGCTAATAACAAGTGTTTCTGAATTCCACATATAGCTCCTTTTAAGGTGCAGTGTGTGAATTTTAGCGGCATCGGCCGACACAGGACAAAAATGTCAATGTCGGAGAGAGCAGAGAGTGACTACCGCTTTGTAGAGAAGTTAGTCCGTTTAGGGCTACTGTAGAAACATGATGGCGCAAAATGGCGATTTCACTGTAAGGGTGTATGTAGATAGAAATGGATCATTCTAAGCTAATAAAAACATAACGGTACATTATGTAAGGTCTTTATACACCACTGAAAACATAGTTATGTATATTATATTGTATTTCTGTCAATGGATCCTCATAAATACTACACACTGCACCTTTAAATAGAAGGGTCATGATATATTAACTACAAAATAAAAGGTTGTGGCACACCGGCGCTGGGGGGAAATAATCACTTACAATGTAAGGTTGAGGAGGGTCCCAATGTACCCAATCATAGATGACGGACTTCTCATGCTGGGTCACATACTTTGCCCAAGGTGAGATTCGGTAGAGCCGCTCGCCGGCTCTGGTGTGAACAACCACCTGGGAAGAGAGACAAATGAGGGATGTAACGGCAAGGGCACACAGAGAGGGTCAGGACGTGGGCACAAGCAAATAGTGCTGGGTAATGCCAGTAAGAGAAAATGTGTTTACAGCTGCCAGAGAGCAGGAATAAAGGGCCAATCTCATGGAGAAAGGTCACACTGTACAAGCAAAGAGGACGTTTGAGTGGAGTCTGACCGCTGGAGGTGAAAGAAAGAAAGAAAAAAAATATGACTTTTGAATCGATTGCATTAAGGAAAACATGTGGCGACAAGCAGCTCCTGAATGGTTTATGAACATTTTTAAAAGGGGAAAACTGCATGGTTATCGATTTGATAACCAATTTGATTTAATCACCACAGAAAAATCAGTGTGGCAATAAATGTGCAGCGTTATGGTAAACACATTTGTGTTTATTTGTATTTTTAACTCGGCACTTGCTTTACAGGCATATACATACTAACTTGAAAGAGTAACATGAATAAAAGATCAAACGCTTTCTGTTTTTACCAATATGCCCCAGATTACAACTATAGACAGAGACAGGAGTAAAGATTATGTGCCAGTTTTTAAAGCAACAGTTCACTCATAAATGAAAAGTATGTCACTATTTTCTCATGTTCACACTTTCACCATTTTAACCAAACATCTATGACTCTAAGAACACAGAATGAGATGTTTAGCAGAATGTCTAGGCTGTTCTTTATCATACAATGAAAGTGAATGGGGACTGGGGCTGTCAAGTCCCTAAAATGACAAAAAGCACCATAAAAATGTCCTATTTTTATGAAGCTTTTTTGGAGCTGTGGTCAATTTGTGTTTCACTGCATGAAAATCAGCAAACTTGGCATTCTGCTAAATAACCATTTCTGTCCCACACAAGAAAGAAAAAAACTGAAATGGGTTTGGAATGTCATGAGAATTTTTTTGAATTTTATTTTTGACCTTTCCATGTCACTGAAGTGATGTGTAACCATGTCCAAAAACGTTTATTATGATACACCATGTTCTCCTCACAGAGAAGATGATTTCTAGGGCTGTCGGAAATAAAGCTATTAGCCAGCACAAAACCATTGATCAGAAACGGAAAGGGTCATTTAATCCTTTGTGTACTATTGGCAGTGTTATTTATAGGCTGAAGCACAACTTCAAAAATCGCAGATATTAAAAACTCATCAAGTGTCCCAGATTAGACTACAGAAGCAATCCTTTTCTAAAGGGCATTCGATTTAATGTAATTTAATGTCAGGGTGTTTTTCCATTGATCTGTACAGTTGTAGATGTGCAGCAGAGAGGGCGGCACAGGATTTATAGACGCCAGGAGCATGTGCCATTCAGAATTGAAAACAGTTTGTAAAAACCAATACGTATATAATATAATATAATTAATATAATATAATATAATATAATATAATATAATATAATATAATATAATATAATATAATATAATATAATATAATATAATATAATATAATATAATTAATATAATATAATATAATATAATATAATATAATATAATCACCTAAAGGATTATTAGGAACACCATACTAATACTGTGTTTGACCACCTTTCTCCTTCAGAACTGCCTTAATTCTACGTGGCATTGATTCAACAAGGTGCATGGTGGTCATAAAGGGATGGACATGGTCAGAAACAATGCTCAGGTAGGCCGTGTCATTTAAACGATGCCCAATTGGCACTAAGGGGCCTAAAGTGTGCCAAGAAAACATCCCCCACAACATTACACCACCACCACCAGTCTGCACAGTGGTAACAAGGCATGATGGATCCATGTTCTTATTCTGTTTACGCCAAATTCTGACTCTACCATCTGAACAAGGTGACTGAACTCCGAACTGAACTCCGCCAACTGAACTCCGCCAACTGAGGAAGTTCAATCTGCCACAGGAACTGCTGAAACGGTTTTATTCTGCCATCATTGAATCCATCCTATGCACTTCAATTACCGTCTGGTACAGCTCAGCTACCAGATCTGACCTCAGGAGACTACAGAGGGTAGTGCGGTCTGCTGAGCGAATCACTGGTACAACCCTCCCTACTCTCCAAGATCTGTACTTATCCAGAGTACGTAAAAGGGCTGCAAAAATCACTCTGGACCGTTCTCATCCAGCACACTCCCTCTTCCAACTGTTGCCATCCGGTCGACGCTACAGAGCACTGAGCACCAGAACGACCAGGCACAGGAACAGTTTCTACCCTCAGGCAATCCATCTCATGAACACTTCACAATAAACGAGAAACTCACACACGTATACACACACACACACACACACACACACACACACACACACACACACACACACACACACACACACACACACACACACACACACACACACACACACACAATTGTACATTCCTTTTATTCACTTATTTTTAACACACTTATTTACATTTCTAATTTAAACCTAAAATACGTGTACATAGTATGTTGCTTATTTAATTTCTTTTTAATTTTTATATTGGGTCTATGCTATTTTGTACATTGTCTGTATATTTGTATATTGTAATTTTTATTTTTTATTTTTATTATCTGTGTCTTGTCACTGTCATTCTGTGCACTGTGGAGCTTCTGTCACTACAACAAATTCCTAGTTTGTGTAAACATACCTGGCAATAAAGCTCATTCTGATTCTGATTCTGATTCTGATTCTGAATGTCTCAACAGAAATCGAGACTCATCAGACCAGGCAACATTTTTCCAGTCTTCAACTGTCCAATTTTGGTGAGCTTGTGCAAATTGTAGCCTCTTTTTCCTATTTGTAGTGGAGATGAGTGGTACCCGGTGGGGTCTTCTGCTGTTGTAGCCCATCCGCCTCAAGGTTGTGCGTGTTGTGGCTTCACAAATGCTTTGCTGCATACCTCGGTTGTAACGAGTGGTTATTTCAGTCAAAGTTGCTCTTCTATCAGCTTGAATCAGTCGGCCCATTCTCCTCTGACCTCTAGCATCAACAAGATATTTTTGCCCACAGGACTGCCACATACTGGATGTTTTTCCCTTTTCACACCATTCTTTGTAAACCCTAGAAATGGTTGTGCGTGAAAATCCCAGTAACTGAGCAGATTGTGAAATACTCAGACCAGCCCGTCTGGCACCAACAACCATGCCACGCTCAAAATTGCTTAAATCACCTTTCTTTCCCATTCTGACATTCAGTTTGGAGTTCAGGAGATTGTCTTGACCAGGACCACACCCCTAAATGCATTGAAGCAACTGCCATCTGATTGGTTGATTAGATAATTGCATTAATGAGAAATTGAACAGGTGTTCCTAATAATCCTTTAGGTGAGTGTATAATATAATATAATATAATATAATATAATTCCCTTTCTCCCACTAATAAGTCCCTTTCTCCCACTCAAATGCACATGCACAGCTTACAGTGAGGACACACACTCGCACAGAAATGTATTGTAAGCGCTGCTCTGACGATTGTATCAGTAAAAAAGTTTAACAACTTAAAAGCTACATGAATTTCTCACTATCGAAGTAATAACTGCTCTGTTCTAGGATCAGATACATTTAGCTTCGCTATTAGTAGAGACGCTGCTGATGAACACTGTTGAGAGACACAGACTATTCAGAGGTAATTCACATATGCTTAATATCTCTCTTTCTCTCTCTGCATTAATAACTGCATAAGTCTCCTATCAGTGGCTGATTAGCTTAAGTTACTAGCTCTAAAATAACAGAATTCGCAACGGAGGCCTGGATTTTGATGCGTAGGAAATTAGTCCAACACAGAGCGTTGTATGGACAAAAACCTGACAAATGTCTTGAAATACAATATTTGAACAATGTTTTGAGGTGTGGTAGTATAAGTCTAGCTTTTATCTTTTAATTGTGGTCGCATTAAGACCTTGGGTGAGCATTATTATTCGAATAATTAAATGGCCCGTCATCAATTATTCCTTACACAACACAACACAAGAAAAGTCCAGACCTTGTAAGTCTTTTGGATGGGAGTAGACTTAGTAGAGTGCTTGATTCTTGCATAGACAATACAAGATCCTTACCCAAAACTGATGCACCTCTTGACGGAAATAAATGTTGTGTTGTGATGTTGTGACAATGCAAAAGTCCAGCACTCTGTTAAGTCTCTTCCAGCACATCCCAAAGTCTTTTAATGAATTTAACATTGGACATGGACTCAGAGGAGCCATTTTATGTGTGAAAATTATGCTTTATGCTCCCTACAAACCATTCTTTCACAATTTGAGCCTGAAGAATCTAGACATTGTCATCCTGGAATATGGACATGATGTGTCTTCCATGGTTGTTACACTATACACTATAACATGCAAGAAACATAATAATCACTACAATAATGATCCAACAGTATTATATTATATTATATTTATTATGAATTTAAATGCAGCCTTGGTGAGCATAAAAGGCTCATATATTTAGAATTTTGCTCACACCTGAAAAAAACAGACCAAGAAAAATAACGAGAAAGAGTGAAAAACCAGCCCGAGGCACTCCGTTTCCAGTCCGCTTTCTAAAAAGAAAGCCAGAAAACAGCTGTGAGTAACAGTCTATGGTCTAACTTACTCAAAGTCACTCTTCTCTTCCCTCCCCGCTGCCGCGCACAGTAACACGACTGTCAGTACGGGAGCGCGGATCGATAACAGAGCATCTCTCAAAGTGTGAATGCACCCCGGGGAGCTCTCCATCCTGAGTCTTCCTATCTCTCTCTTTCCCGGGCCAAAAAGCAAATGGATCATTTGATGGTCCCCTCCACAAGCTGCCAGCGAGAGGTAATGACAGAGCCATTGGCACCTGCCGGTGACCTACAGAGCAGCGTCCCAGTGGGGCTCAATCATTAGCGGCTCCTCACCCGAGGACATGCTGGAGCGCCAAACCTCCACACCACGGGTTTGCCAGTTTATATAATTATTGAGAAAAGTGTGCGAGAATGGACAGATGCTGAGCCAGGCAGACTGATGGAGAGAAAATAGCAGAAAATAGCAGACACACGGTGTCAATGAAAGCAGGGTGAGGTGGAGGATAAATGGATGATGACAAAACTCTTACTGAGTTCATTTAATGTCTGTCACTTTGCTGTACTGTCAAATTAGGGTCCAGTCGCAGGTTTACTGAGGACATGAAACTGTGTTTTGCATTATTTTGATTTAATAATATATTTCTGTTCCTCTGATAATGAAACTGTGTCTATTCAAAAGTTTTGGGTCAGTAAGATATTTTGGGTGACACTTTACATTTGTTAACATTACTTAACTAGATTAGTTGGCGTGAACTAACAATTAATAATATGTGCAAAGCATTTATTCATCTTAATGTTAATCTCAACATTTATATATTTTTAAGAACATTTTATTGTTTATATTATTAACTAACATTAACAAAGGTTCATAAATGCTGAAAGAATATATTGTTCGTTCATGTTCATGTTTTTCTTAAAAATAAATGAATCATTATATTCAGCATCGATACATTAAATTGATCAAAACTGACATTAAAGATATTCAGACTGTCAAAAAAAATTTCATTTTAAATAAATGCTGTTCTTTTAAACGTTCTGTTCATTAAATTATCCTGAAAAAAAGTATTTCAAAATATATGAAGCTGCACAACGGTTTTTAATCTTTAATAATAATAATAAATAATGTTTCTTGAGCAGAAAAACAGCATATTAGAATGATTTCTTGAGGATCATGTGACACTGAAGACTGAAGTAATGAAAATTCAGCTTTGCATTCTGAACAGAAAACAGTTATTTTAAATTGCAATAATATTTCGCTATTTTTTTCATTAATCATTTTTTATCCTAATTTTGTTATTTTTAGTGGCTTCATGCAAGAAATATTCCATATTTGTTCACTATAGAGATCTAGATAAACTTCTGATGATATTATTTTTTTATTTGGTGAAAGTTGCGATAGATGGTTAGTCCCAGACTAAAATGCATGTTTGAGCTGTCTTAACCGAAGGAAACTTGCACTGATATATCTTAAAATATGTCTGTGCCATTGTTTTGTCTCAAAGGCACATTTATTAAAGCTACCTAAATGCCCTAATTTAAGGCCTAATCCTGGTTTAATCTAAACCCGGTCTGTGAAACCAGGCCTAAATGTCTTGAAATTAGTTAACAGGTGCATAAAAGACCCATAACAACACATGGTTTCTTCTGAGCCTGAGGCGTGAATCAGAAAGAAGAGAACAGTCCACTTCCAGCATAATTAAAGTCTGACTGGACCATTTTTAACCGGGAACATAATCCAGTTGACACTCAACTCATCCGAGTCCAATCTGGGGGCCTGAACTGAGACAGGGCCAGGCTCTGCATCTGGTTCTTATCGTCCGGAGACTGACCCAAGTAGACAACAGGAACAAAGCAACCAGAAAAGCAGCCTGTGCCCAGTGAGTGGCACCTACCTGCCATCAATCAATCCTCTGCCAGCGTGTCACACAACTTAATGGACAGCATGAGTGGAAGAGGCTGTAAGGGTGGCTTTGTACAAAGATAGATTAGAAATTAATCTCAGCCTGATGGCCAGCAACTGAAAGTGCTGTAGCGATGATGCATTTTTGTAGGCCAAAAATGGCTGGCACTTCCGGTTCCATAGTCTCAAAGTCAAAAAATGTTTTATTGGTTTTTGGCTAAATGCTTAAAATAAGGACTGTGAAGAACACAAGCTCAATTACACTTCCTACGATATGAAATACATCAGTTTGACTTGGAAAAAAAGCGGTTGCTAACAAGTCGTCATGAACATTAAACATCCTCACATAAAACAGGTAAACTCATCTACGCACTAGTCCGCTTTCACAGTCTTGATGTGTTTATAATGTGCTCTTGCAAACTCTTCTAACTCAAACTTTCAGGGAAAATTATTTTAAATAAAGACGTTTAGTGATTGTGGCATTGAAGTCATGTGACCGCAGCGTAGTTCGTGTATAGCCTACCTTTAGCTTTTTACTTCTGTTGATTGAAAAGAAATTCACAAAAATTGTGTTCATGCGTGAAGATTATCATGATCGAACAAAACGTATAACAATCAGGCCTGTCATGTTGGTTTGGGTTTTTGGTTCATGTTTTCTTGTCTTTTAGTTTGTAATTTTGCCTCAGTTATGTTTCCTAGTTCCTGTCATGTGACCTCCTTGCCCTCATGTGATCATGTCTTGTGCCTCATCTTATGGGTCATGTTCTGATTGGTTCCCTTGCTTCATGCGTCTTGTTCTTATTGGTTGTTCTTGTCATTTGTCACTATAGTCCTGGAAACGGTGCTGCGTTGAATGCCTTGTTCTAATGATGCAAGAGTTGCAACTATGGCAGCTGAGAAGGTTTCTTTGTGTTCTTTTTGAAGAATTTTCAGAGCCTGATGAAATCGATATAACTACGGGTTTAATACTGCAAAATACACTCGATGCAATCACTGCCCTTGCCGTCCAGAATAAAAGAGAACTTCCCCATCCCTTTTAATTAACTTTTTTTTAACTCCTGCTAATCGATGCTAATTTAAATCATTTTATTTCTAGTTCTTTTTAATACCTTGTATTTTCTTTCTCATTTTTATGTAAAGCACTTAATTACCATTGTGTATGACATTTGGTATATAAAAAAACTTGCCTTGCAATGAAGCTAAAAATATAAACAACTACATCACGTTGATATGCTATATTTTTACTATAAAACTCTTACGACAATCATGTCTCCTAATATCTTCAATTGTTGCGTATACTGAGCTGCAGCGGACACATTTGTAAACAACTTTACTTGGACCTATTGTGCGAGCTGTCTCTTTAATACCACATGGTTTATATACACATGTTGCTGCTGATTGGGCTGACATATTTGACACACCCACCAAACAAGAGTTTGGAAACAATTTTCCCCAAGAACTAGGGACTTCGGGATAATACTCGGTGTGTTTCGACCACAGGGACCAGGGTTTAAATTAAATTCGGGGTAAAAATGGTTGAATCCACGCAGCAGTTTATTTCAACCACCTGTTGCGGTGTGTGCAGTAAGAGTCTATTCCAATCAACAATGGACTTTAAAAAATACGGCCGATGGACCGATGACGAGGTTGAGGCTTTATTAAGCTTATATGCTGAGGCAAGGACGTAATCATGTCTTAGACATTGGGGACGGGGACAAAAGTTTTGGGGGGGTTTTGTGTGGGGAAGGGTGGCAGGGGGGTTTGGTCTTATTGGTTTTATTGGTTTATTTAAAATAATTAAATTATTAAAGGGGATTTAAGGAAATAAAGAAAAGAAAAATAAATAAGAATGGTAAAAGTTCCAGTTCTATTGTAGTTATGATGTAAACTATTTGCAAATAATAATTTGTTTTTAAATATGCACACATTCACTCTTACTTTGATCTGCCTAATATGTAAAAATGCCTTGTCACATCAAATTCAGTTATGATTTACATAAATAATGTCATATTTTCAATTCAACATGGTAAAATTTCATAAAAAAATGTCCAGTAGTTTGCATCACTTGATATTGCTGCTGGTCGCTGAACGTTTTTATTGTAAAACAGTTGTCAAATATTAAATGTTTAGCTGCTTACATCTTACAACGCACTCTTTAACTGCTATAACTAAAGAGTAAGCCCCGCCTTCTTTGATTTGATTGGCCATCTCACTCATTCTGACAGTGACGAGCGCTGTCAGACCGCTGAGGCTTAACTAATCGAACCATATCGTAAAGTGTCACACATTTTTGCTTTTCTTTATCCTGGACAGTCTTATGTAATTGAACCAATGGCCTGTTATGGAAATAACAAAGCAAGTTATTACATTTTGATGCAATATTACAAAAAAAATTGTCTTTTCTTTAGAACAACATGCACTGATGAATCATTCACAATAATATCAGAAATGTGTGTAAAAAAAAAAAAAGTCAGTCCATTCAGCTTGTTGACTTTAATTGAATGTACAACCTATACCCGAGTGAAAAGTGCAACCGATCCCCACTGGTCGACTTGTTTAAAATGAAACCTAAGCCTCATGGGTGTGAAACTCCAATTTGGAATGGCGTTATTAAAAACATATGCTGTTGAAGAGCTTCAGATGGCTTGAAAGTCACAGCTGCTCCTGAAGCTTTAACATTGACACGCCATCCATAAAACGGGTGAATATTAAATCCATCTTGACAGTGCATAAAGGCTTCATAATACCTCAGCGCCTCATTCAGGCTAATGAAGTAAACAAACCAGCAAATGTGTCTGCTCACCTTCAGCTTGGAGTTATGAGTGACAGCAGGTGTTTTATCCTCTTTTGGGGGCATGTGCAGCTCCCATTTCCCATACTCCTTTTTAGTGTAGGGATGCGAAAAATTATTCCAGTCATCTATTAAAAAGAAGGAGTTACAGTTAAAAACTTTCCCTATTCAATATAGAACAACATCTAAACTAGATTTTCACATTTTCTGACAAAAAGTGAATAGTTCTAGTGTGT